>CXYZ01003051.1:1698906-1716948 GCA_900006705.1 Sonneratia caseolaris
TTTTAATTAATTTATATTAATTAATTTAAATTTAAATGATAATATTATTGCTCGAATTTAAGGTTTGTGGTTGATCCCGGCTGCCTCCATGGTCCTCAGGTAGCTCCGGGCGTTATTTAATGTCATTGAAATTGACAATTTTGTCCTTCATTGGTTCCAATATATGTACTTATTAGACCAATTTTAAAAGGTTATTTTAGACCTTTCGTGCACTTTATAACTACCGGAAGACCTATTATCCTTCCCCAGAGAAGAAGGTACGTTAATAGAAGTATTACTATGCAATAAAAAAATTGACAGTGTATATTTTTCATTATCAGAAAATTACAAAATTACAAAATACCATAGTAAATCATTAAAAAAATAAATATTACATAAAAAATTAAAAATAAAGATACATAGATGTGATATAATTATTATACAAATGCGTGCTTCCGTACATGTGTTTGTAGAGAGAGAGAGAGACAGATTATGGTTCTGGTGATATCATAAATGTCCCGAAGACTTCGACTAGTGCATGCCGCGTCGTTGCTTGTGTGTGAGGATTGGGCTTGGTGGGGGTTAAAAAATGCAATCATGGTTGATTTAAAACGATTTTAAAATTATTTAATTTGATTATAATATGATCGGTTCGCTTAATAAGCTATTTTAGTTATGGATCATGATTTAGATAAATATGAATCAGTTAGAAATCGTTTATAATTGGGAAGATTAACGGTTTGGACCGGTTTGACTTGTAAACCATTCATCTTCTTTAAATTTTTTTAAAAAATATTTTAAATGAATCTTTTATTTTTTAAAATTTAAATTGATTTGTAAGCTTTTGGCAATCCAAAGCCAGTTACAGTTTCAAGCGGATATTTAAAAGGTTTTAGGCCAGTTGTTAAACAGTTTCGAACCAGTTTAGTGGGATAACAATTCGTGCTTATTATGGTTCAACAAATTCATATATCTGACCATGACCTGTAATTGTCTATTAACCCAATAAAAATGGTTTTAAACCGGATTAAGAGCGGTCCATGTTGATTCCAAACCAGTCTGAGCTGGATAAGATCCCTAATTGGGACTGTGGGGCCTTTTCCTCTTGCTTCATTTTCTGATCTTGTCCCGTCGGTTGCTTCGTCGTCATTGCCAAGAAATCGTACACCAAACTTCTCCCGTGGACTGTTTGCTCGCACTAACTTAAACGGAGAGAGAAAAAAAAATTGGATAAGACTTAAGAAAATATTTTTTTCGATGTATTTTATTCGGACACATATTGTGAATTTCATTATAGTGTAATCATCTCACTGTAGACTGAATTTTACTCGTGATACGTTTCCCTTGTTGAGAATATTTGAAGTTGAGAAGTTTTCTTTAATGAAAATAGTTCATAAATCATTTCAAATATTTTATCATTAAGGTACTTTTATTGCAAAAATAGAAAAAATAGTTGGTAAATTATTGGAATAGTTCATTAAATTCTTCTATTTTTTCCCTAATTATTAATTAAGGTATCTTAATTTACCTCCCATTTAGATCTATCAGTGTTGCATTCTATCTCATATTCAACACTTGGATTTTGTCGATATGTCATACACTTGAGTTCCCGCCTTAATGAGTAACTAATCTAGCGTTTATTTGTATTATTATTAGTCAAGGAACTAATCAAAACCGGGACAAAACGATGCTCAATTAATCTCTCCGTGGAGAAGGTAGGCCCAGCAATTCTTCCCGTAACGGTTTGTGTAACAAATTATTTAACTCGTATATAATCCACTTATTAACCGAGTTATAAATATATAATTCGACATGACCCACCTAATTAGGGTTAATACGGCACGACTCCATTAAGTAAATATGTCATTTACAAGATTAATAAAATTAATATGATACATATGAAATATATACACTTAAATATATTAAATTGATTAATAAACTTAATATACATTTAAATATATTTAATTAAACAAATTTAATCATATTTTATCAAATTACACTCATTTCTAACATATTTATTTAAATAATTATGCATATTCCACGTATTAAATACTATACCCTTTCATACTTAATTTAAACCATTAAGAATCTAAAAAATTAGCGCGTCGCGTGGGGCCCAGTAGGTCCTTTTCGCGCCCTTGTCGTTATTACTACGAGTTGGAATGGGGAAAGACTTATCTCCAAGTGCCTCGGAGACAAGACAATGAGCGTCCATCCAGTTGGCAAAGATTAGGAGGGGGGAGAAAAGGGAGAGAAGTGGGGAAGGCCAGAACTGCGTCGTATCTCTTACCCGGTCTGAAACGGGCACGCTGCCCGCACAACTTGGGCAGAACTGTGACCATCGCCATGCCAATCATTTTGTTGATTAATGAGACAGGGTTTGACCCGGTCTATGCATTGGATTCGGTATCCATTGTAAAACCTTCTCGAGCAAGACAAATTGTAAGAATTACGAGACGTAACCCCCTCTTCGATCTGAAACAACAAAATGTCTTGCTAGGAGATATCATCGACTCTTTTTATCGTAGGCACGTATACTGTATTGATATCAAGAAGACATTTTCCGATGGAGATAGATATTGATATCTTCTGTTAAATTTATTATGAGCTCATAAATGATCAGTTCCGTTTTTATTTGAGACAGTTGTTGAGGATGAATGCTTAATGGTACGTCGCAAAATAGACAATATTGTTATATGAGAGCGGGTATTAAGATATATAATATCATATCGATTAAATAAATAACACGTTGTGAACTTATGAAAAAATTGGATATCGTCACATATTAGTTTAAATTTTTAAATGAAAACAAAAACGATTCATTAAATTCCTATAAAAGATTTAACATTTTCTCTCATTTCCAACGTCCGTATTGCATGCCGGTATAGGGGTGCAGCTTGGGAGCATTAACTCACGAACGAGACTAACGGTTTATAATCTCCCGAGGAGAAGAAGCGATGGTCCGATCTCTTTTATAGGCTTCATGAGTATCCTCTCCATCAAGCGTTAGAACACGTACAGTAAGCAAATCTATTTAAGGATGTGAAATTAATAATGTCTTAATTCTACTTAGTAGAGATATTTATGAGATTACCTTATCCCGACCTTACTTATGTTAATTTTATTGCTTTTAATATTACGATTTCCCATTGGACTTCAACCCGCTATTGTACCCAAAAAACAAAGTCAGATTAGATTTTCATTGCACAATTAATACTTTTAGATAGACTTGGCAAAATCTAACCCAACACGAACCTAGCACTGTAACATTGTGCCTAGCCCGGGGCTTATTATGCCCTACCGGCATGGCCCGATAATTTTATCTAGGGTGTTGGGCTCAACGATCCCTTTATCATGCCGACACGATAGCTTAATTAGGAAAATTTTTTATATTAAAAAAAATTTAATAGATTATTAGACACTATTGAAGGAAAGAAAAAGACTTATTTGTAATCTCACTTATAGTTGCCAACAAATCACGATCAAGAGAGATTATCATGCTATCATGTCAGACCAAGGCCACCCCTATATTATCGTGTTGTACCTACTCGGCCATATATCCTAAAAGGCCGTATTTGGGCTAGCCCTTATTGGGCCTCTAACTCTAGATAAATTGTTAGCTTTCTAAATGGATTTTCGGTATGTATCATAATTTTTTTCATATTTAGCTACATTATTTTTTATAAATACCACTTAAGAATTTCTTAATTATAATCAAATGATTTACAGACGTCAATGCGCCTAAGAGTGTCATGCAACCCACTTGTGGTCCGTGTGCCTTTTCTTCCGAACTCCATACCAATAGAATGAAAACCCCCGAATATTTTGGAGAGGAGGTTGCGAGTGTGTGTAAGAGAAATTGGAATCAACAGCTTCGAATTTTTTCTAATGAAAATTGTATAATTTGGGAAATATTATTTTTTAAAATTTATCAATTCAATTCAAATTTGGATAAGTAATAATCACTAGATTATCGAATAAATCGAATTTGTATTAGTAAATACTATTATATTATTATGCAGGGAAAATGAGAAAAACTTGATGCATCCTAAATATTATTTTAATAATCTTTTGGGAAGGTTTTTAACGGTATGAATTGTAATTTTCTTGGCATTAGAGGTTAATTTGTTAAATATGATCATATTCATAATAAGTCATGTAATTTTTTATAATTGGATGGTCGTTACAATATTTTTGGGATTTAATTAATATTTATCGGTAAATAAAAAATACAATAAAATAAAAAGGGACCCTCCTCGGGGTAAGCACTCACAACTGACAAGTATCTTCTTGTTGAAGAGGCAGCCCAGCGTCTCGTTGGGGAGCGTGCCGCGGAGCTCTCCCCTCGCTCACTCATATAATAAAAGCTGCTCTCTCGCAATCACAACTACTTTTAACCACGCAGGCGGAACTCTTCCGAGGAGTGAGGGCACCCCCAATCGATCAGCGGAGAGTCGAAGTTGGAGCATAATCGCCATGTCGAACGCCGTCGCCAACGGCCTCGCCGGCGCCGGAGGCGGCATTATTGCTCAAATCTTCACTTATCCACTCCAAACTGTACGTATCTCCTCTGTGTATGTGTGTGTGTGTGTGTGCCTATCACGGTTGCTGATATCTTGTCTGTGGTCCGTCGAGCTGCGAAACAGGTGAACACGCGGCAGCAGACTGAGAGAGTGGCAAAGAGAGGCATCCGCAGTCTCGAGAGAAGCGTTTCGCGCTCTGCTACAGGTGGCACGCTCCTTCAGATTCTCCAGGTTCGAATTCGCAATTGTTGGAATATCCATTGCAGGACGGTAGCAGTCGACACGTGACAACTCTCTGCTTTTGAGATCAGGTCCTGAAGACCGAAGGCTGGGGTGGACTCTACAGCGGCCTCAAGCCTTCATTGCTCGGGACTGCTGCTTCAATGGTCAGAGTTCGCATTCTTTATACTGTAGACGACATAGAGCCGTTTCCATGTCTGGACGAGACGGCTGAACTGTTTAGCCTTTTCCATTATTAGTGCTCGCAGCCGACAGCTATCAGTTATTATATGGTTCAAACTGTTGGAGGAAGATGTACGATGGACCCTCCCGGATAATCTCTAGTCAATCGTTTTAGTGATAGCTATTGAAAGATCTCCAGGCTCTCTCTCTCTCTCTCTCTCTCTAATCCAGTATAACGTCAGCATTTGCATATTTATGCAGTTGATGAGTAGCTATTTAATGACAATTGAGCAGTTCATAACGAAGTTTTCCTTGTTCTATGTGTTCTTAAGATGGCATTTCTGATGCACTTTTAGGTTTTAAAATGGGAAAGGCTCCGTGACAAAAAGAGAAAAGGGAATGGTACTGGTTTCGAACTTACTGATACTAGCATACAGCAGAGAAAACTCTTCTGCACTGCCAGATGAATTTGATTCAGCAAGAAGCTTCTGCTCTTTTCTTTCTTTAGATCATGCAAGTGCTAAAATGAAGATTTCTCTTATTGCAAGTTGATCATCAATTCCTCTCAGTCTACCAATTGTCCCTCAATCCCACAGTGTTCTCTGGTACTGACAGGGGGTATATTATTATTTCTATCAAGTTTTCAAAAACAAGGCTGAAGCTATTGCTGCTGCTCGTAAACTGAAAGGACGTGGGGATGGAACAGTTGGGATGTTCTCTTGGCTTGTTGTGGCGGCTATTGCTGGGTAATTATTAATTCTTACCGCCGTTCAGCATTTCTTTAAATAAACATCTCTTGAAAGAGTTGGAGAGTAATATGAAAAAGGACTGTTTTCCATGATTTATACTTGCTGTTTCTTAAGGGAAAAAAAAAGGTTGCAACTATGTATACTGTTGAATACATACTATACCCATTATATATGGGATAAGGATTATTTGCACTTACTTTTGCCATATCTTACCTCTCTTGCAGGTCCTTGAATGTGTTGCTAACAAATCCAATATGGGTTCTTGTGACTCGCATGCAGGTGCAGTTGGATTTTCAAATATAGAATTTTGCAGTCCTTGCTGTATGCATTAGCTACAGAGCAAATTCAACATGAGCTAAAGTCTTATCTTATAGTGCCTCCCCAATTGAGTATCTACATTTAGGAATACAAGCACTTGTCCTCCATTCTTGTTTTCATCTAAAACACTTGCAAGCTTTTATATAATAATGAGGAAGAAGCTAATGCAAGAGGAAATCTTGGTGATCTCATTGTTAAATAGGTCATGGTCTTTCCACCAAGAAAATCCTTCTGATCATGGAGAAAATGAAGTTGATCACATCATTTTGATCCTATCTACTTGCATCCTGCGTATCAGAATACATGATTTTCTTTAGTATTTAACCCTAGCTATGAGTGGCTCCACAATGTATAATAGCTTACCCAGATAAACCTATTGGTAGGGCTATTTGGAAACAGAGAACTTGCTGATCATTGTAATGTTTGAGGGAAATTTATTTAAATTGATTATGCATTTAATTGATCAATTATTGACAGGCTCCTTCTGTTTGGGCCTGTTCTTTGTTCTCAACCAGCATAGTACAGAAATCCTACTTAACCGTTCCTCTTATTCCCTTATGATTTGTGTAGACACAAACTCAAGCAGAGAAAAAAATATTAGAAGGAAAGAGGGAAGCTCTCATGGAGGAAGCATCTGCAAATGGCTGGGAAGATTATATTTTACTGGACAAACTTGCTGAACTAGAATCAGTGAAACCTCTTCCTTATGGAACAATGCAGGCGGTATTTTCTGCACTCTCCCTTCCATTATTCGTTTAATTGCAGAGATAGATGGTGGTGGCAGATATATTTTCTTTTCTGGAAAGATGATTATGTCCTACCTGCTGAAACGGTGATCTCTTTATGGAGTGCATCTTCTTCAACCATGCAGTGTTGAAGGGTGCATAAGCATGTTGATATGTTTTCAGCAATTAGAGGATTATTCTGAAGCTTATTTTTTCATGACATTATTGAAACATTAGGATAATGTTGCCTTCTCATGGCATAGTAAAAATGGTTAAGATAGTTTATTGGACTCCAGTGCAAATTTTTCCTGATATAGGTAGAAGGTATACATCTCTTATACTGTACAAGCATAACAGATATCTGATTATCTGCACCACAACATTCAATTGTTGGACGTGTATACTCTAGAGTCACCGTGATTCATGTGCCATTTACATTTCTATTATTGTAGGCCCGTGAGATTTACAATGAAGCTGGGATTACTGGATTCTGGAAAGGCATAATCCCGACACTCATTATGGTTAGCATTTGTTGATTCTATTCTTCCTCTCTTCTGGCTGTTTCATGCTAGTTTGATAGGAATGTCTTGTTTTCTGTGTTGTCACCGGCTATATTATTCTGATGAAGAACTGTTCAGGTTTGCAATCCATCTATCCAATTCATGATATATGAAACATCATTGAAGCATTTGAAGGCAAAGCGTGCTGCTAAGAAGGATGGTTCAAAAGATGTTACAGCTTTGGAGGTACAAAATTTTGGAAAGCTATACTCTGTTTGAGGAAATTTCTGGATAATATTTGCACCTGTTTCCTGTTACTTGTCCATAGATGTGGTGTTATTTTTCCTGGAAAGAAATAGTAAACTCTTCCAGTGCTTCTTTCTCATAGTTCATTTCCAAGCAGGTGTTTCTATTAGGAGCCTTGGCAAAGTTGGGAGCAACAGTTGCAACATACCCTCTTCTAGTTGTGAAGGTAATTCCTCTATTGATGCCAGCCGTATTTTTCTGTTACATTATAATTGAATTGTTGGAAAATTTTCCTAGTGCATGAGGCTCCCGATGGGGAGAGTCAAGTTTATGTAATACTACCCCTGATTCTATTATTGTTCAACTATTGAGCTAATAATTCCGTTTGAGATCTCAGAGGTCTCTTTCTCAATAGGCACACCTAAACTATAGATCTTAATAATGACATTGATTTCTACCCCTTCTGTATATGCCCTTTTCTGCACTTTCTTGGTGTCTGTTAGTGAAATCCTTTATTTACTATCCCAACTATATATATGTAGATTTATATATTGATGTTTCACTTGTTGCTTTTTTCAGTCAAGACTGCAGGCAAAGCAGGAGATTGGTGGGAATGTTGCACTAAGATATACAGGTCCAATTGGAAAATTGCGGACCTTTCCTTTTGCTATTGTTCATGTCTACTGCGTTTAACTTCATTTCCTGGATCATCTTCTATATAGAATCTCTCATTGCAATGGTCATAAACATAATTATATTTTATGTATGTTGGCCAGAATAATAACGGTCATGAGTCATTAGTAATTTTAGTCTCACCTGTGATGCTCAAAAGAATATCTGTATTTTAAATTGTTCTTTACTTTTACTGAACCCTGTAAAATTCGAGGATTAGATGTCATCTTAGTCTGTCTGTTCTGTATCAAAAATCTTTTTGCACCTTAGGTTCTGGGTTCCGACTTATATGCGTCAAAGTTGCCTTTTAGTAATGGATTTTTTCCCCATTGCTCTTGAAGTTTATGCAAATTTTCTTTCATAAAGGAGCAACTTTCTCTAAACATGAGAGAGAAATGAGTAATGCCTGATGTCTCTTGTCGTTAGTGATTTTCACTGGTCTGATCAAGTGACAGTTATGGTCTGACCATCCACTCTTTAGAGCATCTTCATTCTCTGTGATGTAGTTCCTTTATCTTTTCTGTACCCTTTATAATACAGGGATACATATTTTATTATGCCAATTGACAATCTGAATACACAGGATATCTATTGAAAAGCGTATATCATTTCTGCTTATATTAAAATTTTCGTTCTTTACAGGTACAATTGATGCAATAATTAAAATGATCCGTTATGAAGGATTGCCTGGATTTTATAAGGGAATGAGCACAAAAATAGTGCAGAGTGTTTTTGCAGCTTCTGTGCTATTCATGGTTAAAGAAGAGCTTGTTAAGGGTTACATGTTGCTGGCAAATAAGAGCCACAAAGTTGCATCAAGTTTCTTGAAAGAGTCGTCTGTAAAGCTGTATAAGGAGTAAGTTTGGCATATCCATTTTATTGGTCACTAGACGATGATGAAATCTTAGTCAGTTAATGTAATTCATGGAATTGAAGTACACATCCTATAATAGATGGTCACTCTTTAAGTCAGGGTCAAGCAATCACATTGTATGCTATACTATTATTCAACTCTGAATTGCTTTGAGCTATCTACTTTTAGCTTTGTCCCAGTTAATGAATAATCTTCCTCTCACCTGACTCAGGTGCGTCACAAAATCTTCAATGCACATAGTTAGAGCCCTATGATTTTTGTGCAGCATATTTTTTTGGGCTTGGGCACTCTGTTCAGTTGATTCACCAGCATTAAATTTAAGAATGAAAATCTAAAAGTGGAAGTTAGTTATGCTTTTAGCTTTACACCCTTTACCTTGTGTACTGTGAATACTTGGAGGACACTGCATACTCCAGTTACGGGATGAGTTTCTGAGCTTTCTGGATTTGAGGCCTTAGAAATGTCAAAGGGTTTCTGGAAGCAATACTTGCTTTGTTCACATTTAAATTTTACCTTTTAGTTGCAGTATGGCTTTCATTGACCAGGTTACCCAGCTAAGGGAACAAGTTTAGTTGCTATGGTGACTATGCACAACTCCTTCAGGTTGGGAAGCCATTGAATTTCACTGGTGGAAAGGCTCGGGAGAGACTGGCCAATATTACGCTCCCCCATGCAGCTCAAACAGGTACAACATTAAAATGTCGATAGCAATATTATTTCCTGGCAGGAAGGAGCTTTTACTTGTGTGCTATAACAGGACCCATCCCATTTTATATCATTAGAATGTGAAGTGAAATGGAGAGAGCTTAAGGCCAGCAGTACAAGGAGCTCATGGTCATTCTAGAAGATAATTCAGCATATACATCAGTATGTCATTCTGCCTTCTGACTATATATTGTTAGTATCAGAATATATATTCATCTACATTAAAAAAAAAAAAGTTAATACATTGTCCTGTTGTGCTTAACATTGACCCTGATAGCTCCTAGAGACTTCTCAGCTGTCGTTGCGTCCGTCATAAGATTGCTTGGTTAACGTGAACCCACTGTTCTTGCTGCCGACATCTTTTAGCATAATAGACCATCACGGACTTAGCTTACCTGTGTCAATTAGTTGGGATTTGAAACTGCCACTAGTGGCGTCTCAGGAGCATAATTAGATTATCAGGCTCTCAATATTTTGCACGGTAATAATTCCATCAGCATGCAGTTACTTCAGCTAACATCTACCCCCTTCTACCTCTTACGCCAATTTCTTCGATTGGCACTGAACAAAAATGTTGGAAGAAGAGATGCTTTTTTCCATTTTAAAATAACCCCTAATAATATGCTTGATGTATGTTTTATTCATTCCTTGGCTTCCTTCGAGTTTGCGGTTATTGGTCCCTGATCCTCAAATCTTACGCTTCAGCACGACCTCCACTTCAAGAAATGTGGGTCCTCGCGATTATCATACTTGTAATTCAGGGATGCTGACTCCTAAAAAAAAAGCGCTTAATATAATAAAATTTCCCTTTTAGTATTTAGAAAAAAATCATGACTCATGTTAAACCTTTTTGTCTTGTTATGTGAATCCCAGTAGATGCTGAAATTGCCTGACGCAGAGTGAAGAAGTGCAAGTTACATGTGTCAAAATTATGTTGGTCCGCCAGGTTGCATCGTTTACTTGCACCGGTTAGCTGCCATAATGCCGGCCTATTTTGTATCCTTCCCTGTCGGAGACGGGCGATGTTGTTGGCTTCCCCATTCTCAAGCCAGCCAACTGCCTAATTGGTGAACTGAAGAGTAATAAGGTATGAGCCTGCGCTTTCTTCGAATTGAGGGAATTTTCATTTATATTTATACTTACTGTTCTTTTCCTCGTTATCAATAAATTATGCCAATCCGTCATAACATTACTGATAAACTTTCTGCTCTACAAGGTTAAGATAAGCTTCTTACTGATTTGCAAAAATTCCACTTATGAATATTGCACCGATTGTATCACAACTAGTGCGCAGTTTATTTCTTTCTTTTTTGCCAGCTAAAGATAGTCAGAGGCATCCCCTGGACTCGATGCATTCTTTTTCTACATCAACCGTTTTCTTCCTCGATGCAGAAACAGGTGGATGCATATTCATAGGTTTTGGGTTGGGAAATATCATTCCTTGGACCTGATGCTTGCCAATTGCATTAGCAGGTAAAAGGATAACTATACAAAGAAAGTGCATTGGCAGGTAAAAGAGTACACATACAAAGAGAGATGCGCAGAGTGTTTTATTATTTTTTTGAGCAATGGGGTGTATTCTTGTGTGATCTAATCGTACCATGTACCCTTCAAAGGTGCTTTGCGTGGCTTATCGAATCTTCTGCTTGCCAAAGTTGAGACATGCTGAACAGATTTGATCGATACAGATCAGGAATGAGTTACTAGAACTCCTAAAGCCTGTGGCTCTTTCTTGAAAAGAGGCGGGAGAGAGAAGTTAGAGGTATTGACCATGCACGACGTACACTTGAGAAACCCCTTCCGTATGATGCGACTCACGGTGAAAATAATCGGAAAGCCCAGATGGAATAAGTCGCGTAGAACCTTGCTCATCAAGCTAAGGTTGGTAAGTGGGTCGGGCCACCTCTCTTCTCCCTCATTCTTTGCCACCCTTCTTATCTCGCAGGGTTTATAGCAACGCTTCTCGGGATTCCACCAAGCCCTTCTCAACCTCCCTCCGCTCTTAGTGGTGGGGCCCTAGGGGCCACTTCAGCCCAAGCTTGACAGACATCCTAGATGACAAGACAAACGATTCCACCAGGTCTGACAGCCGTGCGGCACAACATACAACCTGTTAATGGCATCCTAACGGGTACAACTACCAGTTTATCCACTCTAAGTTGCGTGCCTCGACTAGCAATTGGTCGGGCCTAAAACCTGGATTCCTTTTAGCATTTCTAGATTTCGAGAAACCTGAGTAAAAGCCTTGACAGCAGAGGAACTTTTTGTAAGGCATAAATTCAACCCTGGGAAAAAAAAGGACCCAGCATCCCACTTTAGCCAAAAAGGAAAAGAAATAGGAACGCCCGGCGACAACTAGGATGTTCTCTGGACTTTATTGCGTCCCGGGAATTCCCCAACATTTTCGACCCATGGGGAGGACGCTCAACAGTCTTCCCAAGGAAGCTGGCACATTGAAAAGCCACGTTTTCATATTGACCAACATTCTTGAGGATAACTTGAAAATCTCTTCATATTTCTTATTTAGGTTGATAAAAAAAACCCATTTCCAAAATTTTCAACTAAACTATTTTCCGAGTTCTCAGGGAAGAAAACGCTGATGGATCAAACAAGCAACTTAGCAAGCAAAATACATGCTTATTTAAATATCGGCTAGATTCTTACTTCCTTCGAAGTTTAACCTTCGAAAGTTAGTCCGACAGAAGAGGCTGAGATTACTATGCTATGCGAACTTCATGGACAATTAATGTTAACTACAGCATGAACGATGACACACAAGACACCCAAAAATTAACTCTCAATTTGCTTAATTGTGGAGAAAATCTATCCCTAGCATTCTATTGCCAGTAGAAGCAAAAATGGTTTATACTGATCATAATTTTATTTTATAGTGTCCCAGTAAAGATAAGCCATTAAGTCAATAATATATTTTTTTTGGGTATAAATCTGTGAAGTCAATAATCAATAGATGAGACATACCATAAAATGCCCACATTAGCTTACCTAAATAGTTTAGTCTGGGATGTTTGAAGCACCTGTTGTAGCATACGTGCAGCAAGACGCTGCGTAACTCCTCCCATGACCCGTCCCCCTATATATCGTGCCTCATGTTGTTGAAGGACCTGATAGCACATATGTAGAAAGCAATCAATGTCAAAATAAATCCACTCCCCATGACTTTTCTAATTCATATAAGATATACATGTGCTTATAAGATCTCTTTGATCTGAATTCAAGTTGGGCGCCGCAAACAGTGCAATATGACATTATTATAGCCAAAACATCACAGGTGTACCACCATTAAGCTCCTGTTATATTAACCAATATAAACCTGTGCTGGCAGTTCAGATAACCTGAAATTCCTCAAATATTTCTTAAAGTTCATTTAAGGCATTCTATAAAAGATATATGACCATTAATGAAGGTAAAGAAGCCACTCAAGGGAAAAGAGGAAGCTTTACCTGTAAGATAGGCAGCAGAAGGGTTTGATCAAAATTTCCCGAGGTTTGAAGAAGATTCCATATTCTGAACACTTGATCTCGAAGATTGTTCATTCTTTCTAGCTCACCATCCCTTAAAGCGAGAGCTGTCATGTTACCAATGAAATGTGGTCTCCACAAATAATCAGGGATTGATTTGTACGCATCAAAAGCCGAGCTCAAGATAATAGCTTCTATTACATAAATAGATTCTTCTATAACCAAAACTTGGAGCTCTTCACCCTCTGGACTAAGTAATAGCTGCATAACAGGTTGTAAGGCATCTCTCATGGAGAAGTCCCTGTCTTTTCTACCTTGTTCGAGTAGGTTTTGTAGCCGATTCCACCTGCACCAAGTAAAAAAAATGCATATTCTACAAATCGAATGCAAATCATGTCCTGCCCTGTAAAACCTAGAGATGCTAGTAAAACAGGACATACCTAAATCTCCCATCTTTGAACAGCAACTCAATAAGAGCATCTCTCAGATATGGATTTGGATCAGTGAGAAGCCTCTTAGCAAAGTATGGATATGAGGCTGCCAGCGCCTTGAAGTTTGGGTCCACACAAAGGGCTAAGCCTTCTAATACAGTAAGTGACCGTAGTACTAGAGCATAATATGCTGGGACTGCAGGCAAAATGACAAGCCATACCATCTGTGAGAAATGAGATGCTAGTGTATGGGGTCTTCAGAGTACTCATGCAGGGGTTTCAATTAATCATTATAATGAAACTTCGAGAATTCTGTGAATAAGGGGACAAATAACATAATAAATCACAATTTCCAGAGTACACTTTTAGGTTCCAATTAATATTTCCGTTTGAGAGATTGTTGAATTGTTAAAACCAGAAGAAAGAGGTCTTGTTGAGCATATAACACGATTTACAATTCTAGAGGAAAAATGAAGAAAGCATTTCAATCTGAGTCTGAGATAGTCTATCCATAACAGCGAAAAATAGATCCCTCTATCATCTGACCTTTAAATGGGAACTGGTAGAAGACAGCATCCAAACCATCCACAACTGTTCTGAAGTTCAGTTCACTCACTGTAGCAGTCAGTGCATCATCAAACAATTTCTTAAGAGCTGGTATAACTGGGGAAACGTCCACATCAGGTGATAAGAATTCCAGCGCATAATAGTCACGGGCCATAGCTTCATAGTCTCGATTTACCAGGTGGACAACGTGACCAATAATAGCATATCTTGCCTTCTCTGGAGTTTCACTCATCATGCCAAAATCTAAGAATGCAAGTTTCCCGTTGGGCGTTGCCAAGAGATTACCAGGATGAGGATCCGCGTGAAAATATCCATACTCCAGCAATTGTCTGAGACTGCACTCAACACCAGCCGTCACTAAATCTAGCACATCTAGACCTTGACTCTTAATGGCTTCTATATCACTCAGTTTGACTCCATCAACCCACTCCATTGTCAAAACTTTGGCACTTGTGTAGTCCCAGAATATATCTGGGACAATGATGTCTTGTTTGTCAGCATAGAGTATTTTAAATCTTCTAGCATTCTGTCCCTCCTGCAGGAACCTGTCAAAATCAATGATCAATTCCCAAAAGAAACCATATAGTTGAGGTGGACTTTCAGAAGAAAGGGAGTTCCACACCATTACATATCGTAGCTTGAGCATTTACTGGGTACAGGATAAAAAAATTAAAATGTTGGCATACATGTAATGGGAGAAATTTCAGTCACTTGACAGTAACAAAACAGCGACAAGAATACTGACCTGCACATAGTTGAGCTCCTGATAAACTCTATGTCCAAATTCATCGACCAAAGCGACCACATCAGTTGTTATTATCTCTACATATTTGTTCAAGAGAAAACATAGACTTCTTATAAGGTAAAAGTCTAGTCCAATAACTTCTTCTATGCCAGGCCTTTGCACCTTAACAGCGACTACCTGCCCAGAGTGTCTGAGCTGAGCCTTATATACTTGCCCTAAACTTGCTGCTGCAATTGGGGATGCAGATATGGAAGAGAAAATTGTATCCAACGGCTGCTCCAGCTCTCTTTCGATACACTCAAATGCCTCTGCATCAGGGAATGTCGGCAATGCATTCTGCTCAAATGATATAGAATTAACCACTCTCAATCAAAGCACTGCATAAAATAGCCAGAGAAGAGAACAACAATCGGCAACGTGTAGCCCATATCAGCATGATTACTGTATTACTTCATTTATATGCTAATACAATGGCTACATACACATGCAGCAACAACAAGATAAAGGGAAATGAAAGTAGGAGAGGCAGACCAAAAGAGATGTGCCAATCACTTACAAATTCTTCTTACTCTATGTAAGAAAATGACATCCTTAAAGTAACAGAATGAATATTCATTTTCCAAGCCATAATCATCAGATCACACCACCTATTTGAATGAGGCAGTTGTCATTCAGTAACCTTATCTTTTATCAAGATGGAAAATTAGTTTATGGCAATTCATAGTTTCATAGATCTTTTTATTTCTAATGTAATAAGGACAGGTTGGATCTAATTTTTACATGAAAGTTTGGGGATGAAATTTGAAAAAAAAAAAGGGAGAATCCAGATTATTAAGTAAATGCTGGAAACGTGGGAACCGCTAAATATACGCATTTCATTAAATGGATGTTTATCTGTCATGGAGCCTATAACTGCAGAATTAGCAGCACCTGAAGACCAGAGAGCTCCTCGAGAAACTCAGGAGGGCATAGGTCAGGCCTTGTTGATAGTGCCTGCCCTATTTTGACGAAAGTCGGCCCTAATCGAGCAAATATCATCATCAATTCTGCACCTCGCTTTCGCTTGTTCTGCTCCAAACAGCCTCGCTTTTCATCAAGCAACAGCTTCGTAGCAAATGAACCCAAAGCTATCAATATCTCCAGAGCTCTCCTCACCACCTAGCCACGATAACTTCAATCAATCACCGTGTACACAGTGTACATTCACATGGAAGCTTCTAGCTGAACGAGGCAGTAGCAGTGGATGCAAATTCTGATGCAAACGAAGTTGAATTCTCACGTGATATCGAGATGTTTCTGTTAAGGAATCAAAATAATTCTATGGAAAGTAGAGCACCGGGGGGAAAAAACCTATGAATAGGGCGAGAGATTGGAGAGTCTGCAGAATAATTCATCAGCGCATTTAACAGAGCTTCAAAAGCACTCATCATTATCTATGCGCACAGAAAGTCTGATGCACTTTAATTCTCTTCATGTGCTATAAAAGTGTCATCGAACATCTTATCACCTTTTTAGTTTCCACTAATCATGACTTAGAGACACGCAAAAATACACAGGCGTAGAGTTGGAGAGAGAGGACCTTCAAAGGTCGTGATGTGTACTTGCGATCGAGCCGATCCGCGCTATAAACTGGAGCTTCGTAGGCCCGCGCCAGGGCCTTGATCTCTGCACGGATTTCCTCCACGCGATCCACTCCCGAAGTCCGGATGGCCACGCCGCCACCGCTACCGTCTCCAACGACGACGACGCTGCGATCTCCGTGAGACCTCCCCTCAGGCAGCGTAGCTCTCAGCGGTGCGACTGCTCTCACCGCTCTGCTTCCTGCTCCGCGTGGCTCCGAGACCCGAAGAGGACGTAGATACAAAGGCGACAAACAGATCGGGAGAGCAGCTGCCGTGCTCATGGCCTTCTCCGGAAGCAAAGAGAACTCCGACGAATGAGAGGGACAGTGAGAGAGAGAGAGAGAGGCTACTGGAGGAGGAGAGCGGAAGCATTGTAAATGGCTTCAGGCTTTTCGTGCTTTCCTAATTCATTCCGTCGGCCGTCCTCTCTGGCGTGCAGAGAGTCACGCCAGCTCAACCATCTTTCTTCGCGCCAGATCCGCTTTTTAGGCCCGAGATTAAATATGGCCGAGCCCACGGTACTCTACTTCTGCTGATCCAATCACAGCCGTCCATTGAATCGCGTCCTCGCATCCAACGGTTACCGAAAATTACTACACCCATATAAATATTTTCTGCACATGCACGATCAAAGGTACAAATACGTTTTGGCTAACTTGGAATTTTAAATTAATTATAATATCTTACTCTTTTTTGAGATATTAAATAATAATTTTAAAAAAAACCATTCATTATTCCAAATTTGACATGATGGAGCCAGAACAGAAGCCTATCCTCATCATCCAAATAAAAGCTTGTCATTTTCCGTCGTACCAGGTAATTAATGTAGGCTGAATTTCGTCCGGACTTGCCACCCGCTTCTCTTCGGATATTCATCCTCTGCTAGGAAGTTCCAAATACCAATCATCCTGCTGTTAGTTTAATCTAAATAATTCACCTATTTTTTTAATAGTCGAAACTATTTAATATTTACATATTTTATTAAAAAATATATTAATTCATATTCTAATCTTATTAATCTTTTTTAAATAATTTTTTTATATTTACAATATTTAAATTAAAAAAATCTTACTTTAAAAAGCAGCTATAGAATTATTTTATATGCTCTTTTAAACATAGTGAGATTGCGGTAATTTCCCGCATGTACGGAAAAAATGAAATGGATAGGGAGAGAGACTAATGCGAACAGGACAATGAATTGCTTGGAAATTGACTGTATGATCTGATTAGGCTACTTGGTTAGCTGAATCAGGACAAGGCAAAAGGATCACCTGGTCTCCTCCACTTCCTTTTGAAGAAATCATAGCACGAGAGAAGACCGGACAAAGAGACCTTCGAAGGAGGCATCGTGTTTATTATTATTATTTTTTTTTTACCAAACTTTGACGATGAAAGGAGAACTGTTTTGAGTTTGACAACAGTAAAGGAGAACTGTCGGAAGGGCCGGTAGAGGTGGACCTTTGACCTTGGTCTCCCACCACAGCCTTAAAAAATTAATTAATCAA
>CXYZ01003051.1:1724250-1741147 GCA_900006705.1 Sonneratia caseolaris
ATGCGGTCCGACCCATGAACCCATGCCTACACCGGTTCCCGGCCCGGTCCGGTTTTAAAAACTATGCTTACGATAGATGACCATTCGCTGTTCATATAGATGTGAAAATACAGTATCTCTTACGGTTACATAAATCCATTAAAACTATTTAAAAATAAAAGAATCTCATGATATAATATGATCGATTCTTACAAATACTTCTTTTTTTCGATAAAGTGATATTTATCCTTTTTCACCTCATCGTCTCATGTTTTATAATATTTTGATAACATTTTTTTAATAATGCATATGTAAGTGAGAATTTTATCTCGATTC
Organism: Sonneratia caseolaris; assembly: GCA_900006705.1. Taxonomy (NCBI): domain Eukaryota; kingdom Viridiplantae; phylum Streptophyta; class Magnoliopsida; order Myrtales; family Lythraceae; genus Sonneratia; species Sonneratia caseolaris. Next base: position 1,724,566 of record CXYZ01003051.1, read on the forward strand.
CAGTTGAGAAAGGGAATGTACGTAATGAAATTTTAGTTCGATCCCATGGAGTATGTGAACCGGGCATAGAGTATACTTGGTAATCTCTAGGAATGTGCAAGATTATTCGAGGATATAATACAGTGTTGTCTTTCAATGAGATGTTGGACAAGCACTTTTTTGGCCCTTGTATTTTTATTTTAATTAAAGTATTAAATTTGATCATTATGAATAAAAAAACATAAACAATTTTGACTCTATGTAAATGTGAGATAATTATGGTTTCTATTTTAACTTGTTAATATCATATATGTATATATATATATATATATATATCGTGGTTGATGGGGGGAGGCGAGAAGAGGGCATGAATGGCTCCATTTTGTGAATTTCGATGGTTTTGTTGAGGGGACAAACGGCAGAAATTGGGGTCGGCTAGTGGTGCATTGCCACAGACATCAGACAGACATGGCATCCAACGTTTTCTTAGTAATCATTGATTCCTCCCATGAAATTCCATCTTCATATCTCTCTCCTATCACCTTACTGATTCGAACCTGATAACGAGCTAATACAGAGCATCGGTTCAGGCTCTCGATCATTGAGACCAGGCACCCCGATGCAACACGAGGATTCACAGAGATCACTCGGGCCGGGTTTGGGAGACTCCCGGCACTTCCCACGCTGGGGTGATTAATTGTTAAGCTTACGATAAAGATTCGACTATTTGCACTCAATTAGTTAGCTTAATATTTCTTATACATGATAATATTATTTTTTACACTTAAATAATTTATATTTCAAAATAACTCTTTAAATTATATATATTTTATTATGTGATGTATTTAAATTCTAATTATAAAAAATAGTGATGCGGTATAATAAATTATTAATATGACATAACGATATATTATAAAGGACTAATATGACATAATTACAATGTCATATTAGTGAACCAATAAAATTATAATTTAAGTATTTTATAAAATTAAATGTATAATAGTAGATAAATATTTTAAAATATAAATTTTAAATATAAAAATGCAATTTTCCTGATCACCTGCAACAGTTGGGTTGTCAGCTGAAAGAAAGTGAAGATATGTCACAGCAAAAGATTTATACACTGGTGCTGCTGCTGCTGCATATAGCCTTCCAGCACATACTTAAAACCGGCATATACTCACAGGATCAAAGGGCACGGATCGTTTCATCGATCAAGCTTCGATTCTACACCAATTTCGTTGAAATATACATGCGTATGTGTAGCAGGGTAAGGTGAAACTTGCAGAATCTTTTTCCAATCAAATCATTTTTCATACCGAGCATGCCGACGCAGATTAATTGCTTCACAGCATATGCTTTCTTACTTCAAGTTGATCAACAATCATTACTCTTTTTGCAGGTGAGAAAGATTTGGTCGAGACAAGACATTTAAGTGAGACGAAACACAGAAGAGTATACATATATATATATATATACATGACCTAGTTTGAATATAAACTTTTCGGGTCCAATCGGAGTTTTAAATATTGGTGGGTGTGCACTGGAAAAGAGAGAGAGAGACCACATAGAGAAAAGGAGGCACTATGAGCAATAAAAAAAATGAAGGAAAGAAATCGCACGCACACAAGGCAATTTGCACAAGTTAAAAACCTTATTATCGAAGAGATAATGGAGCCTTTTTCACCTTTAAATGGGACTAATTGCATTAAGAAAATGCATGTAGATGCTTGTATACCTAAAAGGGAATTATATTTGGATGCTCCACATCAATCCCATTATGCGTAACTAAAGTTTAAAATGAACCCATTACAAATTCAATTATAGAACATATGCACATTATGATTATATGTCATCACATCAGTGAGCAGGAGGGCTAGAAGAACGCACCACATAGAGAGGACCAATAATGTAGGGCCACAACTTACACAAATCCAACTCCGAGCGATCGAAATCTAAGACTGAGAGAGCTGCAGATCTCGAGAAACAAAACCGATGAGAGATTGAGGTGACGTTTCGTGATGATGAAGTTACTACAGCCATTTTGCGATCCTCGACCGAGCTTGCGTTCTTCCGCAAGCGATTAGGAGAGCTTTTGCAAATTCTTCATTACTCACCAATCATCTTACAAAGTCACCAACCACGCTCTCCCATCATATACGTAATACCCAGATAGCCAAGCTACCTAGGCCTAGCTTACAATATATGATTTAGGAGTATTGTTAGATCAATCCAGGATGTCTAACTACGTTTTTCAAGGGTTTAGTAGCCTCTTTGACCCCTCCATCTGCCTTTCTGTCGGTGCCTTTTCAAGAAATCAACGGTGCAACTGATCACAAGAGAGCCTAATATTCAATTACGAGTTTAGGCTCATCGATAATTGTACGCATGCACCCATACGTGGATCACGCGTAGTCAAGCAGACACAACACTAAAAATAGGGTTAGTGAGGGAAGCACATTTAAGATTTATCATAATTAGCGCCAAGAAGAAACCGAGAAGAGGGGTCGATTTTGCCAACCTAGGAACACCGAGTTTTTCTTGATCAGCAGCTGGTAACCCTCGGAAGGGTAATGGAGCCGGAGGAGGAGCTTTGCCTGCGAGAGGGCGAAGGTGCTCAACGGCACGTTTCTGAATCCCGCGCCATGGAGCAGGATCTCCCACGACTCAAACCTCTCATGCCGTTGGCGGCGGCTCTCGCCATCGGCCGCAAGTATGTCGGCGATCTCCCTCCCGAACCAGACGGTCTCCACATCTAGCCGCTCCCGGCTTTTGGGCGGCAGGGTGGCCTCGAGCGAGTCGAAGACCGCCGAGTAGTGGTCAAGCGCCTCGACAAACCGGTAGAAGAAAGAGGGGTGGTTGAGGTTGGTCTCGCGCTCTGCCACCGTCACGATCCTGGGGTTCCATGATCGGATCTGACGCAGGAACTCCCGGAGCTCCGTTGCTTCCCCGTTGGACCGAATAAGGCGGTGGAGGTACATCACGAGGTTGACGGCCACGATCTCACTGGGAAACACCGAGTTCATCATTGGGCACTTCTCACTGTCGTCGGTGAGGTGGAGCTCGTGGAAGCGGAAGGGGAGCCCCAGCGAATGGGCGAACTTGGAGAGGCGGTCGGCCGTCCGGTTCAAGGCGTCCTGGTCGGAACCAGCCCCGGTGATGCGTAGTCTCGGCGGAGGGGATCGCTCAGCTAGGGCTTGCATGAGCGGTGGCCACTGGAGGCCGTGCATGATGTCGAAGTCAATTATGTGGATCGACTGTTGGCCCCCGCCGTTGACCGCATCAAGGATCGCCTGGTTCGCCGTCAGGTGGCTGAAACGGACGAAGGGTGTTATCTGGTTGAGCGAGAGGTAGCACGATTCCAGCTCCCTTGGGTCTCCGGAGCAAGCAGCAGTTTCGGCGATCACTGACGAAGGGCCGAGGTGGAGGCCGAGGCGGAGGGAGAGTGCACGGGAGAAGTGATACGCGAGCCGCTCCGAGGAATCACCGTAGGGGGAGTAGTAGAACTTGGTGGAGAGGACGGAGACGAGTTGGCGGGCGGCGGAGAGGTTGGATTGCGAGATGAGCTCGGCGCAGTTCAGGAGAAGCTGCCTCGTGTGGAGCACCGAGGAGGGCTGCGAGTACAGGTTGTATTGGTGGTAACGGCGGCCGAGGCCCAAGTGGGCGGAGGAGGGCCCTGCCACTACCTCCTCATCGCGGCCGCACGAGGACGAGCTGTTGCTTAGGGAGCCCAGCATCTTCGACGAAACCTGATCTACTATATCTACGTTCTATATCTATATGAACATATATGTGTCCAATGATTACCAACCACTACCTGAGTTCGCACTAAGAATCATGCGGAGATGGTAGCTGCTAGTTAGGGTTACCGGAAGGGGCGAAAGAGAGACAGAGAGATAAAAGGGAAGAGGAGGAAGGAGGAGGACCTAAAGAGAGGATAAGACATTGCTTTTGCTTAACGTAATACGTATATTTATATGACTATATGTATATGTATACGTCCATGGTTGGAAATTGTTAAGCGCTCTCTCTGATCTCTGATCTCAATACCCTGCAACAGTAAACGGATAAATATTCCCTTTCTTTCTTTCTTTTTTTCGGCCGAAAGACGGACACCCTTTACTAGGAGAGAACAGAGCGAATGAAAAGCTATCAGTACGTATAATTCTACCCCATGGGATCGTCATGATGAAGGATCAAAGTGATGCCAGAGAGAGCACGATCTCTTCCTCTCTTCTTAAGCAACTAGATTAATTTAAATATTTAGTGCGCACACCGCCCTCGGAATTTAGATAAGTAATATAGGTTGACTCATTTGAAACGACTTGTTTTCTTGGGTGGATAGTGAGGATTGATCCAAGATACAGTCGGGGTGTGACTGCCTGTGTTTGTGTTCCCCATGTGGAGAAGACCATACCGTTGAAATGGCCTGAATTTAATGTCCTAGTGTTGAGATTAGTTAAGCACCCAATCAAAGTAGTTACTACGGAATGGTATGTGCCTTAATGCCATGTCCCAATGGTAAAACTCTTCATTAACGTAATCATTTTTTAATGGACAAATCAGTCAGAATTGGTTGACATCAGCAGCTGTTACCCATGCTTCTTTTTACCTCGATTAATTGGCTAAAGTATGAAGTTATAAATACCAAATTTTCATTCTGGGAGGAGAATTGGTGATCCCGAATACGACCAAGGCCTAGGGATTCGAGATCGTGGGTGCAGCTGTGCTTCCCCCTTTAGAGCCTTCCCTCGTGCCACACAAGGTTACGATTCCAGGATTGTGTTATTCATAGTAGAATAGAATAGATATGGGTGACATCAATTTACCGAGTCAAATCTGTTGCCCAATATATCATCTACCACAAACCCCTAGCTGTGTCTCTGTTTCAACTTCCTCCAGGGGTCAAGCAATAACTTCATTACCAAAGAGACTCGACGTACTGATCTTTATTATCTCTGCTCCGATCGCTATCCGACCTGAACCCAACTTTTGCCTATGAATTTTTTCACAAAACCGATACTGATATGTTCACTCTTTGATCCCAACATCTGCTATGCACAACACATCTCTACTGGTGATCAGGCTGTATTGCAGGCTAGAATTCGGGGAGCTGATGGAGCCTATCACAGAGGAAACTCCTTTTGGAGAACATCCAGATTCCGAGAATCGCAAGCTCCCAGCATGTCGTGCCTTGAGGCGGAGCTAAAACAAAGGCCAAGCACAATCATCAGAGGGTCAAGCCATTAAATAGAAATGATTCCCAGGCTGCAATGGCACTTTCTTTACTGAATTTTCATACCTTAATGAAATTCTCAAATACTGCCATGCGTTATCTGCCTTTGGGTTCATAGTGAGTGCCCGGACATAATATGGAATAGATTCTTCATACATGCCCTACACAGGAAAAAAGGAATAAGCATTGAATAAAACGCTAGTTAACACAGGCATCTCAACAGGGACAATTAACAATGACTCTCTCATAAATTTGAGAGGATAGTGATAAATACATAGATAATATGCAAATCTTCACCTGGTTTGCATAACTGATTCCCATATTTGCCCATGCACGGACGTAATTAGGTTTCAAATCGAGGGCCTGGGAGCACATAAACAGGAACAATTTAATAGAAGTTATAAACTAAGAACTACTTATCCCTTGCATTCCTGTCTTACAATATGGATTCTTGCTAATCATACCTGTTGATAAGCTGATATAGCATCGGCACTCTGAACACTGTTGGCTTGTGTCGCACCAAGTTTGTTCCACAGCGAGTAATCATTGGGCTTGAGCTGAAGTGCTGTTTGGAAAGAAGCGATGGCTCTATCATATTCTCGAGATAGGTTGCACAGTACACCAAGAACTATGTGAACATCAGCATCCTCGGGAGACATTTGTGCAGCATCACTGAATAATCCAGCTACCTGGGTAGATGCAAACAAAGTCCTAAGGTCCATCAATGCATGCATCAATATCTTGAAAGAAAAATGAGTATTTGCAGTCAAATAAAAAGGTAAGGCGGATGGCCCTATTCAGTATGAAGAAATGTCGAAAGACTTGGAACAGAATTGCAATGATCAATGGAGATCATGTGATGCAGTGATTCCGTCCCATTCCCTCTTAACTCCATACCCAATGTGGCCTAAGTGAACATACATCAGCATGAAACAAGGACTGGGGCATATCCGGAGAGGTCAATGTTTTGTACTTTGGATGATGATGCAGCCACCCATACAAGTATCTCAAAGCAGCAGCTTGCTCCAGTTCTGTGACAGGAAATGTCAAAAAGTGCTTACTTTTTAGTTATTATACATGTATCAATAAATCATAAAGAAGTAAACTAGCGAAAGACAAGAAATTGGCCACTCCATGAGTTTGAAGATGCTAACCATTGGTATGGCTTACACCCAGTGCAAGAAGCACCTCGAGATTACTGGGATCAGCTTCCTCAGCTTTCATCATTGCCGCAATTGCCTGCATTTACATGGAAAAACCTAATAATTTTAGGCCATGGTAACAATATTTCAACTTAACGATGATATTAAAGAATAGAACAATTATTGGATTCACCTGTTGATCATCATCATTTTCAGCATGTGCTATTCCAAGCAACCTCCAACCTTCAGAATTATTGGGATTTTTCATCACTTCAGCCTCTAGAGCGAGAATTGCCTCGCTAAGAAGCCCCTTGCGAAAGAGCTCCTGACCCTCTTTTAGTGGATTTGGGTGGCCCACATAGGGGTTCATATCAGAGAACACGTAGACTCCTCTTGAAGAATCTGACCGCTGCTTCATAGCTACTTGCTCATTCATGTACCTAATCAGTGGAAGAGACAATAATGCATTTTTTTTTTTGGAAGGAGCATTAATATATATCTTTTTATTGCTGGAAATGGTTACTTACTCATCATAGGCATTAGCCCAATCATCAGCAGTGCCTTCTCCAAAAGCCCCTTCAGCAACCTGCTGTCCGAATTCATCCGCCCAGTCGTTCACTTGCAATTTTGAGAATTCATTGACCCACTGGTCATCAGCAGAGTTATAGTGCTCTCTTTTAACAGCGAACTCATCAGCCCATTGATCAGGTCCATGATTATGAAGCTGAAAAAAGGGAAAAAAAAAAGATGGCAAAAGTTTCAGTTAAGGCAGGCTCCATTTAGAATCTCAAAATTATCTTATTTGGAACTAAGTGATCAAACATCACTTTATTGGCTTTAGGATAGTGTTTTGGTCGGTTGCTTACATATTCATTAGCCCAAGAAGGACCTGAATTATACTGTTGCTGAAATTCTGATGCCCAGTCCCCTGGTGCTGGCTTTACTTGATTATCATCGATGATAAGCTCACCGCGGCTCATTTTGGATACAAACTGAAGAAATTTCGAATTCTGTGACATTAAAATTTTTATCAGCAACAAGAAACGTATGTCGTGTGGAGAGAGTACTCCAGCAACTATCCAATTATTGATCTCTATACCTGGAATTTTGGGTCACTATTTTGAGCCAATGTGTGAGCGAGCATTCGTGTCTGCTCCATTGCAGCCATATTAGGTGCATTTGCACCTCTCATTCGATCAGCAGTCATCAACTGAGAATGTTCCTGCGATAAGAATATATATTAGCCACTTACATTCTAATCTAGGCAAAACAGATGTCAAGAGGAGAATATCCGTTAAAAGAAGATATATTATATAAGCACAACATAACATTGTCTTGCCTGCTCAAATTCAGAAGCCCACCCATTAGCACCATGCTGCTGCTCAAATGAGCGGGCCCAAGACTCTGGGTCACCATGGTTGACTCTTGACTGGTTAAACTCATTTGCCCATCCATCAGCAACATGAGGTACAGGCCTCATCATACCCTGTGACTCATTCCAGTACTCCTCCAACTCCCGGTATCTCCCAGGAAGAGGTCCTTTGGCTCGAACATCACTATCAATGTCCAGAGAGTGTAACAGAGCATTCACCTGGAAAGAACGTAAAAGATGCTTCAGGCAAAACCCAAGGGACAAGTTTCTAGCCGACCCTCCAGATGATTTATGAGAGGAGCAGATCCTGAAGTGGAAAAATGAATCTCCAGAAAGAAAAGAAAATTTTGTATGTTAAAGCTATTAAAATATTGGCCTTTTGGCTCATGCATAACTTTCCCAAAACAGAATATCTGAACTAGCTGTCATTTTACTTTTGAGTTTATTTTTGTCACCTGAGCATTAATGAAGTCCTCGCTCTTATCTGCGAAAAAGTGCCGAGCCATTATAGTGCTGCGATCACGTATACATTGCTTATCCCTCTCTGACAACCCTAATAATGGAAGTTGAGCAGGGCGAAAAGGAATTGCTCTGCGGCTACTGTCAACAAATGAGTGGAGAAGGCCCGACAACATTCTTTGTGGCGGTCCTGCCATTACAATCAAAAGGGAAGAGGGATAATAAAACACTCTCATGAGCATATAGACCTCAATCATTTCTCCATACGGTCATGACATTTCTCAGTTTGAGCCTCAGGCTAATATCAATTGTTTCCTATGAGTTTTTTTAAATAATGGAAAATTCCATGATAAGGTTAGCATAATGGAAGCAGCATTCAATCTGCCTTGCTGTTACCTCAGACAAAAGCAAAAACTGACAACTCAACCTGGGATATGTTTTTGGAGGAAGCAATGAGGAAGATCATTACCATCCAAAGTTGGTGGAGGCTGAGGAACAGTTCCAACTCTCATATCAGCAGCAACAGGAGGGAGAGGGCCATGCTGCACCTCATCCCAGGCATCTGCAAGGTCATTCTGATATGCAGAGTGGAAGGTACGAAGGAATTCAGACCCCTAACACCAAAAAGAAAATGAAAATTAAGGCTAATAGCAACTCACACGATAACACAGAGAGAGTCATCACTTTCCCAAATATCGGAAGATAATAAAACCTGAGCATTAGGTGGCAAAAATGCTCGATCATGTTCAGATCCTGGAAGGGCTCTGAGGTGGTCACCATCTTGAAAGAACTGATTCTCAGGGCCCGTCGGTGTAGCAACTGGGATCTCCTTTAGCCTTTCCTGTTAGAATCAAACAGTTCAAAATTATTTCCAACTCCCACCACCGAAATCAAGACAAACAGACTCTAATGAAGTCACAGGTAACCTCGAGACTCTGTGTTTGGAAGTAAACTACCGGGACATTTCAACCACAATTAAGAAGCGACAGTGCAGTTTAAGTTCATCCATCTCTGGAATTATCAACAAACCCATAAACTTGTGGATAAGAACTTGACTCCAACAACAAAAACATTCCTCTCCCAGCGGATAAAGAAAAAGGCCCAAAAGAAATTCAAAAGGGAAGACCCGCATAATTATAAACACAATCAATCAGCTCAATTTCTCCGTAACGACAACACTAGCATTCAAACTAACACGGCCAACAGCAACTGAGGGTTGACACCGAAACAGCAAGGAACGAGCTAGAGCAAAGAAGGCGACTTTCTCGTCAAGAATTCAGAGAAGAATTCGTCGAAGCTGACCTGGGTCTTGGAAGACGAACCGATAAGAGCGTTCGCGAGCGCGCCAAGAGGGTTGGATTGAGAGGACGAGCCGGGCACCGCGCAGGCGGCCCCGCCCGTCACCAGCTCCCTCATCGACATGTCCGCGGGCAATCACCTGCTTCAATTCCAGCAACTGGGTTCGTCGTCTGTCCGTCCTTCGTTCCTCGCGGCCTCAGAATCGAGCTGAACTCGGATTCAATCGGACTGAGACGAGGTTACAGGATTGCTCCTTGAAGGACATATAAATGGCGACAACGTTTGTTGTCTACTGGGGGTGGGAGGAGTCTACACCGTCTCTCATGGATGAGCACGAACTACAAGATTATGGCTTTATTTCAATTTTATTAGTTATCATTTTCCTTGGTAAAAAAGAAATTGCCAAAATGAAATAAAGATTTTCACCGGATTTTATGCTTTATGCGTCGTCTCCGACCCGACCCGACCTTTGCACAATAAGCACAACAACTATAATAATATTTTCCTAAAAAAACAACAATAATAATAACTAAAAAATGCTCCTATGATATGTTGAATTATTATTTATATTCTTTTTTATCAGTATTTTATACTCCTACTCGTACCTAACCCTACACCCTCTTTCCTATCCGGGAAAAGAGGCTAATATGTATATATAACCGACTAGTATCGACCCATCTGTTCCGTCATAGAGGATCCGAATCCGGCCGGAGCTCCATTTTTCCTCCCCTGGGTGGGCACTTGGAGAATTTGTGGGCTCCAAGCTGGGCTTGACTAGCTCGTCCAATCGAATCTAATGGGCCTCATTGGGGGTGGGGAGAATTTAACCTTTTTGGGTCAGGACCCAGGCGGAGCCGAGCTGGCCCGACCCCCTCGAAGCTCGAAAGGACGAATACTCGTGATCGGCTCGATGTCGAAGTCCCGAGTAAGATCGGGAACTTACAGGAGAAACCACTATTTTTACCGCATTTGATATGGACGCCGGCCGGTCAGGGCTAAACCTAAGAAAGGGGTTTCATCTTTCAGCATAAAGACACCTCTGTGATTAGTCCGAACTCGACCTCGACCTCGATCTTGAGTGGAGTACTTCAATTAGGGCTTTCGGATCGAGCTCGTTGATTTTTCGGCTCGGCTCATTCGATTCGTCTCTGTGATGAAATGATACCCCGAGGTGTCATGATCGACGCCTCGCATGCTATGAATAGTAATCTCACTGGACTTTTCGGTCGCCCGCTCATTATAAGAGTGAAACCTTCAGGTAATCTGTAGAATTCCAAGCAACGACGTTGAGCATCTCGTTCGTTGAACCTCGAAAGCGAAAATGGATGAACAATTTTACTATTTAGTAGACCGATTGGATCAAACCTGTGCTGATTAGGGTTTTATCAGATTACGAATGCCAGATTGGAAAACACTAAGAGCAAATGGGAAAAAGACGGATCATGACTAAAATAATAACGTTTTCAATATCATGACCCGTGAGGCTAAGGTGGGTCCACTCGGAAATAATTCCCACGGCCACGACACAATAGTAAGAAAATAAATTTAATATAGTAATATTAAATTAATTTAAAATAGTATATAGTTAGACTTTAATTTTCACCATCAATACCTTCAATTTTTTTTTATTCATTTCTCTTATTTCATTTTAAATTGAAACTGAATTTACTCATAGCTGAAAATGTGAACGATGGACTTTCCAATCCGTGAAATCAATTCAATGATGGTAGACTACACCGACAAAGACAAAGGGCTCCATTTCACCATTTTCCTCGATTAATTTTTTGTCAATTGAGTTTGACTTCACATGCGAACTATGGATACAGCAATCGTCAAGATTCGACACGATTTCAGGACTTCAAATGTGAATCACGATTATACATGAACAAAGCACAATAAATTTAAGATTGAGATCGTGAGTTGGTTCCATTATTTAACGAGACCACTCTTAAAGTCGCACCTATATCTGTCTTAGTGTTAGAATCTGCGAAAATCGTAGTGTACGATAGTTGATAATGGAGATAATTTAATTATTTTTTAATTTATTAAAAAAATTAATATGTATATATATACACAAAATCTCAAATTAAAATTCCTCTGACATCAATTTCATATATTACCCGACTTGCACTGCACAGTCTCCTTTTTTTAGTATACTATATACAATGGTAATAAACCTAAAATAATATTGGAGAAGTATGGAATAAAAGAATAAAAAATATTTATAATAAGAATTGACCGTACTATTTTTTAATTATTATAATAAAAATAATATAATTATATGGAAGTCATGGAAGCATAGTTTAAAAAATTAGATCAAGTTGATCGGTTCAACTAGTTTATCCGAGAATCGATAATTCATCCAGTTTGATTTCTATAAAAAAAACTCAATTGCATTTTTAAAAAGATTAACTTCGGTTGAATTGACCACTTCTTCATCCAATCGATAAATCTAATTACACTAATGAAAAAATCAACAAACGTAAAATTATAAAATAAAAATTTATAATAAAATTTATATTTATATTTNAAATATATAATTTTAGTCTGATTTAATTTTAAAAATAACATAATGATGAAGTAAAGGTCACTTAATACATGGTGCAAAAGAACCACAAACAAGACACCAGAGGCGGCCGGTCTGACGGGTTTGTCGTAGAAAAAGACAAACAACGGTCAAATAGTCCTTTTGACCGCCCATATAATTAAATTCTCTTATTCGTCCAAATGAATAATTTAACTCCAATTTTCAACCTCCCTGTCCATCAAATTAAATGTACACGACATGATAAGTATATCGGAGGTGACGCGAAGAGCAGCAGACCGAAACTCTGTCTGCCTGCTTCAAAATTTGTTCACTGTTAATATCCCACGTATCATAATATCATATAAAATTTAATATTCAAATTTTATAAATAAACCACCAAACTATCTCAGCATGTCCATCTTTCATTTACTATAACAATCCACCGTATCATACTATTAAATAAAATTTTATATTTAAATTTTACGAAAATATCAGTTCAAGGGTAGGTGATTGGGTGCCCTATCATTCTTCTCACTCCGAGAGAGAGAGAGAGAGAAGTCCTCATCTCAACGATACTTCTTCTGGGACCATTTCCAATCCGTCAAGTTTCCCCTAACGCGACAGGTAAATGTATATTCATCACTGACGCGAGAATACCTTTAATTCCACATAAAATATGCCTAACTCGATGTTTATTCTTTCCTCCGTAATCCAAAGGCGAGTAGAGAGTTCCGTTTATGATGATTAAATCTACAACATCTTGACGTTAGACAAAAGGTGACATCGACACACCAAACTCCATTTCCATATAACTTTTTACGGCCATTGAACACAAAAAAAACATCTCACATCTGGATTCGTAATCGAAGAATCTTATCAGGATTGGGACTTCTATTAATTAAACAAGACTGGCTCGGTGGTGCAGTTACGTCCATCGCGGATCCTCCGGCGGGTGGTAGGGATAAAGCAGAGATGGGGGATCTTGTGCTCCTCTTTCCGATTATCCATCTGCATCAAACAAAGATACTTCATCTTAAAACATTTAATGAATATAGTCGAATACTTAAATATCTTCCGAAATTAATTTTGATTAGAGATATTAATTTGAACACGGTTAGAGTAATCAAACAGTTTTTTTTTCTTGTAAGGGTTGATCAAATAAAATCGAGAATTTTGATTTAAATGTACAAGTTGATTTTTTTTAAAAAAAATTAGAATAGTTAAGCCAAGCATAGTTTTAAAAGCCAGATCGGATCGGGTAGCCAGTTTGATCAGTTCAACTAGGAGTCAGTCACTCTTCCAGTTCGGCTCTTATAAAAAAAATCCAATTGCACTTTTAATGAGGTCAACTCCGGTTGAACCGGTCAGTTACTGATCTGACTGATAAACCTAATTGAATCGGTGGAAAAATTGGCGGACTTGAAAAAAAGATAAAAATCTATTATAATGTACATATTTTATTTTACTATATTCACATTTATATTTTATGTTAAACTTTAATTTAATATAATGATTATATTAATGATTTTTATTATAAATCATATTCAGATTATAATAATATGTAAATTTATTAGTAATGTTATTTATTAAATATACGGTTTGATTCATTGAGCCATCAGCTCACTCATGAACTCATACCTATACCGGTTCCCGGTCTAGTCCGGTTTTAAAAATTATGAATATGAGTATGAGAAAATTTAAAAAAAAGGGGATATATAATACTATGATTAGTTACTATTCTTAAGCGTAAATTATGATTTCAAAAATAATTTTACAATTTGACCATTATATCTTCTTCTTCTTCTTCTTCTTCTTCTTCTTCTTCTTCTTCTTTAATTAGATTAAATTATATTTTATTAAGAGCATTATGGGGAGTACAAAAATGAGACAAGTGATCTTCAGTGTTTAATTTGCTTGATTAGATAATGTGGTTAGATACACAGAGAGAACGAAAGGGAGGAAAGGATGGGGGGCGTGCAAGGGGAGCCTATCATATAAAGCAAATGCATTGTTTTGAGACCCAATTTGCTGTGGCTCTTTCTCCGCCCATCAATTCCATCTTCCCACCGCGGTGCCTACCGCCATCACTTTTGAGATCTACCTAACACCAGCACCCTCGCCTCGTCATCTTTCTCTGTACAGCAACTCTCAGAAAACCCTGGCGGACTTAGTCCCAGTTGGGTCGCCCTATCGAGAGAGAGGTAAATTCCTTCCAATTATGGACCTTCTCCGCTCGCTGTATTCGAACCAACGAGTGAAAGATAGCGAAATCGAGGGTTATTGACTCCTCTTTTATTTTTTAAATCCCTTCGCTCCAAAATTGTGGGGGCCTCTCTTGTCGGTTGTCATTTTCGAGTCACGACTGACGAGCCGTGGGTTAGACGGTCCTCCTCCGTGATCTCGATCGCTCAATTTTTGTTTCCCCTGCTCGATTCAATGCAAGTACACATGGACGGATCGATAATCATTCTCCATTTATTGATTGATGACAAGCCAATTGATGATTACCATTAGTTTTTTTTCTTCTCTTTTTTTCAAGCAAACGCTTGGACGGATCGAAGAGGTTCGGAATTTGCCACATTTCGAACAGGCACGGCACATCGAAATAAATAAATTATCAATCTGAGAATTTAATTAATTAATTAATTGTAGATGGCGTATTAACTGTGACGACATATAGAGGATCCATATTGATAAGGGCCCAAAAAAAAAAGGACATACATTCATAAGCTGATCAAAGTGCAAAATGCCTCGTGCTGTCTCCTCGGAAAAATGTTTTCCCACTCTGTCTTATAAATTGTCGCGGAAACGGAGAACATGATATGAAAACTGGGTTTTCCGTTTGGCTTCATACTTAATTTCTAAATAATATTTCGTACTAATCCTGATAAAAAAAATTAGTATGATTGAAAGAATATTAATATATTAACCCTCAATAAATTAACTCATTAATCTAAATTTTTTTTAATAATTCTATCTCACTGTGTATTAAGATCTAACAATGTTTTCACTTTAAATTAATTTTTTAGTCAACATAACTCAGATGAAAAATACAATGAGATATTATTCTTGGTTGAACTAAGTTATTGTAAATTTGTTTTTATTATATAAGGTATTTATAAATAAAAAATAAATATAAAAGCTGTGGGTGAATACTGAGTGGTACACTTAAGAGAGAGAGAGGGAGAGAGAGAGAGATTTTTTTTTTCTGAAGATATTTTCGGGGACATGTTTTTTCTGTTTCGTGGAAAACATGAAAGTGGACATCCATCATTCACGTTTTCCCACGGACAAGGATGGCGAGGAAGCACGAATCGTTTTCCAGCTGAGGACCCTCCACTACAAATATCTATGTACTGTCTGCCGTTGCAGCTCCGAACCTCGCTGCGGTTGGTGCGGCAGGCCCCGCCAGAGTAAATGGTCGTGTACTGGCCGCTTGAGCCGGTAACTGGGTAGCGTACAAACCATAGTTTTTAAAACCGGACCGGGCCGGGAACCGGTCAAGGTATGGGTTCATGGGTCGGACCATGAGTTCAATGGGTTGAACCGTATGTTTAATAAATAATATTAATAATATAATATTCGAATAAATTACTATAATATTATAATTTAATTATGATTTATAATCAAAATCATTAATATAGTTATAATGTTAGTCTCAAATTCAACATAAAATATAAATATAAGTCTAGTAAAATAAAATAAGTATATTATAATATATTTTTGTTTTTAAATTGGCCGGTTTTCTCATTGGTTCAAGTGAAAATCGCCCGGCTCAATTGGATTTGACCTCATTTAAATAATAATTGGATTTTTTATGAGAACCGGACCGGGGAGTGGTCGGTTCCCGGTCGAACCGGCCGGTCCGGTCCGGTTTTAAAAACTATGCTCCTCATATTACTCATTTAGTCATTCCATTATATTATATAAAAATTTATCTTTAAAATATTAAATTATTTTTATTGATATGATGGGTCATTTCGATACGATCTGAAAATAAAACCTTGCTGTCCGGATTGATAAGTCTAGGCACCAGCTTGCGACAGTATACGAAGATGAACTGGATCAGGCAACGGACACGGACGACCCGGCACCACTCGACCGGGGCCCCGCCCGAGGTATCCAAATTACGGCAACAGAGGAGGATTTGACATGAACTGTGAAGCTGCTAAGAAAAAAAAAAAAAACATCCATGCATGTGGTTGTAACATCGTATCTTAGGCTTGACAGCCTAACCCAATTCATAAACTTGGTTTTTTTGTTCTTCGTTTTTTAGGAAAAAATTGTAAAAAAATAATAATAATTCACGCCTCAAGTCCTCTGACCAGAATGCCCACGGCTCACATCCCTCCATCCGACGTGTCAGATCAGACACGCTGTCGGCGGTCCGGGCCAGGCCAATTTATGCTCAAAGGAAACAAAAATAATAGTCAATAATGTATTCTATTATAGCATTGATGATTTTTAAAATTACATCATATCGAAAATCGGTATAGACATAAATTCATGAGTTTATGAATCGAATCGGGTTCAATGAATTGAACTATATATTTAATAAATAATATCAT
>CXYZ01003051.1:1742662-1793425 GCA_900006705.1 Sonneratia caseolaris
AATTGAGTTCATTGGTTGGATCGGGAACGGTCAATTCAACCGGAGTTGACCTTATTGAAAGTGTAATTGAATTTTTTTATATATACCAAATCGTGTGAGTGGTCGGTTCCCGATTAAATTCAGTCCGATTTTTAAAAGTATGATACCATTGCATCCCATCTGAGCTCTATCTTATATTTCCATTCAATTTTATGGTAATTACTCCCACTTTTGTAAGAGAATACTATCTTTCTCCCCCCCTTTTTTTTTCCTTCATGGATTCTCTCTTTTTAATATAGGATCGCCTTGTTTGATTCATTGCATTATTATATTACAATATAAAATTAAATTACGGGTTAAGTAAATTATAATTCGAAATTATTATATTCTGTAAGTATTTTAAATGGTTGTGAAAAGTACGTGTAATTGTAACATTTTGATATTTGACATGATTGAAAGAAAGTGTAAGTTTACCATCCAGCCCTCGTGTGCCTCATAAAAAGAAAAAGAAAAAGAAAATGAAGCTCACCGGAGAGAGAGAGAGAGAGAGAGAGAGACGAGGAGGAGACTCGGGGTAAAAATGTGAAAAATATCTGGAAGGGACTTGTGGCGAGCACGTAGGGCCCGACCAGTGAAAGAACTTTTCCCACCGATTAGCTCGGCAAAGCAATTGCCGAGAAAGACACGAGACGCGGTAAGCACGTCACGACCCAAGAAACTTGAAAATACGCTGTATTTTAATATATATATATTTTTTCCCAGGAAGTCTGTGCGTCACACCCGACCAAACACACGCTGAGTGTCGAGCAGCCGTTCTTTATCGATGCACCACCGGAACATCCAATCAAATTGCTTTCTCACGTGGAAAATTCGTTTCGAATTGCTTCGTCTCGTACTCATCCGATGCTTTTCTCCTCAGTTGTTGAAATTTTCAGGCCATTCGCACGGCGGTGAAAACGGCTTCCTACGATAAAATAAAGGAGAAAGAGAAAATCAGTAAATGATAGGCGGTGTAAATCTATTTTTAGAACATCTCACTATCATAATTAAATATATAATTTTTTAATTATTAGATTAATAGTAACGTTATCATTCTAAGATTCATTTCTCTAAACAGATGTAATTTGGATCTAAGGATTCTCACATGTACACTTTTTTATTTTTCTACAATGTGTCTGTGTCTTTTTGGTAGTAAAAGTGGATTAAAAATGTAATATATACTACACAGCATACACATTGTATAAGGACCAATTAAAGAATTATAATTTTATTTTTAGGCCTTAAAAATTATATATATATGCCTTTTTTTAAAGAAAATTTGGGTTAGTTCTTATGTATGCAATCCATCCAGTACATTATATAATATAAGAATGACCATGAGCCCGTGAAAGTGGAGAGAAATTTGATATGGTCTTTTTCTTTTATGCGCTCTTCAAAGATTCCATCTATTTCTTCTGGGTCCACTCTTTCTTTCTCCTTTTAAAATATAAAACATAGGAGCCCGTATGGGTTTTCCTCCCACTCAAGATCATAATCATTCCTTCATCTCTGAGAGAGGCAGAGACAGAGACACAGAGAGATCTTCTGGTTTCGAGCTATCTTCTGCAGACCCAGAAGGAAAAAAGCAGCAGAATGAACATAATTTGGAGTGGGGGAATTAATTAGGGGAGTGGGAAAGGGAGGGGGGCTGCTGTCGGTTTTGAGGTCTTTGTTGAAATCATCCATTCCATTGACTCTAACAATCAATCAGGTAATCATTTATTGTTTGTGCCCAATCAAATCTATCCAGTCTGCTCGATTTGCCCCCCTTTAACCCCTCCTTTGCCACTTATGACCATCACCATTTTTGGGAAATCTCCATGTCTTTTTTTTTTGTTAAAAAAAACTTTTTGGGTTTAATTCTGTTTCTCCATCCCTCCATCTCCGAAAATTTTGCTGCTTTGCCCTGTTCCTGGGATTCTCTGTCTGCACGGTTCAGCTCAACCGGAGCTGGTCATCGGGTAACTTTATTTTCCTCTGCTGATTACCGATGGGTGCCGCTGTGAAACTGGGGTTTTTTTTTTAAATGTTGAATTGTAATTTTATGGTGGCCATCTCTTTTCGGAAGGATCTCTCTCTGTGTATTATTCAGGGGCACCGGGAGCAAGAGAATGCGAAGTCTCGAGCTGTCTTTTTGTGGTGAAATGTTTTGTCATGCGACCAGTTGGTATAATTTGGGAAAAGCGAACACTTTTCTGGGTTTTGTTTTCACAATCTTCACGGGTATGTTTGGACGAAGAAAATGCAAGAATCAATGGATATTACTGGAGAGGCCTCGAGTTTTCTTTCGTGGGTTTTTCTCCTTCTGGGTGGAATGTTTTGTGATTCGACAAATTGTTAAAGCTTCGGCCTAGTAGTAATCTACAGAAAATAGGTTGCAGATTCTCCTTTGATTTTGCTCTCTTCAAATTCTCAGGAAAAGTCGAAATTTTCTTGTCTGTCACTAGAATACACTGAATTCGTTCAACTTGTTTGCCTTTCTTTTTTTTTTTTGGTCTTCTTTCCTTTGCTTGCAACCCTCGCTTTGCCTCTCAGCATAATCAAGACAAGCTGATCAACTGGATTGCCATTTTCAACTCCAATTTTCTTGTAAGCGAGATTTTATTGTCTTTTGGTTGTAGACCGTCCTGACTGGCAATAAGCGGCATGGATGATAATGTCGGGATCATTGGTGATTGGATGCCTCCGAGCCCGAGCCCAAGAACTTTCTTCTCAGCAATGTTAGGGGATGACAATGGCTTGGGATTCATTCCCGAACCTCTTGCTCAGAATGAGACAGAAGTGTCCTTTCGGAAGAACAAGTCGGCAATGGGAAGTCCCAAAAGGAAAAATACTACTTCCTCAGATCATTTAACTGAATTGGGTCCTTTCTCTGAGCTAGGATCGGGCACTCGTGGAGGTCTCATGGAGAGAATTGCAGCGAGGTCTGGGTTCAATGCTCTAAAATTGAACACTGAGGAGATTAGGCCTAACAATGCTCTATACTCCGAGGGCCGGTCTCCTGTCCGGATGCCCTCGCCTGGTTTAAGTCCATCACTGCTGGAGTCTCCCGTTTTCCTCTCAAATTCGTTGGTAAGAGAACAAATTGAAGTCAATTATGCATCGTATAGAAGAGGTGAAGAGAGTGGTAAAAACCATTTCCTGTTTTTAGCGTCTCGGAACTTCTGTTTGATTTGATGGCAGTTTCAAGCAATATAGTGAAATTTGATGTGGTGGAGGTTTTCAGTATAAAATTTAGAGGGGTGTTTTCGATGAACTCCTACTTGTTTTGGATCTTCCCTTTTTTGGCATGTTCTTCCTCCTACGTCGATTGTTGACAGTGTATATTGCATCTGTCAGACCTTAACTTGTTTGTACACGGTCTTAGGATCGGTACTTGTGAATCTTCTCTAGGTGATAAAATTTCCTTGAACCAACAAATTCGAATTTGGCTAGACATTGAGTGTGAGTATCTATCTGGATTGCCTCCACTTCCGAGGAAATGAACAAAAGAAAAAGATCTATATACAATTGGATTTGTTCTTATAAGTGTGCATGAATGTTCATTGAACGGCTAAGTTCTCTTAGAGGTTAACTGCATAATTCGACTAATCCTAGAGATTTAATACTATAAAAGAAAAGAGAAATGAGGTCACTGATTTGTGCATTTTATGCAGGCACAGCCTTCTCCTACGACGGGGAAGTTCCCTTTGGTCCCAGATGGCAGCATCAGTAGCTCAAGGTTGGTCCCTGATGGCCCTGGTAGAAGTAACGAGAGCAACCTTTTTGAGGACAACAGTTCGTCATCATTTTCTTTCAAGCCTGTTGCAGAACCGAGTCCCCCCTTCAGTGAGCCCAGAGTAAATATCTAGTTTCAAACGTCTTCTTACCTCTCTGGATGAAGAATATAACTCAGCTGTTTGCAACTACCTTGGGCGGGTTGTCACCATAAGTAGTTGGTTCATAGTTCTGGTATCTTTGCCAGGGGCAGGTAGTTGTTTTAGGATCCATTTGGTTGTGAAAAGAATCTCAGCTCTCTGCTTTACCTCTTCTACAACATAACATTAGACAATGGGTAGTAGGAATTGGATTCCATATCCAGAGATAGATTTTTCAATGGTGATTTGTTTTATTTTGCATAAATTGAAAGACTTAAGGCAAATTTAAACACGTCCTCAGTGGTAGGAAACAGTCACTCGAATCCTTCTCCAACAAAAGGGTTGATGTCTACTTGGCAATTTATTCTCATTGTCACAGGTAACACCAACATTTCCCCAGCAATCCTTCCCCAGAACGGAGGTTTCATCTCAGTCTGATGCTTCTCATCAATCACACAATGTTGGACAGCTGAAATTGCATATCCAGACTAATTTCTCTAGGCCTCTGATGGAAAAGAACTTGGGCAACAATAACAACAGTAGTACTATTCCATCAGATCAGAGGATCATAGACAGCTCTGTTTCTGGAGCTGGTGGCTCTCCGCCATTCGACGAGCCAGAGGACGAGGAAGGAGATCCAACCAACGGAGGAGATGGGGCCCCATCCGAGGATGGGTATAACTGGAGAAAGTATGGACAAAAGCAAGTTAAGGGCAGTGAGTACCCCAGGACTTACTACAAGTGCACTCACCTGAATTGTCAAGTAAGGAAGAAGGTAGAACGGTCCCATCAGGGACAGATCACCGAGATCACCTATAAAGGGAACCACAATCATGCCAAGCCTCCGTTGAGCCACCATGGGGACAATGGAGGTCCGGACATGCCAGAACAGGCCATTGCACAAGGTGGCGCCAGCGGTAATCAAGGTTGGGGCAGTAACATGCCTAAGACTTCTGCTCCTGAATGGAGGCAAGACAACTTCAAGGTGGCCTCATTGCACTCTGGGGGCCCTGAGTTCTGCAACCCAAATAATACTGACCTGCAGGCACAGAACAGGCCGCAGTTTGAGCATGGGGATGCAGTTGAGGCTTCATCTACTTTCTCAAATGAGGAGTGCGGGGATGATCAGGCAAATGGTAGTGTCTCATTAGGTCATGATGCAGAAGAAGATGAATCTGAATCAAAGAGAAGGTAGCTGACTTTCAACTCTATGATTCTTTTATTGGAAATTTTTTTGTTCAGGCCTGGTTTAATGACCAATCCTATGGGGCGGGGCACACAACCGTCAGTATCTGTATGTTCAATCAGATCCGTTGGTTGTGATGGACCTGGTTTAGAACAATTTTTATAAAATCAAGCTAAAAAGAATCTCCCTTTTATGCAGTACACGTATTATGACACCGTATCATCATAGGGATCTCATGTAGTGCTTCGATTTCTTAGGAAAATTGAAGTTTATCCAACAGATATGTGTGGGGCCACCAGAGCTATTCGAGAGCCCAGAGTTGTAGTCCAGACGACGAGTGAGGTGGACATCCTCGATGATGGGTATCGCTGGCGCAAATATGGGCAGAAAGTCGTGAAAGGAAATCCGAACCCCAGGTGGGTTAGAGTTCGTGACTTATCTCCCCCTCTCATGTATGTATTTGAATGCAGACATTGATGGTTAACAACTGTGTGGCTCGGCTCGTCTTCTTCGTCAATTCAGGAGTTATTACAAGTGCACAAGTGTGGGATGCACGGTGAGGAAGCATGTGGAGAGGGCATCCCATGACCTTAAATCTGTGATCACGACTTATGAAGGGAAGCACAACCACGATGTTCCCGCCGCTCGGAACAGCAGCCACGGGAACTCTGGGCCTGCCTCAACCCAGCCGATCTCCTCCAGTGTCCAGGCCCGAATGCGCCAGCCTGAGCCTTCCCAGGCTCTCAGTGGCACCCCGAGATTAGATGGGTCTGGGGCTCTTGCCTCATTTGGACTGCCTGGGAGGCCGCGGCTGTCCCCTCATGAGTTTTCTTTCACAGTGAACGCACCGCCTGGCTCAGGTAACTTCAAGATGCCTGGGCTGGGTGCTGTGCATGGAAGTATGCCGGTGCTGCCCATTAACCCTTTCGTGGCTGCACAGCAGCAGCAGCAGCAGCAGCAGCAGCAGCAGCAGCAAGGCCAAGTTAATGACATTGGTCTCCCGAAGCCTGAACCCGTCTCGGATGCAGGCTTGAACCTGCTGAACAGCTCCTCGCTGTACCAGCAACTCATGAGTAGGCGACCGCTCGGGCCTCAGATGTGATGTAAATGGTCTGTGTTTCCCTCTCGAGAGCCCCTTGAGGAATAGAAAAGATATTACTTCTACACACATAATATATATGGGAATTATATATACGTGTTTGGATAGAGGCAAATCCTTGGAAATTTTCATGGAATTTGAGAACTGCTGTTTCTCGTGGTATTTATTATGCGAGTATAGTCATCAATATCTTCTTCTTCTTGTTCTATGCTCATACTTTTTTCTCCTGTTCATCGATTAGACCATCTCACCTTATTCATGTCAGTCAATTGAGACGATTTCAGCAGATTAGCCGCTCATGTAACGTTCTCATGGTTTTGTTCTTTTGGAGTTTCTTCTTCAGTTGTCAAATCGTAGGGAGGTCTGCAGTTCTTCAGAGATTCAGCACGTTCCGATGATTAATCAAGAGTTTGTTACAGCTTAATCCCACACCGGTGGGAACGGAAAGATGAATAGCGGGGGGACCTGACAGACTAGTGTTTCGGATCGGGCTCTCCCATTTTAGTCCATAACAAGATTCAACTTGTTCCAATTTACTCCCACGTCCTCGGGCACTAACTCCTGCAATTATCAATAGTATTGCTCACGTGTCAGCGGGCACCCGCGCGTGATACGTACGCACAAGGCAGTATTTTTCAATCACAACAGCAGGAATTGCTTGCTATACAAGGCTTGGCTTATACATAGTATTTCATCGTCTCTTCACTCTGGGTTGAGCTGCATAGCATGTAGTGTACAAAATTTAACCATCCAGGTTGCTGACCCTCTCGCTCGCCCGGGTCAAGTAAAACCACCTAAGGCAATGTTCAGAGCCAAGGAGAATGCAATATCCATGCCCCCTCCACATAACAAAAAGCAACTTCCGCAAGCAAACTTCATCAAATCTCGAAAGTAAGATTGCCCGCAAGATTAGCAGCCTAGATCCCTGTGCTAGCGAGTAGCTTTACCAGTTAATGGGGGTTTGCAATGACAAGCTCAAGATTGTCCTCTTTCCGGCGTTGATTTAATGCTTTCCGGTGCTTGATCTCCTCTCTGCAAAGCACGTAGAAACAGATGCATCTTCTAACTGAAACTCTAAATCCAAGGAACAACATGCGTCTAAAATGCAATAAAACTAACCTTAAATCTACAAGGAACATTGGCAAAATACTGCATAAAGGAAACTCATATTGACATCAGAGATACCTGAGACAGCTCCAGATTGAATCATAATGAAGGATTGCCACAACCCTTCTCTTCCTTCCTCTGACGGGCTCCCCACCTCGCCTAACCACAGGCAACTGCTTTATACCCTTCGCCTCCATCAACTCCTTGGCTGTTTCCAAATCTGTGTCAGGGTAACAGGTTAAAAGCCCCCGCTCTTGCCCACGATAACTTGTCTTCCGTGTACAAACAGAAGAAACCGCACATGTAATTGCCTGCAAATATATGGGGTTCATTTATCAGATCTTATATTCATAGTGTTAGAACTAAAGAATGGTCTTTCAATGCTCTAATAGTATCGATGTTTTGAGAGATTTCACTCTCTACATACATCTTCATAGGCCATATCACCATTAGAAGCATTGATGGACTTTTTGGCCAAGTAACGTCTTATGTCACCATAAGTCAATATCCCCTCCAGCAAATCTTCATTAGCCACTACCAGCACACATTTCTGCTGCCCATCCAGCATGCCCTTGGTGGCATCCTTCAAGGTTGCACTGGGAGACAACTTCACATAACTCTTTGACATGGCATGAGACACCTACCGGTACACCCCAATTCTTTGAATCAATGATATTATATAGTGGAAAATTACCTCAAAAGGTTTCAATAGTAGAAATCTAGGAAAATGGATGAACAGTGTCGTACCTTAAGATCCTCAAGCAACAGATCTTCGTTATCTGCATTGTTGTCAGAATCACTACCACTGACTGTGAGTTCTAATCCATGCCCATCAGTCTGTCCCCATCCAACTTCATTCTTATCTTCTTCATGCAAGAGGTGAGAATAACCTCGTACTGAATTTCGTGCATCAGATGCATCAGGTTCCTTGTCCTGATTTGCAACAGAAGGAACCCATATTGCTAATCCAACAGCTCCCTACGCACATTTTTTTTATTTATCAAGTTCAAGCTTTCCACTTGAAAGTTCCAAATTATCTCAAGTTACACCTATATATCCTCAACATGACTAACCCAAACAGCTAATAAAACAGGGAAGACACAAACAAGTTGTTGCAACTGACTGTTGCATTCCATCGAAGAGTAGAATATACACGATACTGGAAAAGAATAGCAAATTCTCAGGAAGCTTTGGAAGCTACAAAAATATCAAAAATAAAAGGATAGTTACCATGAGAGGAAGCAATATCCTGTAATCTTTTGTCAGCTCAAACAAAAGCAAAACTGACGTCAAGGGCACGGAACAAACAGAAGCTAAAGTAGCAGCCATTCCAACCTGCAGCAATAAATGATATTTTTTTTCATTCCATTAAGATAACCATGAGCATGTTCCTGGCTATTGGAGTAGCGGATCTGAAAGCACAAATTTCATGATAATTCAAAAGTAAAAAAGGACCGCTCAAAGTGCACTGAAAAAAAAGAGAGAGAGATAAATAAGAAACTTACCAAAGCATATGCCTGTGGCTGGGCAACTGCAGCATTGCCTGGGATGGCTTTATTGATAATTTCAGCAGCTGAACCACCAAATACAGCACCAACAGCAGCACCAATCATCAAACTCGGTGCATAAAGTCCACCTACAAGCCCAGAGCCCTTGCAAAGTGCAGTAGCCACAACTTTGGCTCCTGCAAGTTGAGTCAGAAGCCAAATTCCAGGAGCAGATGCACTTTTTCCAGTATGTAAAATCTCCTCGACATTTGTGAAACCCCAATAGAGGATTCCAGGATATTTGAGAGCTATTATTCCCGCACCTAGACCACCTAAGGCTGGACAGACTACAGTAGGAAGCCCGAATCTTTCCCTGATGTATTCAAAGGATTTATTGAACCACTTGACCAAGCGAGTGAAGGCCACACTTACTACGCCGCATAGCATGCCCAAAATCAAGTACAGAGGCAGCTCTGCAGGAACAAAGCATATACAGAAACAGCAATCATACATTAATACGGATGCAGCAAAAGTGAATCACCTGTTAATCTTAGAACATACTGCAAGAGTCATTTAATGGTACGCCTCAGTTATGATTTACTGATAAGAAAATACATTGCACAAGGCAAAACCAAAAACCAACTGTAAAGTTATCACTCTCATGTGATGGCTGCATCATAGATGGAAAATTCTTCAATAGAGAAAACATGATGGTAATAGAGGGGGAAATACCAGCTGCAGATTTCAAATCATATGTAGGAACAGTAAAGGCTGACTGCGTTCCCAATAATACATTCGATACAGTAGACGATATAACTGATGCCAATATAATCATTGCAGTCGTAAAGGGAGGTGAGTTCTCTGCTCGTAGAGGCCTCAAAACAGTTTCAATAGCAAAAAAAGAACCAGCAACAGCAGCATTAAAACCTGCAAGATGAATTGGGGAAAACTTACAAAGTTAATATGACTCCCAAGGGCAAAGAAGGCAGGACAATGTTACATGTGAGATTTTTAGTTGATGCTTTGTTGAAAAAGGAGAGATGTACTTACTGAGATAATAATGCTCTAAGCAACCTTTTTCACAGAAAATATGTTGCACTGGAAAATACCTAGTGCCCACAGAGGACTCAACTCGTCCAAAATATTCAGTCTAGAAAAAAAATTACTTAGCTCTCTTTCGAGGAAATTAGCATAAGTCCCTAAATTTTTTCATCAAGAAACAATTATTGCACTCAAAATGGCAAGGCCAGTCACTTGTTTGCCTTTTTTCCCTTATTCCATTGACAAAGAGAACCAAGCAACATAAATTCACTACACTTCTTTTTATACCTGATGCAATCCCAGCTGCTGCACCAGCTGCAACAAGAGCTATTTTCCTTTCTCTGTTATTTTCCATCATCAATGAAAAACCAAAAGCACAAGACTTCCCGATATCCACACTAGGGCCTTCAGGACCTAGAGAACAACCTGTTCCCAAAGTTACAGCAGCCTGAATGGCCTTCACAGTAGGGAAGACTCCAGCAAGCAAATCAATGCCCTGTCCTTCAGACGAAGTGGATTGCCTTATCTGATCCAATATTTCAAGTAGACCATGCATCATACCAACAATAACTCCTCCTGTGACCGGAATTAGAAGAATCCGATGCCATGTATCCGCCAGTCTCTGTAAACGCAGCCAAGCAGCACCCTCATTTGGTGTACCAGCCCATGCCCATTCATGTATTACATGCACCTTATGTCAAGAGCAAAGATGAATCAGAAAAATTAAAAGATAAGAGGAAGATAGCTATGTCAGGTAATGGGCAATGATGTCCAAATTTGAAGAATTTGGTGCTTTGAAATTACAAGGTAGATGACATACAAAATGAAAAATATTCAGGACATCATACCAAGTAGAGCCACTCTTCATGACATGGAGGCATTAGTCAATGCAGGTCTATAACTCCCAAAGTACAGATCTCATCTTTTTTCCAAAAGCAGGCAAGTGGTTGAGGATTTTTCTTAGATAACAATATAACGGCACAAAAATACTTAGAATGGCTATCCTCAGAATCGTGCCCATCAGCCTAAAAACCAAGTATTTGTTTAAATTTAAAGCCCTTTTACCGGGCAGATGTGGGATATCTTAATGTAATGCATTCTGAACACAAGACTATCTGCTACTGCCCTGTTCATTTTTGAAAGTTCAACAGAGGCTTAACCGTAAGAGCAATAAAATTCTTTGGACCAAATCCTCATGGGCTGAATATCAAATCCAATAATGCAAAAGCTATAAAACGGAGCTGAATGCTGTAATAGAGACGCACCCCATTGTTGAACGCAGCAACGAAGAGACCAGTGGCAAGGCCAAGGAGACAGCCAATCAGCAGCAACGCCCACTCCGGTGGAGCGCTATCTCCCAATACATCCCCACTGCTATCTAAATCAACGTGACGGTGGCTGAGATCTTCTCTCGTCGAAGGATTATCTCTATCCCTCTCCCTGTCCCAGGCCCGATCGTGCCGCTTGAAGCTGTGGTGGCGGTTGGAGAACCCACGATCGAGCCGCTTGAGCAGATCCCTGAACGCTCTTCCTCCTCCTCCTCCGCCGCCGGCCCTGCCGCTGCCGCTCCTGGTGAGCTGAACCTCCACGTCAGCGCCATCTCCCCCTTCCAGGGAGTCGCTCGGAGATGCTCTGAGCAGGTGGCTCTGATCGCCGAACTCACCACCCGACATGCCCTAGCAATTCAAGGATCCGCAACCAAACGAACGACTCGATCAAGGGGTCAGCATTCCATCTCCCTCCGCGATCGAATCTCTTCGATCCGAAGCTTTCCTCGGAGAAGAAGCAGAAATGGAATCTCGATCCCTTCTCTCTCTCGCTCTGAGCTATCCTCCACCTCCGTCTTCTTCTTCGTCGTCGTCGTCGTCGTCGTAGTGAAGAAAGAATCTCTCTCTCTCTCTCTCTCCCTCTCTCTCTCTAATTTATTTTGTCCATAACAAATTCCTCTACAGAAAATAAATTGGCTTAAGATTATTAACAAATCTTATGTATATCTTAGATGGACGTCAAATCTTTTACCTCGGACTGCTGTCATTTTACATTTTCCCATTTTTGACCCCCAGGGTTAGACGACTTATACATGTTTATATGGAAAATACAGAGTCCTAAAATTATTTAATTTTTTAACTTAAATCCTAAAACTTTCTAAATAAATTTTTAGTTATAGAATATTACTTCTATAACTTACTTTAATTATTATCATCATAACGAATCGTTGAATCATATTAATGTGAACAAAATATCATTAACAAAAAATGATAATATGGTAATGATACGCTATTATTTTAATGCAAAAATATCTCACACATTAATATCGTATCGATGGTTTACTTACTTCATCACATAAAAAGTTAACGTGATTTAATCATTCGTTATGACGACAACTTAATTAAACCATGTACATAAAATTTTAGGATCAGGATCTCTTAAATAGTTTTAAACTTTTTTTCTGTATTTATTACGTGTAAGTAATTATCCGGTATCCTATTGCATTTTGTTGAATAGAGGACGACCAAAGTGACATTAATATTGAGCAAAAGTGGAAGTAATCTCTCTTTTATGTGAAATCTCTCGTACAATTAACAAACAATAATGGGGGCATAATTGGGAAAAAAAGGTGGGGTAGATTAAATTGTCAATTCATTTTTCAATTAAAAAAATAGCTAAAAAGAGTTTTTTTTTTTTAGGGTGCGATCATGCACAGATGAATCGAGTTTCGAGATTAACATTTGAGCAATTGCAAGTCGTCACATCTTCATAAACAAAAATTCGGACAGTTTTTACGATATGGGGCAATGTCGGTCAAGACGGTACAAGATCTAGAGATATTATGTTTAATTATTGTATTTTAAGATTTATGCAGTTGAGATTGATTTTTTATTATGAATTTGTCGGGATCACAACTTTTTTTGGATATTTTTTTAATGAAAAAAGATGTATCAAAATTATTTAAAAAATAAAATACTAGTCCCTATCAATTTAATTTTTCTATTATTATTATTATTAAGAATTATTTATGATGTGGAATTGATTTTCAGCAACTATGGAATGAACAAGCAGCAAATTTTCCTAAATTTCAAAATTAGAAGTTAATAATTAGCATATGTAATAATGAGAGTGAATATTCAACATGTAATTACAGCGAGTAAAATTAATAATTAAATGTAATTATGAAAATCGGGAGGAAATATAAGGTCTGTAGTGTTTACCTATGGCTGTCGACCGGCGAGGGGACGCAAGTTAGGTCTCCCAGTTGGGCCTGTTTTACGTGCGTATGGTTCGTGTGTATGCGCCGTGGCATGGATCGGATTAACTCCGTGGCAATGTTCTCTCTGCCCAAAATCTAATTTTTGCGAGAATCTGATTGGCATGCGGCCCACTCTTGATGCGAGGGGATGGAGGGATGAGGAAAGGAAACAACTTTATGGCGTAATATCTGATGTGAGTTTTGCTCATCTGAAACCCCAACAGATTTGCTCCTTAGGGGGTGGTTACTTCGCCCTGGCCCCCTCGATTGAAAGTTAGGGCTGTGACGTTGATTCTCGGGCTCTGAAACTGAGCGGTCTGAACTTCAAGTTCTTTTCTGATTGTCTCAGTTTAGGACATGGGGGGCTTTTCATATTGAATTTGTATTCTGTGATCAGAGGAGCCTGGTGTTACTGAATTTCTGATTGATGCTGCTCCTGGATCATTATTTTCCTTGGAAAAAAAAAAACTCTCGTGCTGAAAAAGAGCCTCCTGCAGTCTCAGAAGGTAGCTGTTTATAGGAGGTTTCGGTTTCTTGGAGGGTTTTAGATAGGCCATTAATCCCTGCAAACTCTGCTGGGAAAATTCAGTGTAATTAGTTATTCATAGATTGGTGGTTTGGGTGGCACAGAAGTTCTTGCATTTATTTGCTGCAGATTTTTTTTCATTGTTGTTTTATTGTTTGAAGTCTATTATGCATCCGAGGCGTCGAAGTCCTGGAAATGGGCACTGGTCTAATCCGATGGGGATGGTCACGGCCTCTCGAATCTCCCCAGAAAATTTGGGTAGAGGTTACGGATTATGCATCTCCAAGTACCGGAGATTTAATCGGGGCTTTGGCCGCTGCCATAGACAATCAAAATCCTTCAACCACTCACCGCCTTCGGTGGAGGCTCCTTCTAGAAAAGCCGATATATTCATGGATGCTGGTAGGCTCGCAGCAGAATACTTGGTCTCTCAGGGGATCTTGCCGCCGGACACAAACACAGGGAAGCGGCATAATGGGAATCTCAAGGGGTTTCAGGAATTCAGAGATTCCAATTGTGACATGCAATGTCCAGTTGATGGCCGAGCATCTGCTCTTGCTCGATTGCAGGATTCAGGAAGTAACATGGAACCCGGCAGGAGAAGATATTCTGATGAGCATGGGAATGCTGGATTTAGAAACTATGTGAAAGGGAAGAGGAGAGGAGGGTCCTTTAGGGGATATGGTTCTGAGTGGGGTTGTGTATATGGAAGAAGTAGTTCATGGTCTGACCATCGTGAGGGGTCACATGGTATAGATGCTGGTCATGAATATGATTTGGGGAATCAAGAGGAGCAGTTGGTTACCAGGAAAGATAGCACCTTCATGGAGAAGTTGAATAATGAAATGGCAAAGAGCAAAGAAAGTGGTGGAGTTCCGGAATCCAAGACTAAAGAGCATGAATCAAGAGCTGCCTCTTCTGGTGCCGAAAAGGACATCCATGATGAGACCGATGGAAAGGGGGTTTGGCATCTAAGCTCAAGTCAAGAGTTGAGTATCTCAAAGGGAAAAACCGAGCAAATGAATAATAAGGATGTCCCTGGTAATGAAGAAACCAGGAAAGAGGTTATTTCAGAGGAGTTGCCAAGGAATAACTCATCAGAGAATCTTAATTTGCAAAGTCCCTGCAAAATCACCAGCGTACAGAAAATCCAATCTATCAGGGGTTCGAGGGGGAGCAAAGAGGAGAAACATTCTGATGCTGGAACTTCTCAGGTATCTGAAGTCTTGATTGAAGGTAAGGCAGTTGATGGTTCCATCATCAATGTTGTTGATACAAGAGACCCTGAGATTGAAATCTCCACATTGGGAACTCTTCAGGCTGCTCAGGCTTTGAATCCTATGTCTAGATCTTTAGTACTTGACGAAAGTCAGGAATCAAATGAGAAAAGAGGTGAGAAATGGGTGATTGAAGAAATTAACACCAATGAATACATAAAAAGAGCTAGTGAACAGTCGGTAGTTGCTGATATGATGGGTGAGCCTGTAACTGAGGGAAAGGTAACTACAGTTGATGATTGTCACCAGGAGAGGATGAAGAATATCTTTCAGACATCTGAAATCGGCGAGGTATCCTATGCAGAGGAGAAGCAGCTAATCCCTGGATTATTTAAGATCTGCGACCTCAATCTTATGGAAACTTCTGATATAAATGAGACAAATGACCGGGATTCCATCTTCATTTACCCACCAATGTCAGATTTCAAGAAGGAAGTTGGGCCAGTTGACATTGATGTTTCGATTAGTAACTCCAGCATGTCTTCTCGGCATGCTAAGCAAGTGGATGATAGTGACAGGGAGATTGAAGTGATCAACTTGGATGAAGACTCTGCTCCAGAAGACGGGGAATGCGGCATCCCCGAGACAAAGTAAGTACCTACAGTTTTGCTTGAGGAGAAGTTTTTACTATAAACCCAATCTAAAATGAATAGATTCTTGAGAACTACATTAGATGAAACCTTAGGTTGCTGGTTCCCGTGTTTACTGTTAAGGGAGGAAGGTGGATTCTTTCCTCGACCAGATCTCGGCAAGGAATAACTGCTGTGTTGGATCTATTTCTTGTTTTGCTGCGAGAAGATTTTGCATTTACTTTCCTTTATTTTCTATATCCGCTCATGGCATTTTTAACTCTAAAATGTGCAGCCAAGATCTTGCAGTCACTGGCTTGGATGGGTTTCCCACAAACCCTACACAGAATGCCACTGATAAGCACGATAATCAGGATGGGTATGGCCTCATGGTATCCGAGTTGCTTGTAAATGAATTTGATGGCTGTTCATCAATGCCGAAGATAAATCCTCCAGACAACATGAGCCTCAACAGTGAAGCTGTAAGTTGCATTTGGTAATAAAAAAGTTTTACATGTTTGGGAACATGTCTTGAGTTCTTCTGTTTTATCAAGGAATACTCTTGCTTAATTACAATTTTACGTATTGTTTCTCATTTTCCTCGTCTCCAAGAAAAAGAAAATAAAAGACTGGCAGCAGAGTGTGTCCCTGAAGAAATTTAAAAACAAAACAAGAGAAGGAGATGATAGATATTGAGGAAGATG
Source organism: Sonneratia caseolaris (assembly GCA_900006705.1). NCBI lineage: Eukaryota > Viridiplantae > Streptophyta > Magnoliopsida > Myrtales > Lythraceae > Sonneratia > Sonneratia caseolaris. The sequence continues at coordinate 1,758,781 of CXYZ01003051.1, forward strand.
AATGTGGTTGGTCTTAAGCCAAAACATCAGGAATTTATTGGATTAAGCATCTCAAGGTTACATAACATAGCTGGCATATCCATAGACTTAGAAAACCAATTAACTATGAACAAATAAACTGAATATATCAATATAATATCTAAATAAATATTAGAAAATCCCAAAAATATTGATTGACAAGTGACCAATAAAATCTTATTTTTCAAATGTTCTATTTTGTAATTAATGGAAACAATATCTCTAATAATCTTGGTTCTGCCAGGATCTATGTTTATTCATGCACCCACCTTGTAACTAAATAGATTGTGTTGCAGTCTTTTCATTGCTATTTGGATTTCAATGCACTTCTTGTGGAGAATTAATTTTTCTTGGATGTTTCCTGTTTGAACCCTTTGATCCTCATTCACCCAACCTTATGTGCTTTTAATTTACATATCACTAACTGTGGTTCCTTCATTATCATCTCAGGGTCCTCTGGGAGATGATGATTCTATATACATGTCACTGGGTGAAATACCATTCTTTAGTACGTAAAAAAATTAAATATATTTATTTTCTTATTCGCATAGTCTTTCATGCCATATGGTTATTACTTGCTTAAAGTACTTGTTGCATCATCCATCAAACATCATGCTTAAACAATGCACTGTAGGTCCAAGTAAAAACCCATGTAGTTCAGCAATTCCTGTCTGCACCTAAGCTTGAGGGTTGAGTCATGAAGTGTGGTATGAATTAATTTGGATCGAGAAAGAATCTCAGTTTCAGAAAATTAGGACTCAACTAAGAACACACTCAGAATTTAGTTTTCCAGGTACTGGTGGATGAGAGGATCTTATTGGGGGTGTGAATATGATGCAAATGAAATTTGATGAGGTCACATTTTCTTTTCACCTTTGGGAATAGTCTTATTTGGAAATCTTAGCAATCAAGAGGCAGATGTGAATTTGGGAAAATCCAACTTTGAAAAAATAGAGGTTGACAGACCTTAAGCTTTCACTTGGCAGAGCTGTGCAAGGCTCAATAATCTGACACTATTTGGTAAAATATTCAATAGCATGAATTAATCTTGTCCTGAACAGCATGATGTTTTGTACCTCATTCATTTCGTTGTCTGGTCCTCAATGGATTTTCACTTTTAGAGTCTGATTTTCTGACAGTACATTTCTTTGCCGTTTCTCGTAGGTTTCATGCAGAATTGGGAGCAACCATCATCACAGGAGGGCAGCAAGCCCTTTTGAATAATGTCTCACGCTTCTTTAAGTTATAGGACATCCATAGCATCGCTATTGATGGTCAGTATTTGAGCTCCGTTCATATATAACATGTTCATAGGTTTCCTCTCTTACCTTTTGCTGCTTTTATAATTGAAGAGCGAAAAAACAGCTGCAATTTCCCACTGGAACTATTTGGAGATGTTAAAAGCCTTTTTGCTGCTTAATCTATGGACCCACAAGCTTTTATCATGTTAATTGAAAGAGTTATTCTCTGAATTCCACCCTTTCTTGATGTTTGCTTGATGGCTGGCAGCCCATTAATGGTTATTGCCTGAGCTTTCCACGTCTGGCTCCGCATAGAAGAAGGCATAGTTTGGTATGTGACTCATAATTTTTCTTTTGACTGTGAAGCCACAAGCCTCTGATTCTTCTTAATCCACAAGATTTGATCAATTGGATAGTATGGTCTTGATGTTGTTCTGTTTATGTAATATCCACACAATTCAAGCCTATTGACGTGTGATAGTGTCCTTGCGAGAGTAGAAATGATATTTTCATCCTACAATAGTAAATACTATCAAGTTAGAATATTTAGGACAAAATGCAAGCTTTTGGATCCTTGACAAAATCCTCGACTGATCTCTCAATGTGCTGCAGCAGGATTCTCCTCATCCTGACATGGATGGATGAAGAGGAATCCCTTTCCACTGGGATCGGACAATGAAATGCCACGCATCTGGTCCTAGCAACCGTGCTGGACAGAACCCATAATAGAATAGAACAATCATGGTACTAGAATAAATCATGGGTAGATTGAATCTTAGTTTATTAGACATTTTAGCCCTACTAACTAGGGGTACCGTCTTGCCACTGTACTGTGTTGAAATGTTTTGTTGTGAAGTCACATGGATCTTGTTTTTCCTGTCAGAAGTGGCCGCTTCCACATATGCTCTCAATAATGGACACAAACCTGTGGTGGGGGACCCATTTCTATCTATAGATGCATCTGTGGATCTGTGTATCAATCTGAAAACAGGGAAACTCAGCAAAGGGCTTGGCCTCTTCCCTTCTATTCTGCCACCCACCACTATTGTTGCTGGCACATGTTATGGGGCTCGTCTCCTTACTAGTATGGGGCCTTCTAAGCATTCATTTCTATGGAAGAAAATCTCATCTCCTGTAAGCTCAGCTATTTTATTTTATGGACCTTTTTGCCCCGTTTTCAGCTGCCTCTTCTTTCCTGATCTTCCCTTCAGTGTTTACTTTCCCCCCGCAAAGTTGGCTTCTTAACAATGTACCTTTCGCTTCTTGGAAACGCCGAGGGTTGCTTTTTGTAAAGTTTTATCATTATATGCAACGTGGCTATGGTACGATAATTTGTCTTGTCAGAAAGAGATGAAGTCAAAGAGTCTAACTCTGATGAATAAAGGGCTCTTGATTTTGAATTGGATGGATTCCACCAGTCAGTTCATATATGACGTTGTGCAATATCTTCAATGGCCCACATCAATCCGACAGGTCACGATAAATCCAATTTGATTGGAATTAACCTGTCGAGTGGATTTAAAATTAGTCCAATGATACGAGATTAAGTATGTCACCTTGTCTCCATTGAACCAAGAAGCGCCATCCCCATTCTTTACCTCCTTGCTCCTCTTTTTCCTAGTCGGGAAGGGAAAAGAAACTTCCCCCTCAGTTACCAACTCAATCCCGTTCGAACATGCGTAAGTCAGAGTCTGTGCTGACGATTCGAGCATGTGAAAATTTTGAAAGGCTAGAAGTACGTGAGGCTATGGAAGTGCTGCTCTCTGCTGTTAGCAAGATTGTGGGGGGCAAACAACTGGAGTAGAGTTCTCAGAGACAGCGGACAATTCTATGATGAGAGTCTAAGACTAACCTAGAACGACTCAATTACATTGTACAGCAAAGCCTCGCTCACCCAACAGCTGAACCCGAACGCTGATTGCTGAAAGTGAGCCTCACTGTTGTTTTCGTTGACAGTGCTATATTTTGCTTCTCATCCTCACAAGCTTTGCAAGAGTTTCCTGGGCAGCCAGTGTCTGGGTGTGGCTGTGCCCGAGCATCACCGTCCTGATGCTGATGCAGGTCCTGCAGAGCTCCTCCCCGCTGTCAAAGTGGCCTCCCCTTAACAGCAGTCTCGCCCGAGTCTCGAGAAGCATTGCCTTGAGCAGCGTCACATCCTGCCACACGTACTCATCCACCATTCCATGGGTGTTCATCCCCTGCAGTGGCTTCTTCCAGCAAAGCGACCCATGGCACCGGTCCTGGATCTGGGACACGAACGACTTCTCGACCTCCTCGAGCACATTGGTGCACACCTTCAATAGCTCCAGCGCAGAGTTGCACCTCGAGAAGGTGGTGAATGCCCCTATAGCCAGGGGCATGGCAGTCTTCTTGATGTACTGGACTGCATCAATTGGCTTCAGCTGGACCAGTGGTGGCTCGGATTTGAACCCGAAGACGAGGAACACTGAGGCCCACAGCTGGTGCGAGTTCTGGACAGGGTTGCCGGTTCTCCTGACTGCCTGAATCATCGCCTTCGCCCCGAGCGAGGAAGGTGCCAAAGGAGAACAGTCCTTTCGCCTTGCGAAGAGCTGAGTTATTGGGTGGAATTGTATACAGCAGCCCTGGCTTCTGTTTGATCTCCTCGCGAGTCCAAACTTCACAAGGAGGACTGCTGAATCTTCCTCCGCCTTCCAAGCTTTTGGAGCCAAGCAGCAGCTCAAGTCCAGCAGCGTTGACCACTTCTCAAACTGGTTAACTGTCTCAGCCATGCCTTTTGCCGCTGAAGCAAGCAGGGTTGCCGGGACTGGTGCTGGAGCAAACCATGCTCCGGTGAGCAGCATTTTTGCTGCCAGGAGTTTCCTCCTCCCGCTGAATTGCTGCACTACATTGAAGCAGAAGGACAGTACTTTCATCAGGAACGGGTTGTTCTTGCAGAACTGCTCGTCATTCAAGCTTGTGAGAGAATGCTGATCGCTGAGCCCCTCAAGTGCGATGCGGTTCACTTGCTCATAGAGAGCTGATGGCAATATTCCTATCTCAGAGATCAACGAACCGACAATACACATCCCAAAGCTCACCCTACCCAACTTCTCGGCAAATTTCTGGAGCACTTCCAGCTCTCTTTCAGGATACTCCCTCATCCTCCTTCCCCTCAACAGGATCACTGAATCAGATATTGGAAGAGGAGGGACCGGCAAGATATCAAAGTTCATCACCTTAGGGAGTCGGGTCGTTATGATCACATGGGATCCGCCGGTGTTCCGGGGGATCAGATCATGGAGGTCCTTTCCTTCCCACCACTCTCTCTCTGTCTCAAGGTTGTCTATGATGATCAAATATGGCATATCCCTAAAGAGCTCTCTCTTGACCCGCTTGAATGCTTCCATCTCCTGCTCGTCGAAGCTTCTGATACGCCCTCTTTCCTTCTCAGGATCAGCACTAATATCCAATCCTAAATTAACCGAAAGATTCAGAATGTTCTGCCGGAAGTATCGAGCTTCTCCTCCGACCCACAAGACCATCTTGTACCTTTGGGAGAACCGGTGGGCGTATTCTAAGGCAAGCTCGGTCTTCCCAATTCCAGGTACTCCATTTAGGCAAATCACACCACTGCCAATCCTCGATTTCTTGCACTTAGATAACCTCTTGAACGAGTTCCTCCCTAAGACCGGCTCAACCCATGCCTCGAGCTTTGGTTCTTTAGACTTATTACTGCTGACCACCTCAAGGCTGATGAATCTCCCACCTCGGGAGGCCATGAGGCTCTCGCTCTCCTCATCTGCTAAGCCTTCTGACTGCCCGCTCACCTCTCCTCTGGTGACAGGGGCTGTCGATTCTTGATCAAAGCTCTCTCCGCATCCAAACAAGGCCCCCTCCATCTCCATTATCAGACTCTCTCTCCCGATGAAGTGCCGGTTCCTTGGAAAAGGGATCTCCTCAAAGGCTTCAACTGCATCCTTTTCAGCAACGCTTGTTCGCCCGAGCTTTGACCTCAGAATGCTTGCAGCACGAGCTATGCAGCTCCTCCAGTTGCCCTCGTTGGCCTCGAGCTTGAACTCATTATACTTAACCAACCTCTCTATGGCCTCTTTCGAGTCTTTGTCGGCAGAGGAGCAGCTGAGAAGGCCGAGTATCTCCGAAGCTCCCGTGTCGAAGAAGATTGGAACCAAGTTCTTCTTCTGAGTGAAAAATCTAACCTCCTCCACGCTCATAGGATTGAGAAAGCTCAAGTTAGTAAGGACAACAATCCCAAAGGTAACCGAGCAGATGACCCTATCCGCAATCTCATGGCTCTGGGCATCAGAGTACTTTGCCCTATCTGCGACGAAGCATGCAATGCCCTGAAGCTCGAGTTCCGACTTCAACCACTTGCAGAACCGAACGAGGTTCGGGCTCTGCCCATGGAACCCAACGAATACATCGCAGCTCCGCAGCTTTGTATTTGCAGCAGCGGCGGGTACTGGGGAGGCCAGGCTGGGTCCTTTCGTGAACGAGACCCTTGGGACTGGGAATGAGAAAGAAATCCTTGGCGGGGCCCCTGTGGGTTCTGTGACTGGGACCTGGACCGGAACGTAAGGTACGAACTTGAGCTTTCCATCATTCGGGTCGTCCGAGAATTCGTACTGGTCAGATGGGGGAGTGTAGGAGCTGCTCGGCAGGTCGTCAGAGTGCCCGGATGACGAACTCGCGCACTTTGGGTGCTCATCAGAGGGCAATGGAGCTGCCGCTACTTCTTCCTCCTCCTGGGATTTAGGGGTGAGGGCTCGGGGAGAGATGTATGGTGACTGCAGGGCCGAGACAAAGGCAGAGGAGGGTGGGGAGATTAAGGAAGGTGAGTTGTACGGGGATGGCTCTACCGTGGAGACGAGGCTGCTTATTGCTGCTGTTGTTGGGTTCTTCTTCTTGCAGGAAGTCGAGAGGTTTGCTATCTTTATCGTGAGTACAGAGGAAATGTCTGAAGCAGCTGCTAAGTTGCTTTCGTTTTCCTCCATGGGAAATGTCTCGAAGGTTTTGGGTGAATGGACAATCCAACAGATCTCAATGTTTCTCTATCTTCTTCTTCTTCTTCACATCACTTTCTGAGAAAAGGACCAATTTTGTTGTCATTTCCTTCTTTTCCTTGTTGGGTCATAAGGGAGGAGACTCTGCCAGCAGGAAGAAGGAGATGAATGCAACAGTGGAGATTCAAAACATCTGCAAATCTGCATGTGAGTTTATCAACTCCTTATTCATTAGGTGGGGCCTATTCCCCCCCTCTCTCTCTCTATCTATCTCTTCGCTCAGTAATCAATAGGACTTGATTTTTATCCATCTGTTCCTGAGAGAGAGATTTGACTAGAACAGTTCGTTTTAGGAGAGAGATTTGAGTTGAGAAACAAGAGATTACAGTCTAAAGGGGCAACTTTCTTGTGCCTAAGACAATCATTGCCCAGAGATAACCTGTCACAGGCTTCCATTAATAATAGGCCCACAGGAAACACCCAATCACATCATGCACACATATTACGGGACAGCTCCTCAATCATCATCATCATCAAACTTTACCTTAACTTTGTTCCGTTTGTTTAGGCCAGATAAAGCAGCTTAAGAAGATGATGAAGAAACAGAAGAAGAAGAAGAACGCTTTTGCTGCAAACAAATGTCCATTGTTTGAACAAGCTGTACAGACAGACACGGAGAGACACGGAGAGAGAGAGAGAGAGACGTGGGAATCTGAAGCTGTGGGTTGGATCTGAGAAGGCAAGGGAACATAAAATATGGGTGGTCAGTGTCAGTGCATTAAAAGATTAAACGCCCCCAGATCAAAGCTATAGTTAAATGGCGATTGATAACTTTATCTTGGGTGTTTAGACACATTTCTTTTTGTTTTATGTGCTGCATTGGGCCCATAAAAATTGAATCAAAATTCAATTTCCTTCTGAATCCCTCTCGGCTCTCTGCGCGACTCTGAAGCCGAAGAACGGTCAGAAAATAACTCAGAGAAAGTGATCATCGGGAGAGTAACCCACTTCAGAGTTCAGACACCTTGTCTTTTCCTCCCAGTTCTTTTTCTCAAGCCCTTTTACATCTCTCAATAAGGAAGAGATAGAAGAAAGAAGGAAGATAATGGAGGAACACAACAAATCTAGAGAAAAACATATTTCTTTTCTCAGTTTAAGTGAATCCTGGTTTTCCCTGAGGTCTGCTATGTGGGTTTGGAGTCATCTGACATCGGGGTCTGAAACCATTTGCTCTGGAAAATGGACCGATGACCAGTCAGTGCCACCCCCTCCCCCACGAACCTCGAGGACTTCCATACATCCCAAGATCATCTGCTTCACTTCACTGTTTTAGCCTCCGCTCGATCGGGCCGACCGGGTCTTGTATGGTGGGTCGGGTTTGCGTTTTCTCTCTTTTTGTGACAGCGAAATCGAGCCGTTTGGCGATGGATGGATGGATGGATGGATGGATGGATTGCCATTTCCAAATTTATGTCAATGCAAGAAAGTGAGATTTTTTTTTATTTAATTAAAAAGTCACTTTTCTAATGCCTTTTTTTTTTACCTTCCTGTGTTAATGATTTAAGAATATTAGGTTAATAACCTTTCTTTGCATAATGAAAAGGTCGAGAACAAAGTAGAAAAAGAAAAACAGGGAAATTTTAAATTAATCTTTTTTATTTATGAATTCTCTTTTCCCATAACTTTTAGGTTTTTTACTCCCATTTCTTGAATTTCATTAATTTTATTAGCCTTTTATTGGATAATCCAACCTTGAACCATTAGTCCATTATTTTATTTCCAGTATATTTATACGATCTAATATCTAAAAACTCATTATACTATAATAATTTTATATTTGAGTTGGACCAGTTTACCTGAGAGATAGAACTCTTTCAATATAAATACTTTCATTTTTACATTACTCGAACCAAAAACTCTATATAAAAACATATGTGCGAGATCAATCCAAATAATTTATTTTTGATATCTTTTCAATCTTCCGCACCTTTTAAATCTGCCTCGAAAACTGCCCATTCTTTGTTTGATTTGTGCATATGGCATCTAGAGGTGGTAAATTGTGCCAGCTCAATCTTATCATGTCGGGTCGGCAAGGACTGGCCCAAGCACGACACTGTAGGATATAGTGTTGGCTTTGACACGACTTGTATCATAATCTCTTTTGATCATGATTTGTCTATAAATACAAACTGAACTCATGAATGTAATTTTTCTTATCATTTAATAGTATTCGACAATTTATTAGGTTTTTTTTTTATAATTTTCCTAATAAAACTATTGGACCAGCCCGGTCCGATTCAATGATAATCGGACCCAATAAACCTGATAAAATTACCGGACCATACTGACACCAATTTCAGGTATTCTATATACAATTATAAGAGTCAATACGATCACTAACTCATATCAAATCCTTTATTCAACATGCCATGAATATGTCATAATCATTTTAGCGACTCGGAGGTGGCTTGCCGGTGGTCGGATGTCTGACGAAACTACCTAATAATTACCTCCGGACAAACCGGTAATTATGATAGGAAATTGCTGTGGTGGTAGAGTCCAAGATCGTAATTTCGGGAAGTGGACAGGGTGGATCCGATGGTGTCCCAAATAGGTGGCCAGCTGGCATTGCCCGGTCACGGCGAGCAGGACTGGGCCCACATTCCACTTCGCAATACCTGTTCTCCCTCGGGCGTACGTTCTGTACCTCCTCCAAATATATTCTATTTTTATATTTATTTAAAACTAGATATTAACGGTAATTTAAATTGAAATCATATTAATTAAAAATTTTCCCTATATAAAATTAAAATTCACTGAGGAAATTTTGTTAAATTAACCCGTTTTTTTATCTATTTATTTGCATTATTACATCGTGGTAGCTATTTACTGGATTTATTGGTTTTTCCCCCAATTTTCTCAATTGCTATAAAGCTGCAAATCCACCCACTTTTTAGGGTTTCCGTTTCTTCAGTTTGCAATCATCGTATCTCCGATCTTTCAATCAAAGCTTCATTAATGGAGCCGAAGGTAAGTCCCACCTCTTCGATTCTTCAGTATGTGTCCTCTCCGGGATCCAGTTGGCGTTGGCTTTGCGGCACTCGATTCGGTTTTGCGCCTTGAGTTGTGAACTGGAGTTGCTGTTGCACTCGGCCAACTCCTCCGAGCTCAAAATGACATGTTGATTCGAATTTATTGCTTTTCTGGTTCAATTCAAGGGTCGGGTTAGCAAATTCTTGTTCGGGTTGTTCTGAATTTAGGTTGATCTTTTCAGATTTTGATGAATTTGGCTGTAAGCTGGGATGGGAGTTGCTATTCTTGATCTTGATCTGATTGTGTTCGGGGGATCGGCACGGTGAGATCCTTGGATCGTGGCATGGGCTCAGGGAGTCAATGCTCGGTCCTTGAATCTGTGGAAGAAAATGAATTGACCCCAGAAAAAATTCCGCTTGGAGATTGTGATGCAGATGAGGGTAATTGTTCTGGTTCTTACAAGAATGAGAATCTGAGCTCTGAAAATGGGACCGGTACTCCAGCTCCCCTTACTGAGATTCCACCTGATTCAATCGCAGAGAAGAATTCCAAAGCTGGGGGGCCTGTGAATTTGCATCCTTTTACAGCTAATTTGCTGGTAGGTGTCACTCCTCCAACTACTAAAGGGTATGGGTTGAAGAAATGGAGGCGGATTAGAAGAGACTTACACAAGGATTTAAATGCTATCACTGATTCATATAAGGTTCTGAAGCGGGTTTTGCCTGCTCCCGCAGACCCTAATAAACCCTTTCGTGGTAGTGAGGCTTTGGTTGGTCTTGGTTCCACCAGTGAGATGAGATATGATGCCAATGCTGATGGCTCTGCAGCTCAAGGATCCAGATTCAACTCTAGATTTGTGGCAGCCCCCACTCACATTTCTGGTGCAGATTCTGACAATAGCGAGGATCGGAGTAGCAAGTCTTCCACAGCTGCCAGTATTCCAAAATTCAGATCCGAGCTACCATCAGGATCAGGATATGCCCTTGAAAAAAATGGGATCAAGAATGTAAGTGGGAGGGATTTGTCTGGTTTGGTGAAAGGCACTCAACAGGGAAAGGATCAAGTTGAGAGCAGTAAGAAGCAGAGGGGAGAAAGGATCAAAATTGAGAAAGAAAACTCTCATTCCAGTGTGGAGTCTGACTCTAGAAGCTCAAACTTTGTCTTTATGCATGCTAATTCGTCAGTGACAAGCAATGGAAAGAATAGTGCTAATTATGGTGGGGAGTGTAGTGATGATGCAGAGGAGAGTGGGCCACCATATAGTGAGGAAGGTCAAGCTGGTTACCCAAAACAGAACACAGGAGAATTTGATAATCTCTCACGTGATGATTCTACTGCAGAAGTGCCTTGGAAAGTCAAAAAAGAAAAGTATGAGAATCATCATCCTTCAGTAGATCATGATCCTCTTGTTGAGTCCATCTTCTCTCTTCAATCTGTGCAAGAGTCACTTGAAAGAGGTTGGTTAGTTTTTTTCAGTTTAAGCTTTCGTCCTCTGACATGGGATTATGACTGTCACTTTGATGTTACCATTAATCTAAATCCTTGTGCGCGTGCTTGCATTTTTCTTAGTTTCAGCTTTGCAACTAGATAGCCTAAGTCTTCTTTGTTCAGGGTATGCAAGTTCTATTGTTTTCACTGTGCAAAAGGAAGTTACATCTTGATACATGGAGTTCTATTAGGTTTTAGAATCTAGCACAAACGGATGGATGTTGCTTTTGCTAAACTAGAAGTGTCATCTCATAAAGGTGCCATTTTCATTTGAATATCCAAAAATGGGAACTTCCTTGAAGAATCTATATTAAAAGTATGAGCTATAATTGAAACAAATAAGTTAATATGCTGCTTTGGCTTTATGATAGGTTGTGGATTTTGGTCCATGCATGCGTGCGTGTCCATGTGAAAAAAAATAGAAAAACCCATGTCCTCAGGTTTGTTTGGTATTGTATGGTCATCTCATTTTATATAAGAGGGTTTAAAACTTGAAACTAGCTTGAACTGTAGATATAGAACAAAATGGAATTAAGAGGTTCCCTTCTGATGGTACGAGCGAGAAACATTCTGAAATATCAAGATGATTATTAGTCTGAATTCTTTCCCCACTTAATACAATGCATTGTCTTTTATTTAAGAATTGAGAACATTTATGACTCCACCCTGAAGCTCTTGCTATGGCTCAAAGAAATTTACTTCACTGACAAAAATTTTCTTGTTTGCTACATAATATGTAATTTAGGATGAGATATTGTGTTTATACAATTTTTAATCGATTTATCTGGTTGTTGTGTTTTTGTTTATGGCTGCACTTGTAGAGTTACAGAAATATGCAGAAATTGATAAAGAAACTCTGTGGCCTCCCTCGGCAAATGGTGGCAGTCCAAACCACGATCAGTTCAACTCCGAGCAGATGAACCACATTCATCCCAGTTTCCTGGAGATGCAGTTATTGACCTTGACTGAGAACGTAAGGAATCTTGAAGCCAAGCTGGAGGAAGCAAGAGCCACCCTCCAGATGAAGGAAACCCAAGTTTCTGATCTCGAAGCTGCTCTGAGCCTCAGTAAGCTGCCCAAAGAAGAACCAGGAAGTAGAGAAGTTGAGTCTGAGATTGAGGGGCTCTTCAGGCTGAAGATTGAGGCAGAGATTGAGTACTTGGCCATAACTAGGACAATACAGAAGCTTGGAGTTGAGGAGCAGCAGAATTCAGCAGCTGTACAGTCGGGGGTGACAAAGAAGCTTAACAAAGTGGAGCCTGATGCTGTTGCACTCGAGAAACAGGCAGAGCACAAGGCAGACAACCTCATCTCCGCAGATGTCAAAGTTGTTGATGAGGCTTTGAGGTTCCAGAGGCGAACCTGCAAGGTATCTTACTACCTTATCCTGCAATTGATCTTGCTGCTGGTAGTCTTTTGGCTGTTCATCTCAAGGTTATCTCCTGAATCTACCTGCTCTGTTCCGACGTGATGTTCATATACTCACACCACAGATCCTTTGTGCATCTCTCCCTCTATCTTCCCCCTCTCCATCAATTCAGAGAACTTCCTCGCATTAAGATTTGTCTTTGTTGTCCAGATTTTTGTTCGGGAGGGTTTTAGTCTTTCTTTTCTTCCTCGTTAACGAGATAAGTAAGGGGCACCAAAAGAGAATGGTGGGTTTTCTGTGACAATAATTGTTGGGGGTGGGGTTGTTAAGTGATGTCTGTTACTTCAGGGCATCATCATGCATGTAAATATATTGGGTCACTTTTGAACTTTTGATTGTTGTTGTCAGAGACAGGAGTCGGCACTTCTCAATACTACAATGCATTCACTTATGTTCAATGTACTCCTGAGTATGGAGCACATTCTTTCCTCCTCCTTTTGGCATCAAAGAGCATGAGAAGTCGAGCAGGGGTGGGAGAATAGTTCCCGAGAAGCAGACCAATGTAATCTACTTGTGTCGGTTGTTCGTTCGGTCGTTCTTCCTCATCACAGCACCTGATGATGATCTTTAGCCTTCATGGTCCGGTTTTGCTCGTCTATTATCCATTCTTATAATCTCACGGCACACCTAAGATTCGAAAATCTCACAGCACTAAAGTAATTTGCCCCGAGAAAAGAATGGATGACAATCTACCTAGGAATCTGGGCTTGGGCTTAGATGTTCTACGGGCGTTCTTCGAATATTAATGGCTGTGACTAGGGCTCAAAGGTGCACGAGGAGGGGGTCCTCTTGTATGCCACGTATCAACAAGCACTATAACACAGATGACTGTCTCGCGTACCAACACGTATCGCTCCAAAATCACTGACAGGAAGATACTGTTTTACGAATGTTAGGACTTCCTCTTCAGTTTGAGCTAAAAGTACAGCGTGATGAGCTTGTCACAGACAAGTAAATTCCGATGTTTTGGGGGTGGGAGGTGGGGATCAGTGATGGTGAGGCCGAGCAGGAGAAAAAGGGCTGAGGTGCGCTTAAGAATCGCAGGTAATACTGACCATGTCCCATAAATTCCGATGTTGGCAATTCTTAGTGTTTGGACTCCATGCATATTCACCTGACGGAAGCAAAACAACTCATTCTGGAGATCGAGAATCTCGTAGTCAGTTGGCTTATATTCGTCCGAGCTCGAGGTGATGCTGCTACGTCACCGAGTACCCCTTTCTCGACCAAGGGTAACTTATTTCTCTATCCAATATTGGCAGCTTTGATTTGCGGACTCAGTTTGTATATGTATGTCCCCTTACAATGCTAAAGCCATAAACTAAGAATATGAAAGCGCTCCTTTATGAGCCCGTGGACAATATTCGAAGGGTCGACAACAAACGGATAACATAAAATCATGATCTTATGCACTAGAGAGGGTTCACTGGTGACAGTCTCTTCAACCCTCGAACAAAGTAGATCGTTGGTCCTTCCATGGCTACGGCTACCATAAAATGCAACTTACTGTTGAGAATTAGTAGCTTAAAGGATGATGCTAATGATCGGTATCGGTTAGGTTTTGATGCTGCCTGCTGCAGGGGCCTTCTCTAATCCTCTTCTTTCCGGTGCATCTCCGGTGCCGACCACCGTGGCTAACCCGGTTGATTGTCCGCAGAGCCACCGCTTTTGTGCAGTTTTATTGCTCGGCCTGTTTGGGCTCACACCAGCAGGCCCTGGCGACTCTCGCAGTGCTTGGTCGGTGCCAGCCCCAGCGCAGGTTCTAGGGTTTGGGGGAGTCTCAGAGCGTTACCTGGAAGTGCTTGAGGTTGAGGACTTTGGAGAGATCCGTTGCAGGGCTCAAATTGGATACGCACTCCCTTCCCCTTCTTCCTATTCACACTGTCACCATCATCATCTCCCAGCAGCTTCCTCTTCCTCATCCTGTTCCTCTCCTTCTCCATCTCGAGCTCGGACATAGCTCGTCTCAAACTGACTTCAGGACTAGAGTTCTCGAGCTGAGGAGACAAGCTCGGTGAGCGATCCTCACGGCTCAACAGCAATAGAATACCGGCAATCTCGAGGTCTTCCTCTTCCTCCGACTTCCCAGTTATCTCATCCACCATGTCAGAGTCCGGGCTCGGGCTAGGGCTAGAACTAGGGCTAGGGCAGCTGGGCCCCTTTGGGGGATGAAGCCCCATCCAAGCTCGATCCTTGTGCACTCTCATGTGTCCCGAGGTGGCCTTCTCTGAAGCGAACTCCTTGTTGCATAGATAGCAAGTGGTGATAGGTTCCCTCTCGACCTTAGCCTCCTCCATGGCGGAACTACTACAACCGGCAGTGCTCCCACAGTTTTCTTTGATGAGATTTCTCTTTTCTTGGGAATGGACCCTCTTGTGCCCTCCCAACGCCTTCCTCGAGCTGAACACCTTCAAGCAAAACTCGCACCTGAATTGCTCGGACAACAGGATCACTTCCTCGCCATCTCCTCCTCCTCCTCCTCCATCACTGGAACTCGACGTGGGAATTGGAGGAATCGGAGATTTCGATTTCTCCACACCATGATCGTTGACAGGCATACTCAAGGTGGACTATTGATGCTCTCCTTGTTCCACCCACTGAAGGGGGGGATTTATCGAACGGAGTTCAGAAACGAAACTAAGTTCGTTGCTGAACGAACGGTTGGGAGGAGGAAGCGACAGCTCTGAGCTTATCTATTGAGCAAAAGGAGCTGAGATCGTGAAGAAGACGATTAAGAGGAAGAAGCAGCAGCAGCAGCAGCAGCAGAGAGACGGATGATGTGAGCTACTTTTTGATCAACTGGTATGCGCAACCCCAACCCCAACCCCAACCCCCCGGTGAAATTGCCTTATTTATCAATATTCTCGAATATAAAATCTGAGTTAGATTCTTAGAATCACAAGATGATTTTTTAGGCAATATATTTTGTCATGTTAATCAGTATGGCATCCTCTGTTAATATACTCATTCAAACCCGAATTGTCATGGCTAATGAACTCGATCGGTCCATGGGCAATCGGCGACTCATGCTGCTGCGCAACAACGAAAAACTAAATCCTTTTACCCACGTGAGCCGAAATAATCTTGATGGAGAAAATTGACTGATGCCAGCGGATCCAAATTTCGGTCGGTTACATATATACTGTGCAGATTTTATATGTTTGCTGGATCAATAGAGATATTATGTATATATTTTGCTCGACGGTCCAATTGGATGGCTTGAAGTATTTCCCTGGTTGTGGGGTCTACACGATCAAAGAATAGATATGTTATATATCAGAATATTTTCCAATCTAAAATAACGAATATTACAATGAAATTCACCTTATCTTTTTCAATAAGTGAAAAAAAAAAATTAATTGGGTCTTCTTGCATGCCCACTTCCACAAAAATTTCCGGAACTTAGATGATTTTCATATTTCGTATCATAATTCTTAAAATCGGACCAAGTCGGCCGGTTCAATTAGAACCAACTATTCACTAAGTTCAGTTTCAAGAATTAACCCAATTACATTATAAATGCAGTTAAGTCCGATTGAAGCAGTCATTTTTCGATTAGACCGACAAACCCAATTTGAATCGATGAAAAAATAAGTCAAATTAAAATTAAAAAAAATAAAAATACATTATAATTTACTTATTTTATTTTATTATACTTATATTTATATTTTATGTTCAACTTAATATTAATATGATTGTCATATTAATAATTTTTTTATTATAAATCAGTGTCAAGTTATTATATTATATCAATTTATTAGTAATATTATTTATTAAATATATAGTTGACCTATCGGACCCCAATATCACTTATAACTCATACTTTGATCATAGGTTGATTTAGTTTTAAAAACTATATTTTGTATACTTTTTTTTCTCTCACCCACTTCTACATGGACTTGTTAAAAATTGGCCCGGCTCGGGCACAGTAATAAAAAATGGTCCCGGTAATAATATTTATAATAAAAATGAAAATTATGAAAGGTTTTTTAAAGATATATTCTAGTAGTTATTTTAAGATTTTCTTCTTATTTTACAATATTTAGATTAATTGCTTAATTATGTTATATAAAATTTTATTTTAAAATATTAAATCTTTTAGGGAATCGAATTTGCTTTTTTATTTCTCGCAATGATTCAAATTTTATATTTCTGAAGATAAAAATAAAAAAATAAATTGGATTAATCAATTTCATAGACAAATAGACCCAGGCCTAATAAAAATGATATGTGAAAAATAGTTTAAAAAAAGGGGGAGCTGCTGAACTCATTAGTGGGCCGGGCCATTGAATTGGCCCCAATGGGCTCGGCGGGCTCAGCTGCGCGCGTAATTCACACCGTGGCCCACGAAGCGCGTTAATTGATTTATTTCCTTTTTTTTTAACTTTCAACCGTGATTTATTTATTTATTTTTACACCGATAATCGAGACATAAAGAGAAAATACCAGGCAATTAAGCCTGCACGTGGCGTGAGCATCTTCCGCCACGTAAGCATCAGCCTCCTTCATCTTCTTATCGCCTCTCTCAATCTCACACGGCGATGAGAATTATCCAGACGTCTGGTTCCAAGACAAACGCGGTCTCGCCGGCGGTCCGGAGCTAGAGTGTGCGGCGGAGGATGGCGACTATCCTGCGGAAGATTATTCAGCTGGCTTCGAACCGCCCGTGCTTGGGGTTGGACCACTCGAGGAGGCGGCAGGGCCCGGCGGGTTCGTCGTCGCTCGGTGCGTTCGACGAGGTGCCAGAGGATGTGTTGCTGCAGATACTGAGGCTTCTGGGGCCGAAGGACGTCGCGAAGATGAGCCTCGTGTGCAGGTCGTGGAAATCGCTCGCGTCCGATGATCGCCTTTGGATTTTCTTCCTCCAGCAGCAGGCGGAGTCCTGGGAGTCGATTTCGTTCGCGGAGACTCATCTCAGACTCGGGTATCCGATCCAGTAAGTGCAAAGATCGTTGGGATTCCGATTGTCTCTGCTTCATATTTTCCATGTTCAACATGTCTGGGGTTATCCCGTTGTGGTTGGAAACCAGTGATTCGTGATGGATCTGAATGGAAAGGGAGTAAACCTGTTCCTTGGAGATTCCTTGCGTTCTCAGAATCATTTTCTGAGAACCGGAAAGTGAGGAGAGAGACCATTTTCTTTTAGTCAGTCAATCTCTTTAGTTTCAGCTGCATATTTGTGCCCTGTGCTGAATTTTTTTACCAATGACAAACTGAATACAGGACATTGTCAAATGCGATTCCTGAGCTATCTTTCATGAGCATTTACAGTAAGCGGGCTCAAGTCCCTGTTTCTGTTATTATTGATGGTAAGCAAAATGCCTCATTTCTTCTCTTTATGTGTTTATGTTAATAATAATGATGCGAAGGATGACGATGATAATGAGAAATTTATTGTCGATGGATGATTTGACCCATTCACAAAGTGTCAGTTCTCTGTTTATTTTGGTACAATGAAATAGATATTGTGTCCCCGAAAAATGCATTTCATCAAAGTCCTTTTAGTTCAGGTTGTTTTTTACTATGAACCGTCAGAGTCACTGTTCACGGTTCTTTCAGTATATTTTCGTGTCTATTTATATGAATTGCCTGTTTCATGTTCTTGACAAGGTGGTTCTGGTTATTGCAAATTTGGTTGGAGTAAGCATGATCGTCCACTAGCAACATCCTTGGTATGCATTTAATTTTAATGAATGTTACTTTTTGGACTTGATTCACCATGGGGAGATGATAATTGACTTAATCTGTGCTTGTTTTGGAAGATGTACTTGCTCTAACCTATCTGCTCTGCAGAAATTCGGTTATATCGAGTCTCCAATGCACTCTAAACTTCGAGACTTCTTTTCAACTATCTACGGCAGGTACTTGTTAGACCTTTTTCATTTACTTTCATGGTTATCATTTCTGAGCTAGGCATGAGCTCATCTTCAAGAAATGAGGAGAAAGATGGATCTCATGATTGGCATCTTGGCTGAGCTGAACTTCAGTTGTGGCATGATTTTTCATCATCTTAGAGGTTCTAATATGATTTACTGAAGTCATTTAACAGGGCTTCTTCGGTGGCTTCTGACACTATTTCGGCCTGTGATTTGTCATCTCTTTCTTTTGTATGTGACTCTTTCTGTCTTGATTTTATCTCTTCTTCACTGGTAGGATGCAGGTTAAAGCATCGTCACATCCTATTGTGGTGTCCATTCCTCTAATCCATTATTATGGTAAGATGCCTAATGAGATATTATGCTCAAATCCATAAGTTAGAAGCAAGGAAGGATACCATTGTGTGTGTCATTATTTCTCTCTTCACCTGAACAGATATTCTGTCCTGTAAAATGGTTCTAGTATAATTCAGGAAATTGTATCCAGCGAGAATAGTTAAGCTGTAGCTTAATTTTCTTCTTCTCATTGTATCTAGATACAGAATCTGCCGAGGCATCAAGACGACAACTTAAAGAAGCTATCTATTCAATCCTGTTTGAGATGAATGTTCCTGCTGTCTGTGCTGTTAATCAGGTTTTTATTTATATCTTTCCATTTGTAAAAAACATAAAATCTAATAATAGCTAACATGAAGAAGGCTGGAATAACATGAGGGGTCGTTCAAGATTAGAGCTCTTCCAAGGAACTCTGTTCAGTGGATTGGTTCTGCACTCATAGAATCTTCATTTTTTTTTAATTTGAGTCTTATATTATACGACTTAGCAGTTCAATGAAACCACTTCTGCTATCTGAGGTCCAAAGAATGCAGATAGCCTGCATATCTACTTGTATAAGAAAATCAATCAGCTCTTCAGAATAGCTACTGAAATGAGTTATCATGAGAGTAACTCTTGAGTGTAGACCACTAAAGGCTTATTTTATGTAATTTTTGAACTCATATTTTGTTCGAAATAATTTTATGAGTATATTACTTTTTAATGGGAATGCTTTACCGTCAGACCTTTCAAACTTGTTTAGACTAATACAGAGTTGTGTGGGATCAGCAATACATCTGTCCTATTTAATTGGAATTAAGTTTTGGGCGCTTGACTTAAGGAGTGGCCATCATGTTGGGACCATGAGTTTTGAAAATATTAGCTTAATTTGTACCAATTAATTTAATCTGCAGGCAACGTTGGCATTGTATGCAGCAAGACGAATTTCAGGAATTGCTATCAATATCGGCTTCCGGGAGACTTTGGTGGTCCCAAGTAAGTTGATATACTTATATCTCATTATGATTATTGCCAAAACACCACCATTGATGTTATCCTTTTTATTTTGTTGTTTTTAACATGCAGCTAAGATGAGTGAATGGGTATATTCTTTGAAAATATGAAGCTGATTCATGTTGAAAATGTTATTTGCTTTTCAGTTCTAAATGGGAAAGTAATGCGCAAGGCACGTGTTGAAGTTACAGGAATTGGAGCTTCGGTACTCACACACGTCCTGCGGAAGCTACATAATAATACACGGGCATCGTGTGAAGTTGCTGGAGAAGGCTGGTTTACTCTTTCAAAAGAACGCTTTCAGACAGGAGAGATCTTATTTCAACCCCGTCTTGCTGGAGTGTAAGCCTATCCCTTAAACACATCAGGTTTATGTATAGCCATTAGCTGCTCATACAATATCTTCAATTGCTGAACCCTCCTATTATCCAACTCAACTAGATCCTTAACGACTAGAATTAACTGCCAATAATGAATCTTACATTGCATATATGATTGTACTTGTACTTACTGATCTTTGGTAGGAAACTCCTAGGAAGAAGTGAATCGTCAGTTTATACTGCAGTAGTCTGTTTGGGTGTGTCCTGTTGATCGTAATTATTTAAATACCATTCCACTGAGGACATCTAGCTAGGGACTGCTACTTGTGCTCCCTGCCACAGGCGTACTATGGGTCTGCACCAAGCTGTGGCTCTCTGCATGGAACATTGTGATGACTTGAAGCTAAGTCCCGATGATTCTTGGTTCAAGACGGTGGTTATTTCTGGGGAATCGTCTCGTCTACCTGGTTTAGCAGGTGATCCTCCCTCTCTTGTCTCACTTGCACTTTAAAGACAAAGGCGTTTTGGCTGAGACTTTTGGCTTGTTGAGATAACTATTATCTATCTCATTCTTGCCCAAACACATTACATCCGAGGGTGGGCTGGATGATAGCTTACATTTACTCTGCACTGGCTTCCTCCCAGAAAGGCTAGAGAGGGAACTGCACGGACTTCTTCCCCCTTCCATAGCCAATGGAATTAGAGTTATTCCACCTCCATACGGCGTGAACACTGCATGGTTCGGTGCAAAGCAGATCAGCAATGTAAGCTTCCTTGTCTACTATGTAATGAATTTCGACTCCAACATTGCACGCTGTCGTAAATTTTCCTCCTTTTCCTTCCATCTTCTTCCACACAGTTGAGCACCTTTCCTGGACAGTGGTGCGTGACAAGGAAGCAGTTCCAAGAAAAGTCGAGGTTTGACCCCGTATGGTGAATATGGGTTTGCATCAACTGAGCGGGGGTATATAATGAATGAGCTGATAGTTTGTTTGTATGTGATTCTTACAACAATAAATGACCATCGTAAATCAGAGTGTAAGTAGATGTCTTGCCTGTACTTTTAACTCTTGAGAAATCTCACTTCCGCTTAAAAGGATGAATCTTGACAGATGATAGCCGACGAGTGTTGGGGAAAGCCCGTTCGTTGTATCCCGGAATTGCCCGCCCGCCCGCCCGCGACTCACTTACATCTCCACTTGTCGGTCGCCCCACTGTTACTTTTTTCATGGACCGTATAACGGCAACATGGTCCTTCGCGGAAGGCACGAGATGCCAGATCCTTCGCCGCTGAGTGATGGGTAAGGGGAGATGTGGAGAACTGAGAGGATGACTTGCTAGGCTGTAATGTAGCGGTGGCAAATAGGGCTGGGCTGGGCTGGCCTTCTCGGCATGGGTGGTTTGGGCCCCCATAATGTTCGTGGGCCGGGCATGATAAAGGTAGGCCCATGATCGGCAAGATATTCCAAACATGCAGTGAGAATCCAATTGAGGCCCGTCCAGCCCAGCTAATTGAGGCCTTAGTAGGGTGATTATATCAGTCTCTCATTCTGGGGACTATGGGGCCCAATGAAGAAGAATTGAGGCCCACAATTACTGGGCCGGTTTTTTCTTTTTTCAATAGTCGGCCCATCAGCAGATACGGCCCGATAATTACGTGCCCAATTTAAATATTAGGCCCTGATGATAATTCATTGGCCCAATAGTACTCGTCCAGGCATGATGCCGTCGAGCTGGGCCCTGGCCGGCAGAAGATCGCCGCCTTTACTCCGAGCCATCAATATATATATATATATATGTGTATACATATGTAATGTTCTTTTAACGGTTGTTCTTTTTTTCTATATATAAAATATTTTTCTGAAATCTTGGAAACTTCTTCAGCCGATGATGGTTCTGCATCTTTTCCTTTCTTCAGCATAGTTGAGAGGGGGAAGAAAGAGCTAACAAGCCACCACGACAGTACGTTAGATTTCCACCCGTGTGGAAGAGAAGAGGTAAAAAGTGTATAAATCAACTTTGGAATTCTGATGATACACAAATTATAACTCCCATGGCGTATACAAAGCCCACAAATGCTACTCCGCCGCTGTGGTGTGAAAGGGACGTGTCCCTGATTCCGCTTCTCTAGCCATAGCGAAGAGGGTGCAGTAAGCCAGATCGGGCGAGCAAAAATCGACACGAGCTCGTGCTCTTCAGCTTAAAGATGATCCAGCAAAAGCTTCTGTTGTCGGGGCCTCGCTGCATCATATTTGTATGAACTCAAGCACTTAGGCATAACCACCTTCTCTGCCAAACCAAACCAAGGACACGATCAATGATCCTCACATGATCCATTATTGGCACTAACGTAGTTATTAAGTTAAGAGATGTTTGATCTCCATTTCTCTATGCGCTCGATCTCCAAAGACAAGAATAGCACGAGATGAAGAGGATATAGCTTACGCGACATCTTGCTTGGCTCCATTTCTCTATGTGCTCAGCAATCTCGAGCTGCTTCATTACCGCAGCCTGAAGTACCTGTAGAGATAAAATCTCCGTGAATCGAAGGGCAAAAATGCGCTCACCGATCCGGACTCTTCACTTATGAGTAAACGGCTCACGCTTACCCTCTTCGTTTTATCTAGGTCATGCTCCAGACACTTAATCCTGTCCAGAGAATCCAAGAGCATCCTCTCCTTCTCCACTGGGATTCTTGTGGGCTTGTTGCTGAGCTCCTCTAACATTTTCTCGAGTCTCTGAAGGCGCTCTAGGCATGGAAGGACACGATCCTTGCTGATTGCTTCAAGGGTTGCAGGTGGGTTGCTGACGACTGTGTTGGCCTCAACCACATTAGATAGATGGACGTTGCTCTGTTTCCTCAAGAACGGAGAGGACAGATGGCGGAAGTACGAAACTAGCCTGACCACAAGAGACAGAAGTGCTCTTGCCAAACACCGGACACTCCTCAGTTCGATGTTGCCCTTCATCATGCCAAGCCGGTGATGAACAGAAATCCCTGCAAAGAATCAAAATGCAGACTATGGAAAAAAATTGGGGAGAAAAGGCATTTTCCCCAGAAATCATGTTATCCATAAGAAAAGTTTGGTAAACCGAAATCAGGATTACCTTCTAAACTCTCCTCGCCACTCCAAGGTGAATCCGTGCGGCCCCTGGACTTCAGCAACAGAACTTGAGGATAGCCTCCTAGATCACTGTTAGAGGCATTGACTGGACTAACGGTGTCGTGGCAACTGTAGAAGGCATCTGAGTCTGACGCTCTTACCTGCATTAGTCAGAACCTTTTATATCAGTTACATAAAAGATCAAAATCTAAACAAAATCACCCTCCACATTAGAAACTATACTTCTTCATGAACCGGGTTGAGACTTGTGATACTGGAGCTTTGTTGTCCTGTTGGAGAATCATAATCATCAATATCAGACCCAGATTCAGCAGTTGATGTATCGGTAGCCCTCTCCTGTTATGTAAGTAAACAAGTCGAAGAAGAATTAGATTACCTTTGGTAGGGGTAATTGAATGGAGGAATAAAAATAGAAAATTAAACTTAATTGAATAACATGTAGTAGTATGGAGAGGATGTTGCTAATTTTTGTCAGTATGATGCAACATAATTGAAAGTAGTAGTTGAATCAGCATCCCTAATAATTCTGGAGGGGTGTTCATTCAACCAAGTTAAGGAAAAAACCTTATCAAATGAAATCACATCAATAACTCTTAAAAGTGTGACCACGTAAAAGAAAAATGGAAAGGGAGGATAAAATACTCAATGCATTTCATTACATACCTGAACCTAGAGTTGGATGTAATTTTGCATCAGTAAATGAGCAAAAGAACTGCCTACTTGCCTTAAATGGAGGTATGCGAATATAGGAGTTGGCCTTCTCTTTATCATTGGATATTCTCGTAATTTGCCTCACAGATGTTGCTTCACCATTGTGTACAAGCTATACAAAAGCACGCATTAGTATTGCCTCTCCTGCACTGCATTAGATACCAACCAACCAATGAGGACATAATTACCTTCATTATATCAGGATCTGTCCAAGGACCTTTATTGGATCTGAGGCATCCTCGTTCAGCTGAACATGTACAAGAACCACCCAAGAAGTCGGGCAATTGACTGAAAGAATGAACAAGTAAAAGTTAAGGCCACCAGCAAGTATGACATTTCTGTTGCAAGATTGATTATAAATTCACGATTTTACTCAATATCAAATTAACATATATTGGCCAAAAGCCTTGTAAGAAAAGAAGACAAATTAATATTAAAACAACACTTCCAAAACAAGTTAACAATAAGCTTAGAGATCTTACAAGACTATGGAAGAGTTTGGATTTTCCAGAAGTCACAATCTCTTCAATTATCAATATTTACCATTCAACCATCAACAATTTCTGAATGAATAGAATATCACAAACCTTGGATCAATAACTTCCAGAAGACAAGGCAGAGATTTAGGTTCCAAAACCTGAAAGTTTGAGATGTTGCTGATAAACGAAATGCCAGAAGAATTTGAAATGTACAGAAGCCCCAAGTGCAATGTCATTTACATGTATCTTGGTGACCGTCTTTGCATCCAGAAACTTCTGAGCAGCAGGCCAGAGCATCTTCTTGAAGGCTGGACCAGCATTAACAATATACATCCTATTAAGTGTCTGCAGAATTTAATTGGAAGCTATTAGAGGGCACGCATGCAGAAGGAGCTAACATCTCAAAGAATTGAATACCTCAGGGTAGTAACTATTGTCTATTTTTGACATGGCAGCTAGGAGACTTGCAGCAGTCCTACTGAAGCTCTTCATGCTCTGTAAATGAGATTTTCAATGAATTGTTCCGCATGGATATCTGATAAAAAAAAATGCTTATGAAGATAAAATCACTCTCCCGTGAGAGTTATCAGATACAAACATACCAAGCCCAGCACATCCAGTATGGCCGTCGTCGAACAAATCTTTCTCTTTGCTGCAACTGAACATGCTGGAAATTTCTCCTGAAGAGCCCTCTCAAATTCTTGTACATGGTACCTCATGTAGCGGTCAATACTAGTTATGCGCATAAGTTTACTTGGGCGAGTCTTCCCAAGCCTCTCAATATATATTGGCCTGCCTTCTTTGTCAACACCATGGTATCCTTGGGGATAATATTGCAACATTTCTTCCAACTCTTCAAATTCAAAATCCTGGTTACAATTTGTTTGACAATGTTATCGATCATGAAGAAAGGATAGGAAGCATAAGGCCATACAGTAGTACTATAAGTTAGCACATTTCAAGTATCAGTGTTTAGGCAAACCTACATGACAAAGCTCAAGCATCTTCGGACACTTACGTTGGTAAATTAACTGTCTTTTGAAGTAGCACAGGTTCTTAAGTCAACACTCATAATTATTGAAAGTCATCGTATTCCTAGCACAAAACAATTTCTGCAGTAACTTCCATTTGTTACCTCCAGAATGGTGTCTGTCCCATACTCTTTTCTCCATGTAAGCATCTCTTCCCACATCTGGATGGTCTTATCAATGTTAAAATCTCTCGCTTTCAAAAATCTACATCCAGCAGAATCCAAGTAAGATTTATAGAATTTATAATGAAGTCCAGAAGAACACAAAAGCAAATAGGATGCATTTTCTTGATTTCTCATCTAGGGAGTTTCATCTCATCTAGTGATGGGATGGTCAATCAACCTGAGAAGAGTGTGATAATCATCGTGCCTAGGTGGCAGCAAATCCCGGGCAAGGAGTCTTCGACAAAGTTCAAGGACTGTACCCTCCTCTTTTGCATCACGTTTATCTTCAATGGAAACTGAAGGAACTCTGTAATCAATTTTCCTTTTTCCTCTTTTTTTAAGAGTATGAGTGAATTTGTTTGAAGCATTCAAAGCCTTCTTCTTTAGACTTCCAATTTTAGATCTCCGTCTCTCATCATCAAAGTTATTGGAATCGGATTTCTTTTCTCTTATTTCATCACAAATCCCCACCCCTTCTTGTCCTTCTGCATGACACATCAACACAAAGTAATCAAATCAGAGTATCAAAAAGTCGGGATCCCTATCTAAATATGGTACATTGCAGATACTTGTAAGAAACTTACAGTTAATGACTATGTTCCAAAAACAAATGTGAGAAATTTTACCCGACATCTCAGTCAAAATTGAGAAGGAGCTACTTGGCCCTGTTCCTTGGAGAAAGAAAACAAGGCCATAAGAGACCAGCCCAGGTACAAGCTGCTGGATGCTGTCAAGAACAAAGGCCATCAGTACAACTTCAGGCAGAACCCTGTACAACTTATTGATTCATCCAACAGAAAGGAAAATAAGTGATTATTCACTAATCTGACATAAAACAGAAACAGTTGATTAATCACCCCACACGAACAACTAGACCCAAGACAATCCTCTTTGACTGTGATTCTATAGAAAACAGCAACAGGGTCAGCAAATGAAAGAAAAAACTTCTATGAGGTAAGAGAAGTGTTTGACTCGACAGAGAGATAGAAGAACAACACAAGAATCATCTCGAACAGCCTTTTAAGCTTCTACTTATTGCATCTTTTCCCATAATTCTGCAGCTTCTGCTATGTATACTCCACTTAAATAAGACCATCCAGATGCCAGCTGGCAAACCGCCTTCTTTAGATCTCATTCAATTCGGAAACCCATGGAAATCTCAATATTGAGCAGAAACAGTCTTGAAAGGTCCCAACCAAGTCAACTTCATCAGATATCGGCAGAACTTTCATGAGAAAAGAACCCCAAAAAAATGAACAGCGGAAGAACTAAGAAATACATTAAAAGAAGAAGAAGAAGAAGAAGCGGGGCAGAGCAATAAATCACCGGGCAGAAACCGTTAGCACTGGCGCACCAAACCGCCACTAACTACCCTCATTTAACGCCGGCATTTAAAGCTCGTAAAGTTGAGAACGCATTGAATCTCAGCAATGCCGAAGAGAACCGTACCGATCCCACCGTTTCCGTCACACCGAAGCGCAGGAAAAACCAACGTAAGAACAAGAAAACGAGCGAAGACAAGACAAACAAAAAAAAACGCAGCATATGAGCCAATCCGTCACGGAGCTAGCACTGAGCGTCAGGGCAACGCACCTCGCGATAGAACCCCCGGCGGGAGAAGCCTGGATCGGCGGCCCACGGATAAAGGGACCGGGTTCTAGGTGCCGTTTCCCGCGGCTTGCCTGGGAAAGTGACTCCCGAGAGGGGACAGAGAGAATGCTCGAAGCGGAAGGAAACGTAAAAGCTATGGCGGGTGAGCAATGGGGAGGGTTAGAAGATCCGACTTAGGCTTCTGTTGAGTTACTCGTTTCTCTCTCTCCCTCCCTCTCTCTCTCTCTCTCTCTCTAAGATCTCTCTCTACTGTGATAGATTCTGTCTTTCGGTTCTTCCGCCTTTTCACTCTCTAACCGTGGACGGAAGGAGGGAAGGTAGGGAAGGTTCGAGCGTCTCTCTCAGCTCAGCTGCCGCTGACGTGTCACCTCTCCTCTTCCTAGCTTCTGCTTCTTCTCTCTCCTTTTTTTATTTATTTTAAACAAATTACCATATTTTATTATACTCGATTAATTAAATTAATTTAACGCTTATCTATTTTAAATTCGGGTTGGACAGATTAATGAGATTCTTCTCGGGTAAAATTTTCATGCGTTTGAAGGAAAAAAATAATTAATATATATATGACAAAATTGTAATAATTTATATCTCGTTGGAACAAAGCAATGGTGCAAACTCACAACCTTAGTAGAACCATACTAGGAGCGAACGGGAAATCTCCGGTCACCGGATCCGAAAGTGGAAAAGGAACGTCGGGCTCGTGATCGATCGTTGAGGACGAGCGACCAGCGTTGAGTCGAGAGCAGTGAACGTCTAGCGGGAAGTCGGCTATTTCGTCTGACGGCGGAGGAACGACGGAAGTTTCTGGCAAATGGGCTACCGACACTGCCGACCCGGATCAAGATCCCGTGGGACTGCCCCGACGAGCATGCAAGTCGGACGGATCACGACTAGTTCAACTACGGAATTACAGAAACTCCTCCGACTGAAACCCCAATCGATGGCGAATTTCGGACAAAAGCATGACGTAAAAAAGACAGACACTACAGATTATGAATAATGGAGTTATCATTGGCCGTGTCCCCCCATGGAATGGCTCCAGGAAATGAGACCGACATTTTCCATGATTGCAACCCTAATTGTAAGTCAACATCGTACCCACAAAAAAATAAAAAAAATAAAAACCATAGTAGTATGCCGGCATTACAAGGCAATGATTCGGTATATAGCGATATCGTCTTAATACGAGATTAATGCGTTATCAATACGGGTTGTATCCGAGCAAGTCATAGGTATTCACGGTCGTCATCATCATCATCGGATCGGACTGTGTAATGCGTGACATGAGCCCTAGCGCCCCTAACAAGCAAATATGAAGAAGGCGAAGAGGAGGAAGAAACCATCTCCACGCTTCTTCCTCTTCAAGACAGAGGGTTCTATTCACTGCATTTTAACTACTCTCACCATTTCCTCCTCTGCAGAAGATCCCATGAATCGCGGTCTCACTCCCACTGAAGCTGGCCGGCCGTTCATCTTATTCCCGACCTCTAGAAAAACATGTCCACTGAATGTTTTGGGAGCTAGAAATCGATGGTCTTCGTGGGTGGGTGGATATGTTGCCAGTGATGTCAAATTGGAACTAATTCTAATAACCAGACATGCGTCGATCACAAACCCGACCGAGCAGATTTCATGAGCGACCGAGGAAGACCATAAAAAAAAAGCACTCATTTTCAAGGATGATCATGGTTTTAGAAGGGGAATAGGGGGACGAGAGATATAAATGAGGAGTGCAATTTTACCGATAAAAGTCGAACATAGGACCTCTCAATTTTGTGTTGAAAATGATATTATCGCACAAAATCCTTATTCCCCTTCACTCTGATCTTTTCCTTTGGAAGTTCAATTTTTGAATGCACAGATGCTCGGCTGCAGTCACCACAGACAGAAAAGTATGAACACGCATAATGCGGCCAATGGCTAGAAGGCACAGTAAGCGATGGACTGCGCAAGGCCGAAACAGGAGCGCACGGCAGCGTAAAAAGGGTCTGAGGAATGCCTTCTACAGCGACGTCACAAATGGCAACATCCGTATGAATCAAATCCCACCTCCCTCCTCCCTCCTCTTTTCGTCTTCAAACGTTCATTACGTACGTCATCGGGATGGCCAAACGATCAGGACTGGACCGTGTCGCTGATCCAGAGAAGAGGAGCAGACTGAGCAGTTACCAACGGAGGAGGAGAGCGTCCCTCCCGATATTCACCTGTCCCTCCTGTTCGAATATTTATCGGTCGTCGATTCTGTGGTATATAAAGAGAAAGTAGATGATGGGAGTAAGTGTGCCATAATGTAACATACTGTAGAGTCGGTAGATAGGTCACTATCGGGACCAGGGGAAAGGGGATGGAGGAGCCGAGGAGGGACCATGTCTATAATACACACACACACACACACACACATATATATATACATGCATTTGTAGATGGATTGTTAGTGTATATGGACAAAGAGAGGACGATCAGTTGTCACTTTCACTCCATCTGTGTCTCCCTCTCTGTTTCTTTCACTCACTTCCCTGTTATGGTAAATCGAGGTATTTACTCATATTATGGGCTCGACAATGAGCATTTCGATTCGGGTTTTGGTTACTGGGTTCATCGATCATCGGTGGGTCAACTGACTTAGTGCCATCGAGGAAGTCATGATTGATTGAAGTGAAGGAAAAATCCATGACTTACATTGGCGTGCATTTAAGAGAAAATTTTCAGCTCGTAAATATTAAAACTCTGTGTTCCATGCTAGTGTATGCCAGTCCTACAAGCAGCTGTGGGCACTCCTGTGGAGATCCAAACTCCACGATGGACTGAAAATCCACTATCTCGGAGAGCGCTGGGCGAAAGCCTCTACTGGTGGCCGACTGAGGGCACCGTCGGCCCTCTACGTCGCACCGGATCAACAAGGATAAGCACTTGTCCCCTGAGTGCGTATTCGTACGTATCGGGGGGAGGGAATCGCCATGGGGAATGATATTCACAGCTTAATTACTCCTGCCCAGAACGTAAAGGCGCCGGTGCTATTCCTCCTAAAGCCACCGGATGAATTTGGCGTGGGGAGCCTCCTCTGACGGGGAAGCAAGCAAAGCAAATCTCGAGCAGATGCTGCTGCCTACTGTTAGAGCCAAATTCGTTGAATAGAAGCGAAACGGATCCGACTCAGACATGATCGATAGCTTGGCTGAAGGGAGTAGCAAGGAGGCTCGAGAGAATGAGCACACATTTCAGGAGCATCCTGAACCCGATTGATTGTCATTCAGACAGACGCAGCACGGAAAAGAATCAGAGGCTGGTTCGTTCTGGCAGTCCAAGGAACATATGCCAATAAATTAGTGGAATGGGCTCGTCTACGATAGAGTTGTTGACATTATATGACTGCTTTCGATTCCATATTCTTCTCACTGTAAGGGTATTTCTAGAGACGGGAACAAATCAGCCCACCACATAGGACAAAACGTGATGCATTTTGGGAACAATAGTCCGCACTTCATACTAGAGACATTAAAACTGCCGATCGAGGCCGGTTTAAGCCTAGAACTGTTTGGTCCGATTACGGTTTGATCTGTTAGGTATAACGGGTCGGTTTCGTTATTGGTCACTATTCAAAAATATATGAACCGATATAAACTATTCATAAGCAGACTATTCAAAGTTTGACTGTTCATATTTTTTTGTCAAAATTATTTTAAATAAATATATTTTTTATTTTTTAAATCCAACCGTTAATTTACATAACTTTTGGATGTCCATGCCAATTAAGGTTTTGGGTCGATTTAACAAGAAAACATGCCGAGCTAGTTTCGGTTCAATCGACCTATTTCTTATATTTGATCCATAAGCATCCTTTAATCAAATAAGAGTAGTTAATGACCGGTTTGAATCTATTTACAGATTTTGATGGGTCGGTTCGGGTCAAACCAACCCATCTGACATCTCTACTGTATACCCAATACAGAGGTACCGTGCACCAGTCCTGGCAGGCAAATTTTCAGTGGACTCGTAGCGGCTGGGCGTCTATGGAAATCACTGGTGATGGCAGTCTTCCGATAAGGCTCGAGCCCACGAGGAAGCCTGTCGAGTCCGTGAATATATATTATTTTAAACCCGCTCCGGCTCCGCCGTATTGATTCACCGGAATGGAGAAGCGTAGAAAGCTGAGAGCACGGAAATTGAAGTGCACGCTCCGGCGCCGGGCATGACAGAAGGGGGAATCCAGATCTGCATAATCGTACAAACAACTGTTAATTGACAGTACATACTCACTGGAATTGTCCCCATCAGTCATCCCTGTCTTCGTCCCTTCAAAAAAAACAAAGTTCCTATGACTAAACAACAATAATCATTGGACCCAATTTTTTTCCCTCTGTATAAAATGTCTGTATATATATACATTTATTTATTTGGTCCAATAAATGTCCAAAAATATGAAAGTGGCATCTCATGGAGTTGCCCTTCTGCCTCTTCCCTTGTTTGGCTCTCTCTCCAATGCATACAAATTACAAGCTACGGCCTCATCATCACCGTTTGCTCTATTATCCATCCCTTATATCTATAAATTTCTTATATCTATAAATTTATATCGGTAGTACCCAACGTCGTAATAATCGACTAATCTATCGGATAGTGTATTGTACAATTTGAAATTCACCAATTAAACCATAGATACCGACCCTTAAGAGTTTCGAATTCCGAACCCGAGTTACTATATATTATCAATTTATCAACAAGCTGTCACTTTCGAAGGTACTCTATTAGACATCCCTAACATTGTCCTTAAGACTGACCTTTTTTTAAAACTCGTATATATCTTTAGTAGAGTGTTCGGTTTGAGTCTTATAAGTAAAGAAAATTCACATGAAGGAAAATCTTTACTTATTGTTGTGTGGGTTCTGCTTGAACATGACTAGTCAGTGTACTCATTGATTTTTTTTTTGCTTTTTTAAATAACAATCTATGCATATGGAAGAGTGACTTGATTATATACGGCCTTGCACTTAGACCCGCCAACTCGGTTTTCGGGCCATCTCAAGGGCCTCGAGCATGAGTATCTCGTGTTTTGGATTTCCCCGCTAGTCCGGATAGAATAAAATAAGTATTTTTTAAAAATAAATTAAATACATTTTATAATTCAAACTACATTTTTTGTGTAATATAATTAATCATTAGTCTAGATTTTATATTAATTTAAAGAAAATATTGAAATAAATAATTTTATATAATTAATCAAAGTTTTCAATTTTCTCACAATTTTCTTTTTTATGGTAGACATTATCTTGCGTTTCAAAAAACCTCAGCCCAGGCACGGCTTTGGTTTTTCCTTGTCGTGCCCGGGCCGTGTCCCTTTTTCTTTTACAGGTCTACCTGCACTGGCCCGGCCCCAATATGCGTGGACTACAATCGAATCGTGGGCTTTCTCCTGTCAGGAAGGCCAGGCCCAACTGAGGAGATCAGTAACGGATGTGCTTTGTGAAAGGGACCGACTGGACGGAATATTCCCCGCGAAACCCGCCGAGTGGTCGCCGCATCCTTCGAGAAGAAGAAAAAAGAAATGGTACACATCTCCGTGGGGACACTACTAGGGAATTATCGGGTCGAAAGAGGTCGTCGGCCGGCTCACCCGAGGCCTTTTTTCGACCCGAAGTCGAGGAGGAGAGTAAATGCAAGATGAGACGAAAGGGGCAACGGGCAGGTGCCCGCGGGCTACGAACCGAACGTATGACTTTATCTTGCAACAGGACGACGATAGACGCATACGGGGGTACTGTGGTAAACTCGTCTATATGACCTGTCGATATTCGAGCAAATCTGAATGGTCTACGGGTCATCCGACATGTTTGCTTAAGACCTTCACAGTAGTACTACATGAGAATATCACAGGTCAACTATAAAACACTTTGGTTGTTACGTAATTATGGGATAATAGTACTATTTATTATATTCGTTCTGAATACATAAGAAATCGGCTCATTTATACTTAAAAGGTTAAGTTGATATGTGTTGGTACTTAATTTTATTATAAATTCACAAATTTTTTTATTTAATTGATAACATCCAATATCGTTGTATTTTTTGGCGTCAGCAAGTTATAACAGGCAGTTTGTGAAAACAAATGCAACTTCCTAATTTGTTGACCTCTAAGTTACAGATGTTAAATGGGTCAGGATGGCCCAGAACCGAATCATCCAAACTCAAAACCTGCACATACCGCTCCTAACCAGGCTTATAATCGTTCTCAGTGGGTTTGAGACGGTTACGGACCGGTTTCGAAATATTGACCAGTTAAATCGTAACCGACATAGACCGTTACCCTGCTGAATTGGCCTGGAATTGTTTAAATACTGGCCCGAACCATCAAAAATCTTACAAATCAACAATCATATTTTGTCAAGTCAATTAAAACTTTTTTAAAAAAAATTAAACACAGTCATTTAAAATAATTTTTTTAAAAATTAAAAAAATAGACAGCTAAACTTGTATGAACCGTTAATCAATCTATTTATAAACGATTCAAGATCGGTTTACATTTACCTAAACGGTGATATACAACCAAACTAACCGTATGATAATCAAATCAAATAATTTTAAATATATTTTAAATCGATCTAAACCATATTTTTAATAATACTGCAATAAGTGAGTAGACGATGGTGTTTCATGTTTTTTTAATAATAAGAGTCAACTGTCACTTTCGTCGTCATGTGGCTGAATAATACCGTCTAGTTTATTTATATTTTTTAATTCTAAAATGTGGACAGTCTCCCTTTTGCCCTTTTAGGCTAAATCGGAGAGAGTATGCGGAGGCTATTTATTAAATTTTCAATTCAATACCATTAACCTCGAGAGGCCTAAAAACCGAGACGGGGCTGGACGACTGAGGGGCTTCTCGCCGTCGGCGGCTTTCAACCCCCGTCGGGAAGGTTGCCCCGAGGCCCGAGGTTATCTCACCTTCACCGAGAAGCACGGATGGCCCGGCTCTAGAATCGTTTTCTTCTACCCCGATGGATTGAAACCGGCCATGAGGGCAGCCGCCACCACCATACTAATACTGTAATTACTCCCGCGGCTATTGTCCTGAACAAAATTGCCTCCGAGTTGCCACTACCTTCCTCTAATGCATCCCCCAGCCAAACCCACGGTCATGTCTAGGTTGAACCAGGCCTGGTGAAGAGGACACACTAGAAGGCCCGACGAAGAAGAGCTTCCGATTTTGTGGCTAGCGGCCTTGTCGGCGGCCGTCAGCTTTTGCACCGTCTCCAGAGTCCTCACCAAGAGTTGGCCACCCACCAGCGGCTCAACCGTCCATCCCTCCATCCCCCCCCAATTTTAAACCCTAAGTTAATGGCATTGTGTTGAAATTTTAATAAACTATTAGGGATAAAACGGTAATTATACTTTCTTAAAATAAAAATATAATATTTTTGACGCCATTTAGCAATTTTGGATGCAATGTCGGTTTTTTTTTTAATAACCATTTTACGACACGATGGCAAAACAGTGGATGTTAGAGTCAAATTGGTGGCCAAAAAACATTTGAGACCAAACCGCTGATTCGCTTGAACATTGACAGTTTACTCTACGGTCCTGTTTGGAACGCAGGAATGGAATCAGAATTTGGGTGACGATTCCACTCTCCGTTCAATTTCTTGCGTCTGATTTCGCAAAAAAAAAGAAAAAGAATCGGAATGACCATTCCAATTCTTCTCTATTCCCCCTATTCTATTCCTTTTGTTGAACGAAGGAATAATCATTCTTTTGTATAATTTACTGATTTTATCATTATATTTATTTTTAAAAATAAAATACAAGATTATAAA
>CXYZ01003051.1:1793881-1811808 GCA_900006705.1 Sonneratia caseolaris
AAAATAATAATAATAATAATTTTATCTGATTTCATTTCTCCATAAAAAAAATTAAATATATAATCTCTAATTACACTAAATTTCCTTTACTTCGGATTCTCGCGTGTTAAACGTGGCAAACGATAAAGGTTAGCGAAGAAACCGCCAGGTAGCGAGTGGGACAACCAGACGTGGCTGCTGCTCCTTAATTCATTTACTGCCCCCATCTCTCTCTCTCTCTCTCTCTCTCTCTCTCTCTCTCTCTCTCTTCCAATCTCCTGTCCTTCGGTATAGAAACAACCCAGAGGAAAAGGGATCCCTTTTTTATCAAGTAGGTCCTTCCGGGATTCGTCAAGCTGAAGCTCTGATTTTATACTCCGGGGCTTTTCGTTCACCTGGGAAGCTGAGAAGGTGATTGTGATCTGTGTTCTCTTGCTCGTTTCGATGAATCTGTCAGTTGGCCTCTTGTATGCATGTCGTTGTTCCTTGACCTGACTTGGGTGTACGAGCGATCCGATTTACTGGGTAAAATCTGAAAGTGTCGATTCTGTGTCGGATCGACGATGATTCATGAACCTGTTCCGGTAGATGCTGAAATCATAGTCAGTTTGCTCAGAGAATGACGAGTTAATCATTAACTGTCAAGTAATGTCAAGAGTATTCCCCGAAAAGAGGTCCATTCCTGTTCAATAGATGTTCTCTTTACCTGTTTGATGAAATGATCTGCTAAGCTAATATTCGTAGAGTTGAGTATTGTTACGTGATCTTGTAAACTCATGAGGTCTTTTGTTATACTTAAACTTACATGGGCAGGTTGGTAGCTGGAGCAGTATTTGAGGTTTGTCCAGCTAAGTTGTGATGGGAGGTGTAGTTGGAAAGAGTGAGTCTCCTAGAAATGTTTGGGTCCCAGAGACGAAGCTTGAGGCAAAAATGGTTGAAGCTATACAGAAGCGATCGTCAAAAGGGTGCGAGATAAAATCATTCAACAGTATCCTGCTGAAGTTCCCGAAGATTGATGAGAGCCTGAGGAAATGCAAAGCCATATTCGAGCAATTTGGTTAGCAATAAGAAAGTGTCCTGATTATCAATCGTATCTCATAGAATAAGCAACTATACTGATCGTTAGTCAGCTTATTACGAGTGATGTAGTTCATTTCCTAGTTTTCTATCTCGATGATATATAGCAATTCATCGAAAAGTGCAGTCATTGCACCAGAGTTGAAATTGGGGCCAACATCACGTTGACTTTCTGGAATGATTTAATTTTAATCCAATTCCACCCAACCTTTTTAGGCAATAAGCTTGATACTGTTGAATTCAACTGAACTGGAACGAATTCATTTCTTGAATATATTTATATTGGTGAATAGCTATAAACATGAAATGCTCGGTTTATTCCTCTTGTCAAATATATGCTCAAAATGGCTTGTTTTGAAATGTTCCCAGCTTGAATGTTTTTGTAACTAACTGTTGTATGTTCTCTTGGCCTGAATAGATGAGGATTCAAATGGTAGAATTGACCACGAAGAGCTGAAGCACTGCTTTGACAAACTGCAAGTCTCATTCAGTGAGGAGGAAATCAACGATCTCTTCTCAGCTTGTGACATTAATGAGGACAAGGGCATGGAGTTCAATGAATTCATTGTGCTCCTCTGCCTTGTCTACCTCCTCAAGACAGAACCTGGCGCTCCTGATTCTGTATCCTGACTGAATATGTCCTGACCTAACTATTTGTTCAGTGTGCAGTCCTTTCCATTTTCAAGTTGAAGATGAAAATAGAAGCCCTCCACAATGATACGTATTTGACTTATACATACCAAAAGTATAGATATTAGTGGGCTCTTGATTGTTCAAGAGCTAGTCCCGATAGGGTCAATTCTTTTCTTCCTATTTTGACTGGATGGATTTTTGGTATGGGATTTGAAAATCCAAAGGTTTTCTTTAATGACAATCTACATAGCTGAAATTTACTTTAACCTGTTAGGTCCTGAGCATTTGATTTCCTTAGTGTGCCAGAAACTGCAAATGGGGATGCCAGACCTTGAGAACACATTTGAGACACTAGTCAGTGCTTTCATATTTCTGGACGCGAACAAGGATGGGTTTGTCAGCAAGAATGAGATGGTGTCTGCCATTAATGAGACCACATCAGGGGAGCGTTCTTCTGGACGGATAGCAATGAAAAGATTCGGTGAGTTCTCCTTTGCAATTGATGTCCTCCATAGAAATATATTTATCAAAAAAAGAAAAAATGTCCTCCGTAGAATAGAAGCATATCAGATGGACCCAGCTATCAGTGAGTATTATAATGATGTTCACCCAGGATTTGCTGCAATTATATTAATGTCCCATCAAGCTTATCACTGGCTGATGAATCACGATTTATAATTAGTCTCCTGACTCTGAAATGGTTCTCAATAATGTTTGTTGGTCCTACCACTGCAGAAGAGATGGACTGGGACAAGAATGGATCGGTGAACTTCAAGGAGTTCCTCTTTGCATTCACTCACTGGGTCGGGATAGACGAAACCGAGGATGATGAGGAGTCCTAAGTCAGTAAGCACTGACTTATTCAATTTAAGCTTTCTTATCTTAGCGATCGAGTTGTCTCTGTTACCTCTGCTGAATAACCCAGTCAACGTCGGAGTTTTATGCTGGTGACGTTTGTGTAAATAACCTCTCTACATAACTTCCTTAACCATCTCACGGTTGAACTCTGCGTCAATCCGCTTGCGGGATTGCGCTAGCACTTCCGTTTGCAGCCCACAGGACAGGGTAGAATAGAATAACCCTAACGAAACGAAGCTTCTCTTAAATTTTACATTGGAAGCCCCGGACATTAACTAGCGAACAAAGTGTAATTGCATGCCGTAAGTTTAAATTTCAACATTTGGCATATCTTTGGTAACATCAATTATCATGTGAAGTTAGTTTCGCGAAAGTGCAAAGATGAACCAATGCCATGAGGACAACAAAGAATCGTCTTAAATAACAAGTGAGATAATGCATTTACATAATACTACAAACCACGCACAACAATGACCATGAGACAAACTCCTAGGTATAACAATAAATTCGATTTAACCTAACTAAAAGCACAATTGACTGCATAATGCGGACCATACATACAATATATTTCCTGCTGAATATTGCCAAAAAATAAAAACTGTCATCACGAGCTCCTATTGCTACTAGACAAGCCAAAAAAAACAATACGAGCACAGAGAAGGGATAGAGGAGGGATTGGAGAATCTTCTGTCAAAGAGGATGAAGCCGCCTCCTCAGTAAAAACCCCCCAAGCCCAACCTCAACCAGAAGACCTTACAGCCATTAACAAGCAACCAGTGCCAACAAACTCGAGCACACTGCTTATATAGATATAGATAATAGATAAGAGCTAACAATGGGGCAGGTAGCAGGGAAGAGGGTCCTGCCAGAAATTGAAGAGGCATCCATAGGCAAAGTAACTGTTGATATGGCAACAGGAACTTGGAACTGCCTTCTGCTGCTCGGAACTGAAGTTTGGACCTCAAAGCAGATGGAAACCCAATTAACCATGGGTTTTAGCCCTTTTCATACCGAGGCTGTTCTGATACGGAGAAACCGAACCAGACATGGGGGATCCTTCCTCTCTAAGTGTGCCATTCAGCATTGCGAGCTCCCGAAGCTGCTGTTTCTTGTAAACATCTTGACACTCATCCTGTGAAAATTGAAAAACCAAAATTGCTTACGAAAACACTACAACATTATTTTGCATAGGGCAACATGGTGATGAATCAAGAAAAAATATATTAGAAAGTAATGTGTTATAACATTACCACTGGTTGGAGCAGGTCAAGGAGTATCTCACGGGCTTGAAGTAAGCGGGCATCAATGATCTCAACCGGTAATTCGGCCTCCAACAATATGTGTAGAGGCTCATTTAGATGTTCATACCCTGGTTTGCCTCTCATAATTTCTTCCTATAATCCAAAAAATGCTGGAGGCAGGTCAGAAACCAAACTCTGGTACTAACATACTCATTTTTAGCAGCTGCTTGAAAGAGGATATTAGAAGAGGAGAACATCAAGAAGACTAAAATCATCTCATCTTTAGCATGTATCTGTTTAAGATCAGTCAGAATTTATTAATGCATATAAGATGACCAAACTTCATTATCCCCTTCTTGTTTGTCAAGTATCACATCTTTGGGATTGTTTCCCAAGTTTGTGATTGCCCCCAGACCTTGTTGATCATGAAGACCTTAATAAACACGTTTTTAGAGGTTTCCTTGGTCAAAGTAAAATTTCATATGCAGTGACTTCATTAATTGACAATCATTGTTTTAATTCTAGGAGCATCACTTCCAAACTCCATAAATTTAATAACAGAAAATTAAAAATAGAAAATCTTCTGTTAACTAAAAATACAGTGAACAACTTAGACGTTGAGGATGATTTTCAGACATCAGATAAACAAACTAAGCAAAGCACATACGAAAGGGTTACTCTCTAACATCATCAGAAGGTTCATAATCTTCCACATCAGCAGAAGCCATGCATATGAATAGATCTATTACCAAGCTCTAGCCATTGCAGAGTTAACATTGACTTTTTTCACCATACTTCCGGGAAGCCAATGCTTGAGGATGAGAATTAGTGAACTTATTACCTTCACTGGATCTTTAATGCTACCACGTCCTCTAATCAGAATACGACAATCAGTACTTGCCTCCACTCGCTTAAGGGAGTTTCCCCTAGGACCAAGAAGCCGTCCGACAAAGTTGTACTGCATCAACAGAAAATAACAGCCAATTAAAATCCAGGGATAGAGAAGAAGTTACCA
This sequence comes from Sonneratia caseolaris, assembly GCA_900006705.1. NCBI lineage: Eukaryota > Viridiplantae > Streptophyta > Magnoliopsida > Myrtales > Lythraceae > Sonneratia > Sonneratia caseolaris. Next base: position 1,798,685 of record CXYZ01003051.1, read on the forward strand.
AAAATTCATATTCATTGCTTGCCTACATTAGGATACTTGTCAATGGGTATATCTAGTCTGATTTTTTTCTTCACAATAATTCCAGACGAGCCTCCTGTGGGACTAGGCCTGCTTTGTGTTGATGAGGGCAGTACCAAACTTGGCAGCTGCATGTTTGAATCCAAGATAATTAGAGGCAACGATGGCACATCAATGCACCTTGGAATCTAGCCTTTTATGTGATGTGGATAGAATCAAAAGGCCAAAGACCAAACATTAGAGAGTGAATACTCTAGAACAGAAAATTTAGAAAATGAAGTGAAAGAGAAGAAATAACAACCAAGACAAATAAACTTGCAGGTCAATACAATGCTTCACATAAAGGCCAACTATGGATGACCAACCATATTCTCAAAATAAATAAGTAAATAGGGGGTGGGGGGTGGAGGAGAGAGAGAGACCAACTGGATGGCATAGAAATGCAAGAGTTTTACATCTAATGTGAAGAACAACTCAAACAATAGTAGCTGTGTGCCGTACATTGCTAGACTTATAACATTTTTTTCTACAGACCATAGAGACAAACAAGAAGAGACAATTGTACATAAAAACAATTAGGAGACATGAAACAAATCCATCTACAGAAAGACATGGTGAATAGCTATTCCACCTTTTTGTGGAGTGAATTGTTAGCATTACCAGAGGGATAGATGTTACCTAATCTAACAGCACTCTCCAGTTCCAGATAGATTCCATGTTAGATTAGATATAAATATTCACTACACAAATCTGGGGAAAATGTATATTAGTTTCTGACTATAGCACTGAAATGCTATCTCTGCATTGCAGATATCCACTCTAAACAGTTCTAACTAAATGGTAGTCTATTTCTCATCTCCTGCCAATGTTAGCCTCAGCAAACCTGCCATATCATCCGCAAATCTAGACGGCAAGCACTCAAACAAACAATAAGTTAGCATAAAAGAAGAAAGTCAGGAACTCTTCCACAAGCAGTAAAATAGATTGAACAGGTTATGTTAATGGTCAGTATCCATACTTCTGATGGAAACCTTGATGCCCATCCATTCAGATCAGCTCCTCCTTTTGAAAATATTCCTCGAGAAGCCAAGAGGTTAGCATGGTCAAGCGCAGTTTGACCTAAAACTGACGCATTCCCCAACATTGTAGTTACACGCAATATTTCTGCTCCAAAAAATGTCAATTTCCAAGAATAACATGTATGGGTTAGCAAAGTTAGAAATTGGTCAGCAGTCACAATAAAACAGAAAGACAGCTGTTATTTGCTGAGTTAGCAGATGCTAACATCTCTTCTAAAAAATTCTAAATGTTAATGGCATTAAAATAAAAGTGCTCCATGGTTATATACATACTCTTTAATAACAAAAACAAAAATTTAGCAGTTTTATGAATCTCAAACAGAATGATGTACGTTTGATAATCCAAATTATAAGTAAAGCAGGCAATACAGATGTTGATATAGTATTGCCAACAGAAATAGAGAATACAAAAACGTTTCTGGCAGTCAAAGTTTCTCCACCCAGAGCTTTAAAAGTTAGAAAATTCAACCAGGAATTCTCATTGGCAAAAAGAAGAAAAAAAATCCAAACAGATGGTCTAAGAAATCATATTGTAATCCATAAAAAGATAAGAAATCCAAAGTCAACCCTATAAGTGCCCTACTAGTTAAAGAGCTACCTCATTCCAGAAAAGCCTGAAACATCTAGTGCAAACGGAATTAAAATTCACATAAGATGGCACATTGTAACTATATTGCTTCCTCAACTGATCAACCTTATTCATCATCCCATGGTCACAAGATAAGAGCTAGTTGCACGTCTTCTTAACTGTATTGCTTTCTGAATTGTGGGACCAGAACATTGGATCTGATTAAACCGAAATAAAATCATAAAAATCTCAGAGGTCCAGGGATAAAATCAAGGGACTGGGGGTGGCAACAGCCTATGGTTCCTACACTAGTAATTATTAATGCTTTATATTGCACCCACCAGAGTTGTGGCAGTGGGGATGGGAGTGGGGCGCAAGGGGGTGGTTGTTGTGTTGTGTGTGGGGGTGGTTCAAACAGTAATATTTTTCATTAAAATTGATGATTACTCTTGATAAAGGCGAACTTCTCAAACATTTGCTAATTGCAATGCACTTGGACAAGATTACATGCACTGAAAACAATAAATGTTTCAAAAAATAAAACCGACTAAGCAAATCGCATATTTCAGTGCAAGTTACTACTCCTCTACCAGTGTCAAAGGAGCACAGCTAGCTACACCCATAAATATGAGCGTCATAGGCATGATCAGCTTACAACAAAAGCACTCAAAATGATGATAAACATCAGGAAAATGTTGCAGAATAATCATAGAAGTACTTTCTCAGCCACTTATACAATGCAATTTCCTCTTGAAAGATGAACAAAGGGAGGAGGTAAGAATAAAACCACAGATATTTATCATTATCCTGTGTGAGTGCTTATGCTATTTGTCCCATATAATTATATCCCAAAAGAATTTACATAAGTACATTACATTTGAGTTTGCTATAAGATTTTGCAATTCTGCAGATGACAACGAATGTGACAACTCTCTCAAGTCATCCGTTGAAATAGCATGTAAATGAAGGAAAAAACATACAATTACTTTAGTTGTTCCATAAAACTACATAAGATGAAACACAACAAAAATAAATATTCTGGTGCCTTTGCAGCAAATTTCAGTAAAAGTTCAACAGAATTCTATTCCAAAGCTCACCTTGGATCAATAACCGAGAGCAATGTGGCAGCACAGGCCTAAATACACTAAACTTTTGATGCTCCGCAAGTAATTCACTTAGATACCTGCCACCAGGAAGATAATACGTTCAGCTTATTCTCAAGATTAAAACAGAAATGATGACGCTACTTCAATAAGTTTTTCCAAAAAATGATAAGACAACTGCAGCCATAATTTATACATCAAAGAACAATAATATGATGAACGTTATTAGAAATAATTTCTGAAAGATAAAAAGGTACAGATGCTCATAACGGCAGGCAGCCAAATTAACAGAGACAACTACCAAAGCCGTGCAGAAAGCTATGGATGAATTGGTATCTTGGAATTGCCAGTATCTTTTCAGCAACAAACTGTTTGGAGCTTAATTGCTTAAGAATTTTACTTATCAGGAGGAAAAAACAGGGAGCAAAGAAAGACGAATAAAGAGAGAGACTTCTACAACATAACCTCAAATTCCGATTTTAAGTGACCAAAGAGAGACTCATCGGCTGAAAGAACTTCATCATTAGCAACTCTATCAGTGAACACTCACTCGATCAGAAAACGCTCGGTCAGATTAAAATCACTGCTAAAGATTGATCTAGTGCTGCAGTAAGTCAAGTGGAAACAAACAGAGTTGCGGAGCACAGGAGTTAAGATAATCCGAGAACAGTAGAAAGTCAACACATCACTTTACTTCTCACAGCCAGCGAAGATCTCAGGAAAAACAATCCGATCAACACGTCAGCACAGATCTCGATTCGGAAGGACGCACATGTACGGACAAGGAGGCAGATATAGAAGCCAAGCTTACTTCTCCTGCTCGGAGAGCGCGGATGACGATGAGCGTAGGCCGGAGACGTGAGGCGAGGTCGATGGTGAAGGAGAGTACGCCATGAACCTGCCGCCTGAGGAAGCCTCGATGTCGCCGCTGATCGGGACGTCGAACTCGGCGGCGAACTGCATCGGCGGCGATCCGTCGGTTGCTCCGGTGGCTGAGGACGCCGCGCCGCGAACGGTAGCGTCAAGTGAGAGGGTTGAGAGAGAGAGAGAGAGAGAGAGAGAGAGAGACTCGCTTCTTCAGTCCAGCTTTCGTCTGGTGGAAATGAATGAGCTAAGGGGTAGATGAGGGTGGCGGGTGGGGACTTATATAGGTGGAGTAAATTCTGCGACTTGGGTTCAGTTGACTGATCCGAGCGTACTGTATCGTAAGGACAATTCCGTGGGGCCCACGGCCCTCGCCGAGCAATTACCCTCGAGTCCTCGACTTCCCACGCGCCGGCTTCACCTATTTCCTAGTAAAGTCGTTGCAAACTTGCCGTCATAATTTTTAAAATTGGATTGGATCAGAAATTGGTCAAGTTATAGATTTATGAATTGAACTTGGGAGTTCAATTGATTGAACTATATATTTAATAAATAATATTAATAATAAAAAGACATAATACTATATATAATACCATAATTTACAATAAAAAATTCTTAACATAATTATCATATAATCTAAGTTTAATATAAAAATATAAATATAAATTTAACAACATATTTACATCTCTTGGGCAACCAGATTCAAAAAACTTAGGGGTACAATTGCACAAATTGCACCATGGAAGAATATACAATGGATCCTAGTCCAACTACTTTGAAGCTATAGAGAGAATACATTAAATTGATCGTTAACTTAGACTTGAATAATTGAACCTCATCTATCTAGCAAGAAAATGATGTACATTTGACTAGCATATTGTTTAATTAAACATTAGCAAATCAGGAATTGAAAATTTTTTTTAAAAAAAAACACCTTATGTTAATATTGGGTGCACCGCTATTGTTGTTGTTGTTGCTGCTTGCTGCTATCGCCTGCTGTGGAGGAGAGGAGAGGATAGGAGAGGCTCGTCGCAGCCACCTGTCGTGGAGCTATGAGGCTCATTGCTACCACTTGCTTTAGAGCGCTTGCTACTGTCACTTGCTTTGAAAAAGGCGAGAGGCTTGTTGTTGTACCTGTTGTGGAGTTGAGAGGCTCGTCGTTGTCACCGCCGACGCTTGCTGTGGAGGAACGAGTGGATCGTTGTTGTCTCCGGCTACGGAGAAGAGGGTTGTCGCTGCTGCTTGCTGTAAGGGAGAGGTCCGCCACTGCTGCCTGCTCTGGAGGAGAGCGCTGTCGTTGCTGCCTGTGCCATGAGGGAGAGGTCCGCCTCCGTTGCTGCTGCTGTCACTTACTGTTGAGTTCAAAGGAGATTTCAAAACCTAGTTTTCACTTGCTGAAAGAGGGAGGACGGGAGGAGGTTGCGAAAACCTAAGGCTAATGTTTTAAAAATTTTTATTTTACTTTATTTTAATTCATTCGGTTTTCTCACTAGTTTTGTTGGGTTCACCGGTTCAACCGGGAACCAGCCGGTTTGAATGAAGTTTATCCAATTTGTAGTGCAATTAGATTAATTTGAGAAACCGGACCGGGGGAATGGCCGGTTCCCGGTCAAACCGGCCAACCCGGTTCGGTTTTAAAAACTATGCTTGCAGTCACTCTGCGGTGAACTGTCCGCATTCGCTTTTTTCCCTCCCTTTCAGCCAGCAATGTGATTAATACATGTAGACATCAAATTAGTCGACTGAGGGATGACAAGGAAACAAACAATCAGCCATAAAATCGTCTATTCACAGGTAGATTGCAATCCTAGCCCGTAGGCATCGCACACATGGCCGTGGATCAGCGATCCGTGATTCGAGGTGATGAATTTGATCCTCTCACTTCTTTATAAATAGTAGTAATCATGAGATAACCATAGAGGATTCCAATGTTAAAAGGCAATCAGCCCTTTCTGTTAATCTCGTGCGAAGATGATCGGTTTCGGCTTCCGAGTGGATCGGAATTTTGGGAGGGATTTTAGGATGCAGATGGATTCTCCTCTGTTGTCGGGGGAGCTGAAGGCCCCCATGGGATTCACAACTGCTGCGTTTCGATCTCAACAAGCCCATAGTCAAGCCCGAAGCCAATGAGCCCTCTCTTCTGGCCGGAAAAGAGTTTTCATCTGTACTGACTTTCTCCGCAGTGTTGAAGCAAAAAGACTTCTCTGGAGTGTAATATTTTTTAACTGTAACTTACAGTATAAGCCAAGCAACTTACCACATACTATTGCAGGTAAAAGAATAAAGAGCGATAGAATGATTTATCCTCAGCTAGTCTTGGCGATTATGACTTCCTCAAGCGATCCGATGAAACCGATGACAGTCAACAGCAAACAGAAGCAGCTGAATGCCTGGAGGAGAATCCAGTCCCTCGTCCAAGCGCTGACCTTCTTCTGCTTCAAGTACATCTCGATGGGGAGGTATATGGTGAGTGGCCAAAAGTTAAGCGCCCCCAGGATGCCGAGAACCGAGTTAAAGTAGGGGAAGAGCATTGCGATTGCAGTCGTGGACATGACGTACAGAGTTCGAAAACAGATCCTGAAAAGGTTCACCTGGAATCCTGGTAGGAAGGGGACTCTAAATGAGTAGGAATCATTCAGAAACCGGCTGCTCGGGAATTTAGTTGACGCCCATCTCTCCACTGTCCCATAGACCGGCTGGCAGAAGATCTGACATGGGAAGATAATTCAGGAGTCAGTCAAATGGCTCGCTGACACAAAACTCGAGGGCACAGGAGAGGAGAAGAGGCTTCACCTGATATCCTCCAACCAGATGGAGCACAATGCAGGCGTTGGCTAGGTCGACAAGCCAGTAGGGCTCATAGAAGCCAAACCCTGTGAGGAGATTCCCCGGTGTGTCATCACCAAAGGCTGCATATCCAAAGCACCCACAGCAGAGGTAGAAGAATGTCGTCATCACTACAGCGATCACTGAGGCTTTCTTCATTGTCCGGTTCTCGGGTGGTGGCGACTTGAGCGTATTCTTCATTTCAAACAATTCTGTCTCAGAAGTTATGAGGCTCCTTTCCTCTTGCAGGACACATATCCACCAAGAGAATACAATGTAGAGGGTAGCTTTCTATTTGATAGCATATTGAGGAATTGAAAACTGCTATTTATTTTTCTTGAAATTGTGATGGCCTAGTCTTTCCAGTTAACAGAAGGTTTTCGTGAGCCATTCATGGGAAAACTAGAAGAACGTTTGCCTGAAAAACAATTTCAGGGTGAAATAATGGGACCGTAGGTTTTCAACCTGGAGGAAAAGGGAGCTATGGAGTTTACCTGTATCTCAAGGACAATGATTGAGTATGGGTAGGCGAAAGCAATGTCGCCAAGAGCCTCGAATGATGCCCACAGCTTTGAAGTTATGCTCGAAGCTGTAACTCCAGTAACGCTCCCTTTTACAGTCCCATTTTCTGCAGCCAAGGTAAGAAATGAAATCTCTACATCCACAGTTGCTACCGTATGAATATCAAAGTAAGGAGAAAAGGACTGATATTCTTGTTGAGAAAATCACATCCAGTTAGTTTTCATCCTGTTCAGAGTGAACTGACATGGAAACAATAGATCAGGAAATGAACCTATCACTTTTGCGAAGCCAAGCCCAAAGCCAATGGAGGAGTAGGAGAACGACATAATAGCAGCCACAACAGAGAGCCATCCCATGTTATGAAAATCTGGGATCTGCGACATTACAATCTGGAGCAACCCGAACAGAAGCATGTAGACACTGTCACTGTACTCGCAGGGAGCATTATGCCCTTCTCTGTGGTAGCAGTTTGATTTCAGAATGGCCCTGCGATATTCAAGCACCAGAAACAAAGGATCCCCGTAAAAGTTCATGTCATCTTGGGGAGAAAGAAAACAAACACAGCTGATGGAATCACAAGTAGAAAGTGCAGACTTGAACACAAATATACGTATGTTTTCTAACTCTCCATGGCATTTCTATGATGCAGAATCAAGTCACAGTTAATCAAGTTGGTAGCATGAGTTGGAACTTGGGCTTTGGAGGTGAAACAGGTTTGGGAAAAGTTGTACCTTACACTGGCAGCAGCTGTAATCGTATAAGCGATTCCAGTCCCGTACAAACTCTCATGTGCAAACACACCGCACATCCACTGTTGCTTCTCCCCTGAAAAGCACATGTTTCTGCAGATGATCAATTCATTTTCATGCCGGAAACAGTTCAAGCATCCGGCTAGAAGTAAAAAAAAGGGGCTCTCACCCAAGTACAGCCTCACAGCTTCCATGTAGGAACGGTTCCGGGTAGGTCCATACTCAGGATCGGGATACTTATAACAGTCGCACAGAAGGAACGTCGACAAGATGGTGATCAACGCGAAACAGATTATGCAGACGGGGCCGAGGATCCACCCGAGCTGGGCCACACTCCAAGCGAGCGAGAGAACTCCCGCTCCGATCACTCCCGTTATTATATGTGCCACAGCAGTCCATGTGGTCGCTTTGTGGGCAACAAGATCAATTAAATCAGTGTCTCTTCGCCTTAGCTGGTAACCACAAGTTATACGACGGCATTTGCTACAAAAGATGTACTGCTAGAGATCGGAAACAGACAATTATCTTCGGACTTTCCGCTTTTTGGGTCGAGGCACCATTTCAGGAAAACCCATAACCCATTTTCGAACATGATACAGAGCATACAAGGAAAACAAGAAAATCGAGAGCAGAGAAAGGAATAGAAACTGGGGTTCTGATCAAGACAGAGATATGCCTGTAATGGGTTTTGCCCGGAATTTCCCGACAATGTCAAAAACAAATCTTTCTTTAAGAAATGAAGAGAATGGCGCAGTACTGGGAAGATTACCTGTTCTCTTAAAAGGCACCTGTGATGATGGTTCACCTGCAGGATTGCTCTCAATCAATCGTGCCTGCAGATCATGTCCTCTTTCCACACCCATAATTTCTCTCTCTCCCCTCTCCCCCACCTCGATCAGTTCCCCAACAATGACGGCAGAAGAAGAAGAGGATGAGGCTTCTGCTGTAATCGTGAAAACGGTACAAGGAGGAGACGGGCTGTTTGGTCTAAGTATAACAGTAGATTTTTCGATTTAGAAGAGGCATAGGAGACGGAGATAACGCAGAATGTCATGCTTATGGCATCAATAGATCTTCTGATCAGCAATCCCACTGAATGTAGACATCAGAAAGAACAGTATATATTAAGAAAGTGTGAATAACCAAGATTATCATCGACTAACTATACACAAACTTTAAGATATACCATGAATTAAGATTTTTTATAACAACTTTCATTTGTTTACCACGTTGCACGTTTATCTGTGAAAATATCAAGGGACTTTGGCCTCCACTGTCTAATCAGATTAAAATATCTTCCTTGCCCTCTTATGTTGCAGCTGCAGGACAAAGTTGTACAGTAAAAGCGTTACGTCAGATGAGAGGAAATTTGCAGTCTTGCCTCCTTTAAACCACGAAATTGGGTATTACTCGGTAATTTCCGTTCCTTCCCTGTTTTGGAAAGCTAATCATAACACTTACGAGAACTACACCATTTCAAGCCGTGATTTACCTCACTTAGTAGGATCACGACTGCCGGGGTTGCTTCCTTCTCTGGCTTGGGCTTGGACTTGGACTTACTTGGACTACACCCTCTGTTTCCTTCAATGGACTCGAAATTGATATTCCCGTCTTCTGATCTATCAGCCGTTGAATCAGTGGACATACAAGTCATGTTGGCTCTTCCACTGGACCAAAAGATTAGAGGAAACCAATTATACGAGGTCAAAAACTTCGCCAATGGCTAATAGATGTATTCTTCATCCGAGTTTTCCGCTAATAAAGGCTGGACCTCTGTCATTTTCATCGAGTAGAGCTAGGAATTCAAGCAAATGGGTTCAATAATTGAGGCATCATTGTAGCAAATCACGATCTCAAATTTTCAAGGTTCCAATTCTCATGCTTCTTGCCCTATAACTATTGAAAATTAGATGAATATCCTTATTACAAGCCCAAATTAAAAACCTTGCAGAGACTGGTGACATTTCCTACCTCTGTTTCATGGGACTACTGGCAATGACCGGAGTAAAGAGCCGTCATTAGCAATTTCCCTAACTTCTACCACTATATTCTTCTTGGTCGCAGAACGTAAATCCAACCTTTTCCTCTCTCCTTAATCCTCCTCACCGTAATCCTCTGCCAAACTACAGCTATGAGGGCGGGCTTCACTCAATGGATAAGAGTCGAGGTCCAACAAAAAGGAAAGAGGTGAAGATGGGCGGAGGCCGAGGAAGAGGACAGCGCCGAGGAGCACGGTCTTGATTGGGGAGAAACCGTTGGACCCAGCAGGGGAGTAACGGTGGCGAGAGTGGGAGGAGGTAGCAGCAGTAGGCTGGCAGTGAAGGAGGGAGAGCCACGCCCTTCTTCTTCGGTAACATTTTATTCTCCCAGTGCAAGAGGGTAAATAAGACATTTCACCCGCAGTTTAACAATGGCGGAAGACGTCTGTTAATTGTGTATGGTTGATGATAATCTTAGTTATTTACCGATTAGGAAGAGAAACATAAATCTAGGTGTTGCAGTTGAGTCGTCGACTCCGGGGGCACGCAGTTTGATCTTTGAACGTTAGGTGGAGTAAACTAAAAATAAAAAAAATAAAAGAAATAAAACAACGAAGCAAGTTGGCCCTGTAAACGATGGAATCATCGGATCCATCAAAAGAGAACGAATCCTCGAAGGTTGGGCCCATCTCCGGAGTGAGACGGTGTGTGCGGTCACGGCCGCCGGGGTTCTCCGGCCGGCAGAGACGGAATGCATCACTTTGGAAAATATTGAAAGACTGTGCTCAAGTAGTTGAATGGATAACGAGGTGAGCTACCCACGGCGATGGAAATTACCCGGAAGAGTTATGGGCACGTTGTTTATCACCTGGCACATTGGAATAGGCGATGTTGGTGCCGTGCAAGACAGTATAGAGAACAGTATGGTAAGATCAGTTGCAAGCCCGTCAATTCAACAATTTAGCCGTCACGATGCAATATAAATGTATAGGTGTAGGATAGCGATCGTGACTGACCTTTTGTGCAAGTGGGAATTATTGGGATCAGTGACCGAAATAGAATCATAATTGATATGATATGGTTGGTGCAATTTCTTATTCATAAATAAAGTTAATATATTATTTATTTATTATATGTGACGTATTTTAATCACCACCGTAAAACCAATGTATTATGATATTAATTTTATAATCATGATGAAATTATACTAATGAAGCATGAAATTTACCACTCATAATCTAAAATAATTTTCCTAGTTGTAAGATAGCCGAGTAAAGATCAATGGTTTTATAAGATTAACACTCTTGTGATATGCTCTAAACTGGATGATGCCTAATCTCATAATCACCTATGAAGAGTCACTAATATAATTATGAAATGAGTTTATTAAATTAACTCACTCGAGGGAAGTTATTATGAATTTTGTATAAATATTAGTAATTTATTCATCATATTATAATAGGTGTAAATGATAATCGGATTTGATATTACTATATCGTCAAGTGATAATTAAATTGTTGTGTTAATATATTCATTAATATAATTCTTTGAATGGTACTTTGAACCTAATGAGAAAGAAATAAAAAGAAATAATGTCTGATGTGTTATATTAATATTAACTTATAAAATATATGGTTAGAATAGAATGAAAAATTATAAAGGAATTTTTTGTACTTTTTTATTGAGTCAATTACTTGAGAGTTAATATACATATAGTTCAGTAACAGAATTTGACATCTCATCAATACCATAATATATTCAGAATATTGTATAATAAAAAAGATTTAATTATACATAAACTAATCATAAGAGGGTATTCGATCGTTTAATTGAAATAATCATTATTCAAGCAGTTATTATACGTTATTGTACGTCGATCTTGGCCTGTAAATTTAGTTGATTAAGAGTTAATCATAATCTTATTAAATGACTCAATGAAATAAATTAATTTACTATCATTTTATTGTGGAGCCCAATAGGTCACACGCAATATATGTAAAATTTCTCGTAATCAAAATTTAACAGTTTAAATTTTTACTCAAATAATTAAATTTTACTTGTACGGAATTATTTATTTATGCCAATCACACGACTTATTAAATAAGCTTATTACATAATTAAATATATAATTGAGTTTACATAAGTCCAATAATATTCCAATTATATATTTAGGATTTGGGCATTAAGAGCCGGACTGAGATTCATGTCGGTTGTGATTAACATCCATGACCCTTATTTTTGATCCAGCTAGGGGTTCCCAAGAGCCCCTAAGCGGTGCTGATGAGCTTCCAATGCTCGTCCGTATCGTTCGGCCAACTATGGTCTTTTTTTACGGTGTCCGGATTGGATTTTGAACATAAATTTTCTGAAATTACTACGAAAAATTGCATTTTCTAATGGGATAAACGTACACGAAATGCAGATATAATGGAACAATTCTATTGCGTGAAAACATTCAACCAATTCAAATGTGACCCAAATTTGGATGTCAAGGGATAGGATAATCAATCTTTTTGGGCACGAATTCGCAACCTGATAGTTAGTTGGAACTCATGAAGAAAGTTCCCGGCGGTCAATTTCGTGAAGGGGAACGATTCTGACCTGTTGGGAAAAGTGGTTGCTGCCACCTACAAAAGTAGCAAAGGCAAAGGTGCCCCCGTTAACTATACATATTCAAACCGACCCTCATCGTGACAATCATACGTTATAAAGGCAAAATTATCCAATCTTAATTTTTTTTTCCTTCTTTCACTGTATCCCAGTACGAGGTCATATTTCATTCTTACGTCAGCTCATATATATATATATATTTATTTATTTATTACCTAAAATAGCACTACAACAATTAATTAATCTATTGAATAGTATGTTATACTATTTAAAACTTATCATTAATATCCAAATATCGACTATTGAACGCTTTAGATTCAAGATCTCACATATTACATATTATCAATTTATTTAGTAGTAAATGCTCAAATATGTATCAAAAATTTTTTTTTTTATATAAATCGTCGGTATTCAGTTAAGTTGTTTAATTTGGATCGCTTTGGGTTGGCCTATTTAAGAAGTTAATAGCTCTACGCCGCAGGTGGTACTCAAACTCGAGTTCTACCATTGGGATGATGAGTACTGAACTACTCTACCACACCCACGGTGGGTAACATGTATCAATTTAATAATAGGATGACTTGTGTAATTTATGTCAAAAATTGTTTCCCCAAACCTTATGAAAATGGATACAAAACTTTACTATTTTCAAACATATGCCGAATGCTCTCCTTTTCTCAAATGGAATTGGACAGTAAATTGGTTAAAGTATAGGTTTATGGGTTTATGAGTAAGATCGAAGGTTTAATAAATTAAATTGTATATTTTAATAAATAATATTAATTATATAATATTACAAATAAATT
>CXYZ01003051.1:1811864-1826623 GCA_900006705.1 Sonneratia caseolaris
TAAAATAAAATAAATTTATTATAATATATTTTTATTTTTAAAAAAAATTTAATTAACTGATTTTTTTCTCTAGTTCAATTGAGTTTGTCGATCAGATCGGGAATTGTCCGGTTCAATTAGACCACATTTTAATTGTAAATTAGTTAATTTTAGAAATTAAATCCGATAAATAACCAGTTTCTGATTAAACCACTTAGTCCAATTTGATTTTTGAAAATATGATTACATTTTCTTTGCCTTTATGCCTTTGCATCGAGCTTGCCTCTGCCCGGAGCAATGTCCCATGCCCACCCTCTGCCACCGCCTCCGCCTCCGCCTCCACCCATCTATAACCCTCCACTGGCTCTCTCATCTCTCCCTCGACATCGCGATGTAGTGTAGCCATAGATCTCGCTTTATTTTTTGAGTTCCGTGTCTGCGAATTACAGCATACTGATCTTGCAACCAACAAGACGAGAGCCAACAAGAGGTCGTCTTCACCAGACTCGAAATTAATCAGTTTCATCAACAAACTTCGGGGAGCAAGGGACGCCGAAGGGGGACCTTCGGATGAGAGGAGACTGAGAGTAGGCCGCGGGTGGAGCTAATCGGGAAGAGGAGAGAGAGGGGGACAATCTCTCGACGCCAGTTACACGTGTCACTCTTTTATTGGCTTAGTTCATTATCCGAGTCGGTGATCTGAGCTCAGGTAAGAATCTCTCCTAAAATACGAATTTAAACCATTCCAATCGCGTTCTCGTTCCACCAAGTGGGCCGACCGACCGACTGACCGGTTCCCATCAAATCATGAGACTTTTAGAGCGTAGATTTTACATGATTGTGACGTTTACGTTCTCAGATTTTCGTGGGGGGTGCCACGCTGATAAATTGCAGAGGGGGATACCGTACCTGTGTGATGTGTCAATCGGCTTCCCGATCGAGAAATTTCAGTACGAGAAATCTTCAAGCGCTTCCTCCGACGGCGTTTGGACAGTCTGCGTGCTTTCCGTGTCGATGGTTACTCCCGGTTGTGGTCGATTATTGACGATTTTGCTTGTCCAAAATTAGTCTCCCTTGACCGGTTGACGTGATAGTTCCGCCTACTCGTCTCTATATCTGCCCTTCCACGTTACGTATTTACTAAATATATATTTACACATAATTTTTCATAATTGAGGAAAAAAATAAAATGGGCCGAAGGGCCCAATGGACTTCCGCATACTGAGGCCTTAGATATAATGGTTTGGGCCGAGTGGCCCAACGGGCTCCACAAGCTGAGCCCAGTAAGCCGCAATCTCACAGCAGAGCTATTGGAACTTCCCATTCACGTCACGGACTACATTCTATCCGAGCACACACAGTTGAAGCAATTCTGAGATAGAACGTGCGGCATATTATTTCACTTTGGCCTGGAGCACTACCAATCGGTATATTCGAGACTCCCGAACGGAAAGCGTAGGTTCCCTCCTCATCAATCTTCCTCGGATATATCATATATTGCACATCTACATCAGTCTACTGCACTGAAGTTGCATATATACAGGAGCAGCCTGTTCGGATCACGGTTAATGATTTGGATACATACCGGGCTGGACGAGGGTTGGGTCCCAAGACTTCTGTGTTCGGCCGGAGAAAACTTGTGGGATATACTGACGGTGGCATTGGCTTTGCAGCATCAGCTTTGGGGAGGTACTGTTGGAGGTCTGTCACTTATGGTGGAGGAAGAAGGGTAGACAAGGCTTTTCTTCAGCCTTCACTGAAGGAAGCAGCTTATGATGTAATGGTCCATGGATGTTTGACAGACCTTATTACAGACACAATCAAATGGATGGTGAAAGGATCATTTAGTTGTCTTCAGGATCAGTGCGAGGTAACTTAAAACTTCAGTGGAACAATTTCAAGAGGGTGTCCCTCTCGGGATAATGGAACATGCAAAACATTACAGATCATATATTGTTCTCATAAGTCCATTTATAATATAATCGGTATAATATTTTATTCGGTTCGGTAGCATAGTATTGTGGCAGACATGGCATTAGTTTGTCAGCTAAATCTGGCACTGATAATTTGCTCAATTGACCCAACAGTTCCCACAGCTCTGTGATAATGAAACCGACTAGGCTGAATGCCCTCAGGAGGCACCACTCCCTTGTCCAAGCTCTGATTTTCTTCTGGGCACAGTACATCTCCACTGGAAAATAGATCACGAGAGGCCAAAAGTTAAAGGCCCCCAGCACGCCGAGGAGCGAGTTGAAGTATGGGAAGGTTGCTGCTGTTGTGGTCCCTAGCACAACGAATGCTGTCCGGAAGCAGATTCTGAAGAGGTTCGTCTGGAATGCTGATAGTAAGGGTAACTTGATCGAGTAGGACTTCCCTATGAACCTGCTGTCTGGGAATTTTTCTGCGAAACATATTTCAGCAATAGAGAAAGCTGCTTGAGTGAAGACCTCATAAACAAGAAGACCAGGTATTGGTTTTCTGTATCATTTCATTCAATGCTTCCAGTTTCAGTTTCTTAGATGTTGAATTGTTTTCCAAGTAAATGAAAACTGGAAGTCAAAGCAATCTTCAGCAGCCAAGTAGGCTAAGAAGTTACCTGATATCCCCCCACCAGGTACATAATGATGCAAACATTAGCAAGGTCGAGGAGCCAGTAGGGCTCATAGAAACCGACATCTGTGAGAAGGCTCCCTGGTGTGCAATGACCAAATGCAGCGTAGCCAAGTGATCCGCAGAGCAGGTAGAAGAAAGTGATCATGAAGACTGCTATCATCGAGGCGGTCTTCATTGTCTTGTTCTCCGGTGGAGGTGACTTCAAGGTATCCTGGCATTCGATAAATTCAACTCTCAGCCCCACTGTCACTTCTCTTGGCTGTTCAGAAGATAATTTTTCCTCATTTTCTAAAGGGGAAAAGGGAAAACTGTATAGTTCTTTGATGGTTTCGAGCGCCAAATGGATGATGATCAGAAGCATCTGATCATGATGGGCATGGGAAGTCAAACCTCGATCTCGAGTTGAATAACCGAGAAAGGAAAGGCAAAGGCGATGTCCCCAAGTGCTGTGAATGTAGCAAATATTTTTGCAGGAAGATTAGGACCTGGGACCCCCGTGATGCTCCCTTTTATTGTCCCGTTCTCTGCATCTTGGAAAACAGGTTACAACTCGGCATAAACCCACTTTCCTTAGAACTCAAAGCAATAACAAATGTTTTTTAAGTCACGAACCGATTACTTTCGCTAGTCCTAGTCCAGTCCCAATGAATGAGTAGGAGAGGGCCATAGCCGTGGCCATGAGTGAAAGCCATTTTATGCTGTGGTAATCAGGTATTTGAGTCAACAATATCTGAATGAACCCAAATACGAGTATGAAGAGATTATCACCATAGTTGCCCTCAGCATCATGCCCCTTTCTATGGTAACAATTTGTCCGCAAAATTGCCCTGCGAATTTTCATTTGGAGGAGATAAATGCATGACAATCCTAGTCAGTTGCCTTGTTGCCAAGCGATAATGGTGTTTTTTGATCTATTTGTTACCTTACACTAGCAGCAGTGGTAATGGTGGCTGCGATGCCTCCCCCGAATAAGCCCAGTGGTACCAGTACTTTGATTATCAGCTGCTGCTTCTTCCCTGAAATGCAAATCCTTTTAACTGTTTCTATTCACTGTGGAGTAGGTGGGGGAATGGGGGGTGGTGTTGGGAAACACAGCTTCTGAATTGCGAATGGTTCCTCAATACCCCAGGAACTATATGCTCACCTAATAAGAGCTTTGCAGCTTCCATGAAAGCCTTGTTCCTGATGGGTCCGTGCTCGGGATTGGGATGTCTGTAGCAATCGGCAAGAAGGATTGCGGAAATGAGAGTCATCACCGCCATGAGGATGATGCAGATTGGCCTGAGGATCCAACCTAGCTGGGCCATAGTCCATGACAGAGACAGCACGCCTGCTCCTATCACTCCTGTTAAGATATATGCAAAATTGGCTCCTAGCTTGGTGAAAGTTCTGTCAATAAGCAGTAAGCTCGCTTTTGCATTAGCTTATTGATGACAGCAACAAAACTGCAGACAAGATCGGAAGAATTCTGGAACGATACGATGTGGGTCCACGCCTTGTTTCCAGGTAATCTGGTGCTGAAGGGAGCAGTAAGTGGCTTTGTTAGATGGGTGCATCCAATATAATAGCTGATGCACTGTTGTCTAAATTTAAGGTCTGATATCAGTTCTTGCACATAAAATTGGTGGTTGTCAGCGTGGTTGGTTTTGTGGAGATGGAGACAGGTTCTGGAAGCCTGAAAATGCGTTTATTTGGAAGAACAAATAGGAAGTACTGTGGGGTCGTTCGTCTTTTTCCATGGAAAAGAGGGTAGGTTGTGATACTGAAGGGAAGAACCTTATGGAGAATAGGCTAACAGATCCATTGGTTACCAGAAACAAGCAAATAAAAAACATATAGAAATTCTTCCATTTCTTCCCAATTCAATTCATCATTCATAAGTACTACAGAAGTTATCTTATGCACTTAGAGGTGTTTCCAGGGGACAATTTTCTTTTGGAAATTAAAGGAAGTGTTCGATGTCAGTTCCAGAGTAGCTGATGATGAACCGCTTCCTGATCTGGCTGCAATGTCAACTTACAACTCGTTTGCTTTGATGTTTGGAGGAACACAAATTCGAATGGTGAGTGTTTTTCCATCAGCTAGTAACATCTTGCGCCAGCTTCATTTCCATACTTATCCTAATTCAATACCAACTACTTATGCAAATTCACATATAGGATTGCCCCCTATTTCCTAGAGACTTTGGCAGATCTGCTAAGCTCAGTCTGTGCATATATAAACTTCAATGAGTAACTGAGGCTGCTCTTCAGTTCCAAAATGCAGTTCCATCGAATTACAATTTGTATGTCTCACGTAGGTTCCACCCATTTCATGGACACAATTACTCAGGCGATTGTCCGGGAAATTTAGTGTTGTGCAATCAGTCCATTAGATTGCCATGTTGGTGCAACGAACTTATGAGACAGCAGCTCCTCAGTCCTTAGCAGGCTCCGTGAGTTTCAAACGACAGAGTGGGCCCTTGAGAGTGATGATCACACTTCAGCTTTTGAATGGCATATTCGAATCGATCAAAATCGGGGTTGATGGGCCTGAAGTTACATGTAGAATGCAGCCAATTCGGTGACGTGGGAAGATGGAACCTGAGTATTTTATCAGCTAAGTTTGGTGTGGATAAATTCCTCAGGTGACCTAATAGTTCCTAGGACTGTAGATTGACAAACCCAGCAATGGAAAATGCCATCATGAGGATCCGCCACATACTCCATTCGTACATTTTCTTCTGCACTCCTAGAGTCCAGTCTAAGTAGAGGATTATAATCATACTGCACTAGCCACAGGAACAAACAGTGATTTGAAAGAAGAACTGGGGACGGTTCATTCGAAGCTCCGATAATAAGGCAGAGTTTGAAGGAAGGGGACTAGTCTGGTAAGTTGCTGTTGGCGAATTTCTCAAAGAGCCATCTCCGACTGCCAGAGAAGAGGCCGGACATTAGATCTGATGGCAAGGGACCGATAATGACTGCTAACTTTAGTAAGGTTTCATTAAATGTTTCTAGTTTTTTGTTATTCATATGGGAATATGATAACCAAGTTTCATGCTTTCACCGAAGCTTCGTGTGTTTCACATGTATGAAGTCTTCCAGAACTAGGAGTCTCAAGGTACCTGATATGCTCGCACCAAATCGAGAACGACATGCCATTACCAAATGCTGCACACCCAAAGCATCAATAGTAGAGGAAGAAGAACATGACGATGGATGAGATTTGCTTAGATGACATTTCTGAGTTTCTCTTCTGCTCACCTGAACAAAGAGTAGCAGCTTCCATATGTTTCACTTGCTTATCTTGATGACATTTCTATTATAATGTATTGAATAAAGATATCTTCCAAGAGAATGGGATTTGGTCAAAGTTCGATTATAATTTGTCTGTTATTTTATGGTTTCTTGAATACAGCAGGAACAGAGAAGAGCTCAAGACCCAAGAAGATCAAAATGTTGCAAACAGGTATCAATCTTCTTGATATCGTAACTGCTGAGAAAAGTAGCAGATCCATTAGTAGAAAAATAATAGCAATGCAAAACAAAAATTTTGAACATTTCTTGAATCCAGCAAAATCTCATAATATACAAATACTTCTCCATCTAAGAACCGCAGCTTGGTGGAAGAAGAGGGGAACAAAATCCACCTCTGGCACTCAGATGATTCACTAGAGAAGAGAAAAGAGAAGAAGCTTCGGCCGCAAGTAAGTGTTCAATGAGCATTCTTCTATATACATCAGATGTCAAGCTGCAACCGCAACATCAAAAGCTTGAGCTTTATGGTTCTAGTGAGGCATGGCTGTCTGCAGAAAAGGAAAAGAAATATGCACTTCATATTTCAGTTTACGAATCTCAGCATTTCTCAGGTACTATGATCTTTCACGCATGGATCTTTTGTCTCTAACCTTTGTCGGATCGACATGTACAAAGAAACTGGCAGCAACTATTATGTAGCAAAGCATCAGCATTAGTCCTTTGAAGTAATTGGAAGTTCCTTCCTGCAAATCATAAGAGTTAAGGAAGGGATTATATAGTGACCATAAGTAATCGAAGAGCATTGCCAGGTTCCTCAATACGAACCTGCAATAAGAAGGCTACGACAAGAACTGTGATGAAAAGTACTGCTGTCTCGAACAGATGAAAATTCAAGTCCATGGGGCGCCCCATTATCCATCCAACAACAACACAAAATGGAATCTGCAGCAGCGATGCCATGAGAGTTAGGACACAAACAGACGGGGGAATGAACAAGTTCTCAAATATATTGTGTACCCCAAACATTGCAACTTGTGTAGAAGATCCTATTGCTACTCCCAAAGAGATATCCTGCAATGAAACCCACAAATGATCTAAAATCATGCAAAAACGGCTGCAAATTGGTTATTGTGAAATGAATTGCTTACAAGCTTATCTTTCATAGCGAACATTATGGCACTTGCATGCTCTGCTGCATTCCCGACAATGGGAAGCAATATCACACTGATAAATGCAACAGGTATTTTCCATGCTTTAGATGCCCCCTGAAATCATAAATGATGATTAAGCTCATTAATAATGACAGTTAATATACAGTAGTAATGAGTCCATAACAGGGATCTATGGTATCTTACATCGATTGCATCAACTAGATAGTCTGATAAAAATGAAATCCAAGCAGTCATAAAGGCAAGCCATATTACTGCTTCCCATTTAGAGATTTCTGGCACCTCATCATCTTCATCGACAGTTTGGCTCTCTCCGTTCAAATTCAGACTCGCTTCCTAGTGCAAAAGATTTATACATGGAACGTCAAAGGGAAGTCAATCAATTGGCTTTAACTTAGAGGTTGTTTTGTACAGTAAAGAAGCAGAAATGTGGTTGTGGGTGATATATTGAAGAGGCTAAAAGTTAAGACTTACAAAATTGATGGAGAACCCGAATACAAAGAAACCATGACAGATGAAAATCAAATAGGATGAGTCTTCATAGTATTCAAGAAAAACAAAAGCTTAAATAATGATTAGGAAAATGTGCTAGCGGCATTATAATTTTTCTTCATAGAGACAGACAATTGAGAAAATATATTTGAGGAGAATAGCAACCTCGTTCAAAGGTATGTATTCATGATCTTGAGTCTTCAACTGGTAATATAGATATGCACCATATGCAATAAGCATAACACAGCTGCTAAATCTTGAAAGAGCCAACTCTGACTTCCCGAAATGCACCTCACTGTGTGTATAGTAAAGAACAGCGGGAAAGAGTAGACCCATCACTGCCATTAGCAGCAACCCTGAATTCACTGCAGCAGTTGACTGCATAAAAGAATTCCTATCAGACATGGCACAGGTGGGGGGAGAGTGGGACACAAAAGGAACGGGAAATTTATATGACCTACCTTGTTAAAAACTTGTTCTTTTTTTATGAACACAAGCCCACCGCTGAAGAAAGCGCATCCAAGCACCAGCAACATGTTTGACAAGATGGAACCCAGCAATGACTGCTGAACTACACGTATCATTCCACCTCTCAGTGCATGAATCGATATAATCAACTCAGTCGCATTCCCAAAAGTAGCATTTAGAAGACCCCCAACTGCAGGTTCCAATTCATAAAGTCAGGATGCTGAGAACCACCCAAGCTTACACGTGAGCAAATGCTGCACAATTACCTGTAGCACCCGTATAGAAGGCCAGCTGCCTACATTGAAGAAATTTCCAAGGCGCATCAGCAACACCAATTTTCAGCGAACAATTAATTACATTATACAGTTTTAAGTAGTGGTTGCAATTTCTTACTCTGTAGCATAACCTAATCGCTCAGCTAGAGGTGTTATACCCAACAAACTGAAAAAGAACACTAAACCCTGCATCCAGCGCCAGACAATTGAAAGATGAGCTAAAGAACCATTTATATCAGAATGGAAAACATAAATGCGGAACATTAATTTTTAATTTTTTTTTCAATACAGGCGATTACTCACCTCATTACCAGTTAAAAAATGAACGAGAATGGCTACTGGTCCAAAAGGCATAAGCAAGTTTAGCTTACTGGAGAAAAGTACGGTCTTTATGCTCCTACATACACCGCCACTCAACATCCTCACACCTCCAACCCCTGACACTCCAGCAAATGACCCTCCTTTGGCCACGCGAATGAAGTCAGACTTCTGTGTCACGCTCTCCGTGCCACTTGAGTGACCTTTATCCTCCTGTCCAGCAAGTGATCCTTGATCTAGTGAACCCATCTGTCAAATTAATTTCCACCAGTAAGCATAACAACTCAGCAGCATGTGTTCAATGGGCAGCTACTCTCTTGGCAATTATGATTGACTGCCAGGAAGTGCAAATCAGAATTAACTGAAGGACAGTCAGTACCTCAAGCTGGGGAACAATGTTCAGCTGCGACTTGTGATCCATTTTCATCCACTAAAAGAACAAAAAACCATCCATGTCTGCCAAAATCATACCTGCATTATTTGCCCTGCAAGTTTGAATGGAAGAGAGAATTCTGATGGTAAGGATTTGAGCTATTCCATCAAAGCAAGAGGAGAGATAAAGAAGGGCTTAAAAGAAAGAGTGATGGTAGTGGGAGATAGGTGCATTTATTCTACCATCTACTCCAATTTCAAGAGACAGCAGAAAATGACTATTCAAATTAGAGAATATGTGAACCCATCGTGCCCTGGCTCTGGACCAGAGGCAGATGCTGGCCCCGGAGCTGCTCATGGCTTTCAGTAATGGCAAATCAGCTGCCCTGGCTCAAAACCAGCCACAACTGCTGATATTCTTCCATATTTGGCAGATTTTCTCTCATGTTCCACGTAACTACCTCGAAATAAAATGTCATGATAGTCTCTGAACTATACCAACCCCTCTATTCTTCTATCTCTGGTAAAGCAAACACTCAAACAAATCCAACCCCACAACCCCCATTCGACCTTCCAGAAATTCTGACATCTTGCCTAATATCCATCCCCATTGAATGCCTGAACCTGATTACAAAATCATGTTTACACAAAATTCAAGTCAAAAGCAGACCCCGATAATTCATTGGCAAAACCGAAATCTTTCAATCATCACAATAGATCATAGCTATCTGAAAAAGCTCTTTCCCAACTCCCACGAGCATACTTCATCAAATTTGTCTCCATTTTGAACTCTAACTTTATCGCAGCAAACCAACATCCTAATTCATTCCTCAAGCCGTGAAATGTCTTACCTTTGTCGCTGGGAGCAGAAACCTAATAGTCAAGGAAACTCATGCATGCCCCATTGAATGAAGAAACCCAAAACTCAAGTCCCCCAATCACCACTAATGAAGGCAAAAAAAAAAAAACCTTGGATCGATCTCAAGGGGAAAAACACAACCTCGCCAAAAACAAGCAATGCTACTCCCTCCGCCTCCAAATATCAACAAAACCGGAAATAGATGCACATATTACAGCCCCTAAGAAAATGTCCGGCATCCCAACAGTTAGCCTTGGTGACTGGCACCGGATTCTCAGATTTGTCTGTACGAACTAAAAAAATTAGAAATTTGGCCATAATTAGCGTAGGGGCGGGAGAAATGAAATTACGGGCTGGAACAAAACAGGAGATGTACCGGCAGGGACCGGATCGGTCTTCTCCGATATTCTTCGCTCTTCATTGAAATGCTTCAGCATGGCGAAGACATTGTACTATAGCAATAAACTTCCTCTTCCTCCGGTTTTGAATTTTAATTATAACATAAGTCAATCAAAACAAAATTTATCATATTCCTTTTGAAGCAATTCACCCACCGGGGGGTGGTGAAAAACCGTAAGCTTGCTTGCTTGTCGAGGGAAATGGAGATCGAGGAGGGAAGCAGTAAAAAGGAGCAAGCTTTTCTTGTTTTCTTGTGACATCGTCGTTCCTAAATCATAATGTTTCATGAACACATCTTACATAGAGTCATTGTTATTAGAAGGAAAAAGAAAAGAATAGAGGATTGAACGCATTTTACAATCAAAGCCTGTACTGTTCCACCGTTTTCACGCTACTGTTGATTTCAGTATCATCTTCTCTACGGCATCGAGTGACCTTTCATCCAATTAATCTCGAAACAGATGGGTGTGCAAATTGCGAGGAAGCTACTATCATAGAGAAATCACACCAAACCGCCCCCGAAGCACTGCCGGTAAGTTGTATACCCTTAGAATACAATACATGAATAATTATTTATGCATCTCGATAAAGATTTCACAGTTGAGTGGAGATCTCGAGGAGGATAATGGCCAAGATGTATGAGTTTACGACTGCATTTTCAGTTGAGTTATACTATTCAGATGTGACACTGACTGACTGCAAAGGCAACATTTTTGTATTTGTTTTTTTTTATATATAACATGGTCTCCGTGGAAGATGGAGATCCACTACACGTCGCAGTCCATGGATTTATGGGTATGCAGCAGATCCCCTTCAAGGACCGACCCAGTGATACTACTTGCTTCCATCGTCGCTCCGGTTCTGTTGTTTCTCTTATTATGTTGACCACAGGAATACGTACATTTGAATTATATATTTTATCAGTAAGAACCGAATCAAACCGAATTTTCATGATTGATTTTGCTGCTCCATGTTTCGTATTTGGCAAAGAAATAATGGGATTCGGTCCATTTCTCGGTACTGATCATGAGCCGGAGAACGAGGAGCAATTTCTTTTCTGCTGTGCTTACCCAGCTGCGAAAATTGAAGAAGAAGAGCAAGAAACAACGCGAAATTGCAGGTTGATGAGGTACACGCACATGTGAGATGTTTTTCAAAGAGCCGGTCGAGCCCATTAGCAAAATTGGGCTGTGGTCTAAGTCTGTCTCACATTCTGGGCCGGGCCGAACGTTGGGCTGGCAGTCCCGCGACATGTCCTTGGTTTCGATTCTACTCAATCTCGGTCAGGGAGCCATCGACGGACCCAGGACCGGTAAGTGAGGCTGCACCAGCTGCCCGGTCTCAATCTGCGTCGCCTTGAGGGCCGGGCAAGATCAGTGAGACCGAAAGGGACGGGCCGGGACACGACACGACACGGTCATGCGTAGCTCAAAAGCAGCGTCCGACTTTTGATTTTATTTTTTTAATTATTTTTTCGTGGTAATTTTAAATGACTTGGGTTTTGCCGTTAGTTCGTTCTGGAATCTTTTTGAGGACTTTTTGGTGGTGTGGGGTCCCACAGTTTTCTAGTCGACGTCAGATACCGACAGTTCCCTGGTTAGGTCCCATCATGTATCCCGTAAGTGGATTGCACTCTACCCCAAATCAAATCGTAAAAAAAAGAGAGAGAGAAAAAAACTTATAATTAAAAAAAAATCTACACACTTAATTTCGAATTTAAATTAATGTAATTAGTAAAATTTTTATATAAGGATATGTATTAAAAATTATTAAAATTTTATATGGAAAAAAAACCATGAATTCCCCACTATTAGCAGTACAGTATTGTTGGAGGCTCTAATTTGCACAAGTGATCTTATATAAACATGTCAAAAGTCGGTCCAACCCAAAGTATGGCTCGGGCACGGCAAGAAAACTCAGTGACTGATTCAGAATTTTTGGGTTATCTCAACTATAGTACTATTTCCAAAGTATAAAAATAATATATATAATAAAAAAGAAAATTATAAGATAATTTTAAAAAATTGATTACATAAAAGTATTTATATTTTAATATTATTAATTATACAACATACAAAATTGTTTTAAAATATAAAATTACTTAAATTTATTTTTTCAAACAACTGTTTTATTTAATTCAGGGTGGGCGGGCACGGCCGAATTGACAAGTTTATATGGGATGTGGCATTTTCAAGTATTAGGTCACTATTTATTAGATTAAATTGAAATTTTAAATCACTATAAAATTTTTCCGCATTACTTATCAAAAGAATTTGAAATTTTACCGTTTTGAGAATGTAAGATTGCTTTAAGAAAAAATAAATTATCAAATGACTATAAATATTAATTAGTACATGTAATATGGTCCAAAGATTCTTAAAGTCATGCAATCATTTACTATATAGCAGATGAATGGAATACTATTTTAAATTAAAGAATATAATAAGTATATTAGTCAATTCAGTTAATTGATTTTATAATGAGCACACACTTACATTAGTAATTTTTCACAAATGACTATGAGATTAGATATCATCTAACTTACTACTTATAACAAACATACTAAATTTATCGGACCACTAATCCCCACTCGGTGATCTGACAATTACGAATATTTTTTTAGATTATAATCTATATATTTCAGGTCTAACTTATAAAATTAATCCGAATTTTACAAATTAAAACAAAATGAAATGAACGCACATCAAATGCATTTTTTTCCCAGATTAATTAATTGATTAGAGAGAGAGGAGAGAGCAAGGCACACTTGTACAATTTGCATGGCTAGGAGACAGAAGCCTTCTAGAAGCCCTCGCACGTGCCTGCCTCAACCTCGGGAGCGTGACCCGCGCGCAATCACTGTCCCCGCATCATCTCACACGACTCTATCTCCTATTCGTGCCATCTAGCGGCGCATGATCTGTAGGTTATGGCAAAAATTGCCCGTCCCGCACAAGCGCAGGTCAGGTCAGGTCGTGGACCAACCTGTGTGCGGGCCAAGACCGGCACGGGCCACCTCATTCCCTTGCCCCCGCCCCGCTTCATTAATATATGTTTTATTTTATTTATTTTTTACCATATTCAGATTATTACACTTCTACATTTTACCTTTAGTCCCTGTCCTAGGGTTTCTAGATCTGTTTTCCTTGTGAGGCTGTCACTCTGTCCTCTTGTGTGTTATTTTAATGGTAGGTACTTTATTTTGCCAAATATTTTATATGGTTGATGTTAAATTTATTTTGAATTGAAGATATTTGAATTTATATTAAAGTATGTTTTATGTGCTTATTTCGGTATTACTATCTTAGAAGTTTATCATTCTTTAGAGAAACTTAAAGCCATTCGGATCGGGACCGGGCAGGGTGGGACGGAGCGGGTTAGACCCTCCCCGTACGGGGCAGGCTTGTAGGTCTCTCTAACCTGACCCCTCGCAGCCACGGGGTCGGGTCGGGTCGGGCCGGCTTTCAAGAGCATGCCCTAACTCAGCCCATTGACATTCCTAACGATCGGTCACTGTTATGGTAAAATTCTTATCAATGAAGATTCCAAATCATGGTTGAAGCATAGTTTATACTCGAATTGGAGATATTTCATGTTTGGTACACGGACAGAGGTGAACCGGTCGGCGGCCTCCCCCGATGGTTCTAGGTTCCAAGCCATAGCTGTCTTTCTAGAAGGACTGCCACGTGCCACACTTTCAGGCTTCCGGTCTACGTACTTTGGACAGATGGTTGGGGGAGTGGGACAGCCTCCCTTGTAAGAGCACACGTAAGGCGGCTTTTTTTTTTTTCCATTTTTAGCCAAAAGAATCCACCAAAAAAGAAAAAAAAAACAAATTCCTTATTTTTGAAAATTTTATTTTGTAATCCTTATTCATCAAAATTAAATAATCCATTTGAAATTATATGAGAATTTTTTTCTCCGGTAGAATTCATAAACTTGTTAGGTTCCTATTGAGTGAGATTTCAATTGAATTGGTCTGTTAATAAGTAAAATTATTTTAATTTTAATTACTATTTTTAAAATTTTAAAATAACGAAATGGAAATCTTCTTGCTAAGCTCTTGAACTTTGCTTGGGACACAAGAAAAGCCTTGGGGGCCCTACGCGCCTTGGTTTTAAAGTAACTTAGTGATACACAAATAGGGATTCCATATCACATGAAATACTTGCCCATTTTATTTATTTAGTTTTTTTCTTATTAGTTATTTGATTTAATTCCATTATAATTGGACATAAATTTTTTTAATAATAATAATATTATTAAATGCATGTTGTGAAAAATTCTCCTGTGATGATTTATTCACAATATTTTCATTTTATTTATTTAGTTTTTTTATCAGTTATTTATGAGCTGTTCCGATTTGGAAAACAAAAGGGAGGCATTGCTTCTCAGGAAATGCTCGGAGATGGCAGAGCCCAAAAATACGACATGGAAAAACTGTGACTGGTCGAGGTTCTTAGGCCCACTAGAAAAATCATGTCAATGCAAAATTATGAAAATAATATTCGAGATTAAAAAATTATAAAAAAATTTAAAAAATTTAATTATGTATAAATAATTATATTTTAATATT
>CXYZ01003051.1:1826662-1875550 GCA_900006705.1 Sonneratia caseolaris
AAAATTTATTTTAAAATATAAAATTATTTAAATACATATATTTTTAAATTCGAATCCAACTTAAAGTTTTGGGTCAACCATGATTGTAATAGGTTCGAATTGACAAATCTATCGCCAACGGGCTGGAAGGAGAATAAATAAATAAAAGGGAACTAAAGAAGAAATTAAAAAATAAAATAAAATTTTCCTTCAAAAAAGGAGAAGTATTAGAAACCAGGAAACGGACAAGGGTTCTAGAACCAAAGAGAAACGACAAAGGTTCTAGAAGCAAAACTATCCACGGGCTTCCTAACGCACGTCTAAGTGCCGCATTGACTAATGGGTTAAATATACACGTCATCGTTATCGTCTTCCTACCCGACAACGGCCGGGCCAACTAGGCGTTCTGTCGTTGTCGTATTAAACTGCCACGTGCTGCCACGTAGAATACACAGGAGATACCTTCTCGAATCCCGGGCTCGGTGTACTACGTAGGATCAATCTTGATCGATTCCGTAGAGTTGGAGTTCATTGATAAAAAAAACCATCGTAAGACCCGAAACGGGCTGAGGACGATCCTTTTTACGTTGCAGAAAAATAATTATCCGTATTCAGCCGGTGTTTTAATAGCTTTAATAGGTTCGCATCCATAAAATTTTGGTCGGTCGACCCATGTCAAATGTACTATTCAAGTTATCATAAAATTTCCTTTATTTATAAATTTAAATTTAAAATTTTACCTAATAAAAAATTACTATAATAATAATAATTAATATTTAAAATAAATTTTTGATATACATATGCATTTTATCACATCGTTAACTCAATCAATAACTCATTATCAAATTTTAGGAGCAATCCATACCTAAATAATTGTTATAAATTTCAATTTTTTTTATGTATTAATAATATAAATTAATGAAAGTATTCCAGAAAATTTCCAATTTTGCTTGAAAATGGGGAAAGCAATTAATTTCTTTTAAAGACCTTTTTGACTTTGACCTCTTCGTTGTATAAAGTAACTCTCCCTCCTCCCCCATTCCCACCATCAATCATCTCAAGTGCAAGACTATACACACACTCTCTCTCTCTCTCTCTCTCTCTCTCTCTATTTCCCCCCAAATTCGAGTTCCCTTTTTACCCTCGAAACCCTCCCCATCTGTTTACGCTTGAAATCATCCATGTTCCGTGCCGTCGCTCCGCCCTTGCCGCCGACGCCGATCCTCGCCAGTCCAGCCGGATCATCCTCCCTACTCCCCTCCTCCACCTCAAGGACGACCGCCACGAAGAGAATGCCAGTCACATGCCTGGCAACGTGCCACGCGCCGCCGCTAGCCGAGATCGGGTCGCCCTCGTCCTATGGCGTCCGCAGGAGGCCTGCTAGCCTCTACGAGGTGCTACGTGTCAAGCAGACGGCGACACCAACGGAGATCAAGACGGCCTACCGGACGCTCGCCAAGGTCTACCACCCGGATTCGGCGAGCCAGCCGGAGTCCGACGGCCGGGATTTCATCGAGATCCACAACGCATACGCCACGCTGTCGGATCCGGCAGCTAGGGCCCTCTACGATCTGTCCATGGGGCAAGTGCGCCGGCGGTCCGTCTGCGGCTCCGGAATCGGGTTCTACCAGAACCGTAGATGGGAGACCGATCAATGCTGGTAGTAGATCTAGTTTAGATGCTTTCCCTTTTTTCCCCTCTTTGGTTTTTTTTTAATCTTCATCAAATTGGGGAGCTATATGGTAGGCGCATGTCCACTGTGCGGGCAATGCGATGGCAGAGCTATGTAAATTCATCCTTTTTTATTTCCCTTTTACTTTCCTTTTTCTCCCCAATAATATCATGAATTGAAAATTTCTCGATCTCCTCCGTAGCCAAATGTAATTAATTTTTTTTATTTAGTTATTCAAATCCCGAAAGGTAGATTTTTAGGCTTTTATCATTACGAAATGGTCAAATGGCCAATACTGCCCGTGAGGCCCACAGTGGACCAAGACACAGCTGTTTACAGCAGTATTGGCCCACCGAATGCATTCAATCTATGAGCAAATGCTCGAATCAGTTGAATTTGGTCCAATTGGAGAGCCATATCTGATCATACAATCGACCAGATGTAAGAGCAGTGTCGAACCATCGAACGTGCCCAATCTAAGAGTAACTCCGAAGCGTAGTATGTCTGTCGGGTTGTCCAATGTTGCCGGAGGAAGCATTGATAGTTCAATTACAATACCAGACCGAACATCTTCTGACGCGGTTTCCGTGGGACGGGCGGACCCACTGGAGTGAAGGGCAGGAGACCAGACAGCTCCCACGAGTTCAGATCAAGGTAATGGCACCCGTTTTGATTCAGCAAATAAGCTGCCTGAAAAGTACAGTTTTTCATCGTATTGATTCGATGTACCTTTTCATTTGAGTAAGGTTTCTCGGGCTAACTATTGAAGGTGAAGAATTATGGGCCCTGGCTTCGTCTGTCATCCGTGGTCGCTCCCCGGCTGGAACGTTGTTATGACGGACGCAAGCTGCTGGAGGATAGAGAGAAGCACTTCCAGCTCGGTGGTGGTACTCAGGATCGGATATTAGTCTCGATGGCTCTGTTCTTGGTCCGGTGCGAATTTCGATGGTCTCCAACCATGAATTTTGTTAGATAATCAAGCTTTGCGGTTCAAATGGCTATTGATCAGTAGAAGGGCGAGTGCATTTGCCGAAGGTCCATTCCTCATTCGGGTGACTGATGGGCCTTATGGCACCTGAGTTTGCTGCTGCAACTGCAAGACATAAAAGCTCTCCATGAGCTTTAGCCATGGCCACCCTTTCCTGTCCAGAACCTGGTGTCGATCTGCTCTGACACGGTTCTGCATGACTTCTCAAAGGCACGGAACATGGAAGCTTCGACCGTTGACTTCAAAGGATCCTGTTTGTGACACAGATTTTACAAGTCTACACATTTCAAGATTCAAGCGAGTGTTGTTCTGGTAACCCGATTGCATCACTCATTGGACCAAACCAGATGTCCCTATTCAGTTCCAGCAATGGATGTCTGGAACACCCGCGTCTGGATCACAACGAATCAAAAACAGTATCAGTTACCTTTATGCCAATACCTTTATACCTTTATTCGCTCAGATAATTTGACATGTACACGTGGAGAGCTTGCCTCCTGGAGACTTGGAGCTGTGCTAGGATTTATCTACCAGCAGAAGCTTCCCGTTTTTAGAGTCAACCGATTTCCGGAGCTGAATTCACAGCCTTATATGTATAGGGAACATCAGGATACATGTTTTTGCTTCCCCTGGCAAGTTTCTGGTGTGCGGAATAGTGACCAGAGGGATTCTGTTATATCTGCAACCACTGATGTCTCGACAATCAGTGAAATGCCGCAAAGAGCATTTGTTTGAACCGCAGCAATTCTTCTGTTTTTACAATTCTCTCCAAAGCTGCAGGCAAGTCCATGTTCATGAAGTAGCTACTATACTAGCCCACAACATTTATCAGTAAGTTCTCGTTTATAAACACTCTCTCCCTGAATACGGGTCGAGAAAGCATCACTATTTCCTGTCATTGACCTAGTAAACAGCTGCGGAAGAAACTTCTCCATACACGTCATTTGAAAGAGGCATGGACTTCATCAGACCAAGGAGGTTGGGTCGACAGTTCTGCAGCCTTCACTGTCATCAGCTTGCCGACCTTGCTCCATTTTATAGCTCTCCGAAGATCCTGCAAGATGCTCTCCTGCTATGTGAATGCCACAAGATCTGAAGCCTGAGAGAAGACCAACTTCTCATTATTATATAGGCAAGGACTCCCGGGACACCTCCAGACAGATCCATAAGGCACGACTTTAACCTCCACCTCGTGAACAATGCTTTCTTACTGTTCATGTCTATGCCTTGAACACTTCGCTCCTCCCCTTCACGAAACCACTTGTTCATGAAGATCTTGCATCCCCTAAAATCTCCGAGAAAAGCATTCAGATGGGTTGGATGGATGCTTGAAGAGTAGCTGGAGGATCAAGCAAACTGGGCGTCTTTCCCCTGAATCGTTATGATCAGCAGAAACTATTTCGAACACCTGACCCAGTATTGTTTAAAGAAACTAATGTAAGTTCCACTCAACTATCAACACCAACACCATATGATGCACCCATTATCCAAAACCTTCTCGGAATCTGCGGATGATTAAAGTCCGCTTATCCGTGCATAGCAATCGTGTAGGTATTCCCTTACCTCACGTGCTGGGGTGGTGGGATTGGTTGAGAAAGAAGAGGACCGTTGCAGGGTGCGATTCAGAAAAGGGATGGGGGCCAAAGGTTAAAAAAGGAAACAGAAAGCATCATCGATTAGCTTTTCTTCTAAGCTATCAGTCTCCTTAACGTCCAACCCACCTCTCCTCCCCCTCAACGGATAGAGACAGAGACAGAGGCACCTCGCTCTCTCCTCTCCCTCCCCCATTTCTTGCTCTCCCAGATCTCATCTTTCCTCGTACTTACAGCTCTATTGCTTCTCCCCTGAAAAAATTCGTATTCATCAGCTCCCAGCATTCAGCAGCCCACAGAGGGAGAAGAAGCACAGAAGAGAGCGGAAGGGAAGAGAGTGGGAGAGAGGATGTGTTTCTGCTGTGGTGGCAGGATATGCATGCTCTGCACTTGCCTGATAATGGTGGCGATCCTCATCGGATTCCTCTTTGGCTTCGGAGTCTTCAAGCATGGCTTCCACAAGATCAAGGACACCTTCGACGACTGCGACCCCGCCCACCACTTTAACGCCACCCTCTGCGGCTCCCGTGTCACTGGATCTGGCCGGCCCTTCTTGGCTGCTCCCCCTCTTCACTAGCTGATCAACCAGATGATGACGATGACTGAGGCCGAGGATGATGATCAAGTCACTAACCTGAGTTGAGCTTCGCTTTCCTGCTGTTCTTGTTGATCCACTAGGATTTGAATTCCTTGGCGGGCTGCTGGTGTAAATACTTTTGGTTGGAAATTCTAATGTTGAACTTTAGCATTTGATCTAATTCTCATTCAGTCTTTCATCTGGTGTTGCTGAGATTGGATCTTTGCTCGAACCAAATTGCGTGTGGCAGTGTATCACACTGTTCGATAATGATCACTTTCATCACATTCAACTAGTGCAAGTGGGCTGTTGGCTATAGGAAATACCCAGTCCCAAAAGATCTTAGTTTTCTGCAGATATATACAGACATCAAGTGCGAACAATTCCAGGATGAGCCTGTCTATTGAAATGCTGGTACTGCAGGTGAAAGGCCTCGACAACTACATATTTCTTATGCTCGACATGATTTACGGTGTAACACAATCAAGGGAAAAGAGTCTGCTTTGCATCACTGTCGGCCTGAATTTAATGCAGGGCTACTGCTGATTCCATTTGCATTAGAACACACTGGCTTTGATTGTTGAGACATTCTCCGGTGAACTTGGCATCTCCATGTGTTTCAGCAGAGCCACAGATCTTCGTTTGTAAAACTTTCGACCCACATGGACAATTTACCAATGTTACCGGCACAGCACTGGCAGTGTTGAGTTCATTGATATGTCACTCACAATGATAACAATCTGATGTTAAAATTCAATCAGCCATTACACATTTAACACTTACATAGCAGCAAACTGACGATGGATGTGCAATCGATCATCAATATCCATAGAGCTTTGTTCTCCAGCCTTACATGATTATGTACATGTCTATAACCAATTCCATCTAAACAAAAGAATCATCTTTCAATGCAATAGAATCGCAGACCAGAGAACTAGGGATCCATCTTCATGAACAGAGCAAATCCAAACATTGAATCAATACACCAATCTGCTTCTCCCTTTTGGCAGGTTAGGAGCATTAGAAACCTTTCCACGTATTCAGAACCTCGTGAAAAATGTCGTATATAAGATCCCTATCTGCATGCTGCAGGAATGTGTTTAAGCTGTCATGGATGTCATATATCTTACCAAACTTCACGAGATACAGCATGCAGCTGGTCTTCAGTTTTGGTAGTTGATACAGATATGCAAATTGAAGCCGCTCAAGCACATTGGTTGTGTCAATGTCTTCTAAAAGGCTCTCGTGGCATGCCTCTTTCAAGTCAGAGATGTCATACTTATCAGCTGCATGGAGAAGTTCAAGCCGGTGGGCCAGAAAATCATCATGTTCTATGTTTCCATAGACATAATTGAGGAAGACTTGGCATGCTTCAATAGACATGTCAGAGATATTTATTGTAGAGAGCTTCTTCTCTCTGAGGTCATGCGAAAACATGCTGAAGAAAACAGGTGATCTTGAAGCGAGGACTGCACGGTGAGCACCAATGCTTCCATCAGAAGCACTAATGACAACATCGGTGAGTATTCCTTCAGTTAACATTCTACTGAGGTTTGAAAGAGCTGTTGCATTTGATAGTTTCTCCGTGTATCCTTCAGCCCAGATAGAACAGGGCTCTCCACCCTGCATATTTCATGTATCAGGCACACAACAATGAGAGGTCAAGGGGTCATCTGATAAGTTTGATTTCTCTGCATTTCCTTTTTCATATTCATCAACTATGATACTGTCACAATGAAACATTTATATGTAAAATGGAAAAGGATGATCAGATCAGATGCTAACGTTGGGGGATGCAGTCTTCAGATCAAGGAATTCAACGTCGATTATGAATTTCCCAGTCAATGGGACCTCAATTGCCCAAACAAAGTCGTCGCTGTTCTTCAGCTGCTTATCTGTTATTTCTGCATACCAGCAAATGATAAAATTAGCTGACACCGGAAAAAAAGTGAAACTTGGAGTGACATCTTATCACAGTGCAGATGAACTTCTGAAGAGTGCAAAATACGGAAAGTTATCTGATCACCAAACCATCACACCCCCCCCCCCCCCCCCCCCCCCCCAATCATTGTGTCTGTAGCATCTTGCGATATGGAGCCCACCATCAAAAATTGATCCGATGAATTGGACAGAGGAGTATGATTTGGGAATAGTCTGTAACTCCGACGCGGGATCATCTCTTATCTGCAGTTCCCCTAGGCAACTCTCTGAACCATTCTTATAACCAAATTATAATTTTTGCAGAAACCATTGATGACTATTATATTTTATTCTATAAAGAGATGGAACTCTGGGCATTCCTCTCGGTAACTACACAAGTGATAAAATCAAGAAGCAATAAATGGAAGCTCAGAGCTTCTGGTGAGTTCCTGGCTGTAAAAACACAGAATAAACTTGAGAAGATGGACTGATCTTTGCCCCTGATTCAGTAAAGTCCTAAAATGGTGAAAGTTTTGCACTTGGAAAAGCCCGGAATCTAGCTATGGACCATGCAGCAAAGAAGTATCTTGGTCGAGCAATATCATGAAATTTGCCGGTTAAGGAATCCAGACTTTGGTTTCAAAGGAGGCACTTTCAAGATTGCGTATGGATAGATGAATTACCTGGGTGTGCCAGAGATTTTCGACCTTCGGCAGAGCTGACCACTCGGATGATAAAGGAGGCAATCGGGGGTTTGTCTCTGCTCAGACTCGATATCTCCGGGTACAACTTAACAAACAACATCCGGTTCTTCTCCACCGATAGATGCCTTCAATGTTGAAAAACAGAAGGGAAAGTAAGACTCAGAAACCCTCCTGCCTTTCTAATTAACTTTGATGCACGGAAGAATCCAACAGCAAACATGACAAGGCAGATTAAGGCAGACAAGCATTTCATAGGTCACAGATGAAACATCCTCTCATCTTATTTCTTTGCCCAAGCTAAAGCGATTACAATTCAAAACCAACTCACTAATCCACTTAGTAAGAATCCAATAGCAAGTGATACAGGGCAGATTAAGCCACACATGCATTTCATAGGTCACAAATGAGAGGTTTCACTTTTGCCAAAAACAAAGTGAATTATTATGGTAAAAAGAAAAGTAAGAAAAAAAATTACAGATCCATTCATTCACTCGTCGACACAGAAGGGCGTTCAGTGATTGTGGGTTTCCTGAGGTAAACTCACCAGTTCCACTTGCCAATCTTGAAAGGGTCTGATTTGCGGTAGGTGCAGGCAGCCAAGTTGTCGATCCTCCATTGGGCGAGCCGGGAAATCGTCTCCACTCTGTAGGCAGAGTCGCTCATATTCCTATTAGCAAAAGCGAGGGCGGCCGTAATCTCATGGATGCAGTCGAAGATACCGTCCAGCAGCAACACTCCGGGCTTCCCCAGCTTTAATACCTCCTCTCTCAATCCTCCCCCTCTGCCTCATAAACATAAGCTTATGTTTGAACCCAACGCCCACCACAGCCCCACCTTGCCCTGCTTCCGGTCCACTCCGGCCAACCTCTCAAGATTCTAGGAAACCTCAAAAAAGGAACACCTAAGCCTCTTCGCTTTAGTTTTGTCAACTGGGTAGGGGTAGGGGGCCCTTTCGGTGCTTTCAGGCGCGAAAGGTTTAAGGGTCTGTCTTGCTTTACGCCATTATAGTGGAGCTCTCCGGCGTAGAGGCCCTTAGAGAGATAGAGATGGGAAAGCGTTGGTGGATTTGTTAGCTTATACTGCACCACAGGCAAGAAGAATAGATGGAGGGGAGTCTACGACTATGTACGCGTTCAAATGGATGGATCCTTCATTTGATTGGCTCTTTTCGTTCCTTCCACCATTAACGCTCCCTGTATTTAACGAGGGCAGTGATTCGATTCAACGATCCATGGGAAAAAAGGAGGGAGGAGGGTCGCTTGCGTGCATTCATAGGAGCTCTTGAAAAGAAAAGGAATTGTATTTAAATAATCACTTGGTGCTTTCAAGCAAAGCATATAATCTTAATTCTTGTCGCACGGCAAGCTTCAAGAATTATACGTTCTTGTTTCATTACACAATTCATCATCTTGGATTAAAAGATTGGTATAGCCCCCAAAGATGAATTTCTGATCCTAAGACCAGATTTGCCTTCATGGCCAACAAAAATAAAATAAAATCAAAGCATTCTATTGATAGTATAGTTTTGAATTAAAAAAAAAACAAAGAAAGAACAGCCGAACAGATGAGATGAATTTCCATATTTACTCATGAGAATACAAATATCGAGGTGGGAAACTGTAAGCCCCTCAATGCTGGCCCGAACCCTGTGACAGAAACCATAGCCAAGAATGCTTTTACCCGGAGGGATGTATAGAGGACAAGTGATGCAAGGCAAGAGGGGGGGCCATCATGTGAATTATGAGGGGATGATGAAAGCAATCTAGTCACACTATCCATTCACGAAGGAAAAGCAATGAAAGAGAATCTAATAATGGATTCAGTCTATGGCTACGCAAGTGCTATTGGAGGATCAGAGTGATGAGATCCTATTGTCCACCAAACAATCAATTTCCATAGTCGATATCATTTTACTTTTCCATATTGTAATGTAAAAAACTGTCTCAAATTGTATTATTATAGTGTACTCCAAATATCGACAATGATATACATGGATTGTGAATGCGATAGCACATGGGATTAATCGTTAGACCAGTCGATATCAAGGACCCCTTTTATGAATTTGATGAGTTTTAACCATGGATGGTATGTTTTGTAATGCCTATTTGCCTTGCACTTTCATATTTTATTCTTCTTGTTTTTAAGGATAGGAGGATCCATCATCGAGTATTAAATTGATGGCAAGTTGGGTGTTGTGGGAGCATTGATGGGGGAAGGTTCAATAAGATATTAGGAGCTGTCCCAATCCCATAATGTGATTAATGGAGGCCACTGAAATTGAGCTCAAGTAGCCGAGAGAGAGAGAGAGAGAGAGAGAGAGAGAGAGAGAGAGAGAGGGAGGTACCTTCCAGATGGGCTGCCACCCAAACTTAGAATCTCATTGAGAATCCCTAGGCCACAAGGAACCCTTCCATCATCTCCCATTCGCTTTGCCTTTGCTGAATGGGGACAAGAACCAAGATCCCAGCCCCACGTCACAGCAACTCCTAGTATGAGTCCGAATCTAAAAATACCGAAGGTGAGCTGATACGGTCGTGTTATTGTCAACACAGAACATCGTGTCAGGCTTCTGCATTATCTCCCTAAAATAAAAGTGAATGGGGGGCTTAGTCTGATGGCGTAGAGTGTCGGAATGAATGATCCATTTTTATCCACGGCAACAATTTTGTTAGGTGACATGAACCCACGTCGCTGTGGAGTGATCAAAAGAGTCGTAATCGGGAGCTGGATTGATTTTCTTCCTGGTGTTGAAGATCGTCGGACAATCATCGTCCTGACAAAAATCAGTATTAAAATTAAAGTGGGGAAGGAGGACTTCACCGTCAGGGAAAAGGGCGAAATATCTTGCCATTAAAAATAAAATTAACAAAGATATATCATATGAAATCAAAGAAAAAGGCAGTGGCTGAGCCGCTCATCTGCTAGTACATTTAAAAAGTGGAACTCTCTCCATCGGAGATCTTATTTGTCCACAAGATTTTAAGGAGACCGGAAAAGGCCCCGGTGGTTGGGGTTTCATCTGCTGATACCGACCAATCAACCTGCTGCTGGGGAGGTTGGAATGGTAGTTGGGGAGAGCATCATGGACCCACCCAATGCTGATTCAGACTTAAACCCTCGATTTCATTATCCTCCTCGAGAGACATTGTCACTGCCATCCAGTGTCTCTTCCATTACATCTCGTTTCGATGGAGGGTTTTGGAGAAAGACAACGGATCAAATTTCGAAAAAAGATGGTTCATCCCCCGAATTATCTCGAAATCATCGGTATGTATACAATTCGTATAATTGAAAGGATTCCTTACGGTCCGGATTCATCCCCTAATTAACTAATCTCCCTCTAGATCTTCTCTTGATCCTGTTAACGCAATCCTACAATATATCTCGATAATATATCATATCGACTATTGTACAGAATTTTCAACTCGAGTGGCTTGTCACTTAATCATCTCCTTTTACTCTACTGGCCTGTTCATAGTGGCACTCAAATTTCAAAGGATCATGAGTCCGAGGTCTCAACCTGTCCACCCACCCAGCTGTCGGATTTATTCTTTTACATTTATTATGATTTATTTGCATATTTTTCAGATTAAAAAATTTGTAAATTAATGGGAATGTGAACTCTCACTGATGCAGCACAACACCACCAGCCTCTTCCATTTTTATGTGATATATGTTTAGACCATTAATTCGACTCTAGGGTCATGATCAACTTACCGACCCCGTGATAGCTCGCTCGGCCTGCTTCTGGAGAAAATTTCTGGGCACGATTCGGTTTTCGACCGAGCGTCCTCTCGTCTGTAATGAGTAAATGACATCCAAATTTCCCTGCTGCACTCTCACTCACCATTGGAACGAGAAATGCAGGTTCTCGGTGAGGCCGGCACATGAATAAATAAAGGTTTTCACTTGGTCGGCCCATAACGGCCCATTAAGTACTGGTCCTGGTAAAGAGACTCTCTAAGCTATATGATGTGGACCGGGCCTCGTGCCGCCAGTAATGATCCCTGATGGGCCGAACGCGATTTGTCCCCCGTCATTTTGACCAACGGACAGATTCCTCGACAGTTGCGGTGGCTGCTGGCCAGCGAAGTGAGACAGGCGGTTGAATCGTGTTGAGAAATTTTCAAGTGCACCGGGTTCATCATGCCATCAGTAAACTCGACCAGAATCAAGATTGACGTTATTAGATGAAATCACATCTTACAGTAACATCGACAACGGCGCTGACATTCTCCTTTGGGTTGATTTTCCGAAAGTCAACGGAGGAAGACCTTCCTCTCCCTTTGGAGTACGACAATACAAACCCTAGAATTAGTACCTAGCTAGGAAGTTCAATTACAGACAAACACGAAGCCTCTTGGAAACAAGAACATTTCGTGCACAAATTCACATTTGTAGCTCTCTCACACGATGGCACAGTTACCCTGCCTGTTCGAGTGATCGTGATCGTCCGTGTACGACTCTCGAGGGTAGTTTGTATAGTAAGATGAAGACGGCCATTGATGGCGCTGTTGATAGTAGTCGATCGCACCGTATGGCCCGTAGCCTTACTGGTTGCTGCTGCTTCCGTACAGGCCATAGTCGTATCAGACGTTGCCGGAGCTTCTCTCCGGCGATGATGTGATCCCCCGAACGCTCACTGTGCTGGCATCTCCGAACTTCTTTCTCAGGGACTGGGTGAGATTCACCGAGTCAATCCCGTCTCCGGTCACCACCAGGTGGTCCCTGTCCGTCCCTTGTATCCTAACCGAAGTCACCGTTCCTGCGATGTCATCAAAGAAGCAAACTCGTGATCAGAATCCGTATACACTTGAACGTACACACAAACATGAGCTGAACCCAATCGATCGACCGAAAGGAGAAGAGAATTAAGGACTTGCCATCGGCTGCAGCAGCAATCTGCTTTGCCCTGGACCGACTCCGGTTGCTGGGCAGCGGCAGCTTTATAACAATCATCTGTCCGTGAGCCATCTCCGTATATACTACAGCCGAACGGTGTGCAGCACCGGTAACTAAGCAAATGCCAGAACACCAAACCTAGCGGGCCAACAACTTGTTGTAGGATTAGCTCCGATTTGAAGAGTTCCAGATATACTCCGACAGTGGCTCTCAGGGCTCGCAACTTTGTTTTCCGAAACCTAAAATCTTGTGTCAATACGAGGAATTGGAACGACGAATGCCGAACATAAGTTGTCTGCACACACATATATATGTGTGTGTGTGTGTTTATGTATATAATTGATTTAAATTTGAAAGAACGATGCCGCGGCTTTGGGTCCACACGACTTGCAGATTACTTGGGATTTCACGAAGTCTTATCTAAGAACCGCGGGAACATCAGCACTTGCAGAAACTATGGTTAATAGAGTTGACTCGGTACCTCTTCTAGTTACGAATTCAAGTTTCATGAGCAAAGAATATTCAAGTTATAAGAATTTCTACCTCTTAAGGGTCGATTTTGCTTGAATTGGACGTATTGTATCCATTAGAATTTATTGAATTTCTGAACTGTGAACAGTTAAATATTAAAGGAGATCAAAGGGATGATATTCAAGTGTTGAGTGAATGCCGACGGCGGATTTGGTGGGGGAAGTTTCCGACTGTAAATAGCAAGTCAACGCACTGAAGTCAGCCAGCCTCCTCGTCGTCGTCGTCGTCGTCCTCCTCCCTGTGTAAAATTAAAATGTCCGCTTAATTGAGTGGGGACGAAGGAACTACACTACGCCCGGAGCACGTAAGCCCCGAGTAGAAAGCTAATCACCGAACTGATTCACTGTGACTGAGAAGTAAGTTCCTCGCATTTTGCCCGGGGCCCATATTGACCAGGCGTACGAAGTTCTTATCGGAGCCCGCCATGGACGGAGCTCTTCCTGCAGTTGCTGACGTTTAATTTTCTCTATTTAACAGATTAATTTTTCTACAAATTTTTTTGGCCAAATAAACACAGATAAAACGGGTGGACAAAAGGTTCAAGGAAGGCACTGTCCACTGTGTTTAATCGATTCCAATGGAGCTCATCATCCTTCTACTTTTCCCAATTACATGTAGGGATAGTTCTACCCGACAATATGCCGGAACCCGATTGACTCAGTGCTGGATGTAAGAAGCCTTGCAATCCTCCGAGCACGACGTCTCCCACTCGGCACAGCCCTTCATGCCCTTCGTATCTGCAGAACACAGAAGAGAAATCAGCTATGATCGTACAGAGATTACAACTCAAGTGTTGCAGATTCGTTTGGGGTTCTCGAGATGGATATATCAACCGGCCGGATCTGCATTACTGAGGCACGAAGCCATAACGCAGCCGAGGTTGCAGCCGCTGATGGCGGATGGTTTCCCCATGCAATCCGTCATGCAAGCCAGGATACAGGGCTGTAGCGGGCTGGTCTCCGGGTAGCACTTCAAGGAGCACCACATCTTGCACATGTCCCTCTTGCTGATGTCCGGCTGCAGATCATCCGCGAGGATCGGAGCCGGAGAAAGCGTCACGAGCGTTATCTGCATCGCCAGCAGCACCATCGCCTTTGATCTGATGATGGAACCCATTCCTTGCCTTGCCTTGCCTCAACTCCCTCCTTTCCTCTATTCTGCAGAACTTGCAATTCTTTGAGTCGGTGAGAAGGACTGAGATGGGAATGCATTTATCTGTACAAAGGGTTGAGAAATAAGGATTTAGATGGGAATGCATTCAATTGTATTCACCTTTTTCATGGCCAAAGGGCTTCTTCATTCATTTCATCTTTCTTTTTTTTTTAATATGTACAGTATAATATTTAGAAATTCAATATTGATAATCACTTAACACCGAATAATCAATTTTTTAAGATATTCACACATCAAAACGAGACACCATCTAAAATTTTGTTAGTATTTTCTCATTGTACCAATAAAATAGTTTCAAATTGGTTAAAGAACACTAAATGCAGCTCATTTATTCACCAACTGTTAGGGGGTCATTCATTGGGGTGGGGATAAACGTGTCTTTTTTATTTTTTTATATTTAAAAAATTAATACTAATTATTGCATAACCTGAGTGGTATAATCACATTTCAAAAGCAAGTATACGTGAGATGGAGGTTTGGTGTATTAGTGCCACTCTCGACCTATAAAAAAAAAAGGGACATGTGCAAATATTTTTTTAATCACGTGGGGAAATTGAATTCACCAAACTTGGTCCATATTCGATGTCCTTGACGAGGACGTGCGAATGCCCTCATCGCATCGAGAGGGGCCTGTCTCCTCTCTTGTCCACATATCCCGTGTAGTCCGAGGCCGTAAACTCGTTTCCATCGGCCCAGCGAGAACCTACTTCCTCGGCCAGACCGACTGTGTCTCACTGGCTGCACGGATAAGCCGTCTTGTGGGTA
Organism: Sonneratia caseolaris; assembly: GCA_900006705.1. Lineage (NCBI taxonomy): Eukaryota > Viridiplantae > Streptophyta > Magnoliopsida > Myrtales > Lythraceae > Sonneratia > Sonneratia caseolaris. The sequence continues at coordinate 1,841,466 of CXYZ01003051.1, forward strand.
ATGTGAGCTTCTCCATTGCAGCTGAGCTCGGAACCTGCCCTCCACAGAAATCCTCTCACGAGTTTCCGGTGACAACTGAAAAGCGAGTTTTCTTGGAAATTATTTGGAGATCAGTACGCGCAGATCATCTGCCGAATATACGCAAGTGCGTCAAGGGAAGTGGCGACGATGTTCGGGGGCAGAGCTGGAAGCTCTGGCTGAGCAGGCTGAGAAGGAGAAGTCACCCCTCTCCCACCAACGGTATGTATCTTTACTGCTGTACAGCCCGATCTTCTTCTCTCTATTCACCGTCTCTTCGCTTTCTTCTCCATCGCTGATCTTCACTTCACCTCACCTTCTGCGGATGTAATTGCCCCAGAAATCGTCTCGTCCGATGATGTCTTGTCCTCCAAATCTGTCCCTTGTATGCCATCTAAAACATCACTCGCTAGTACTTTCTTCTTCTTTTTTTTTTTTTTTCCGGTTTGTGGAGAATCAATGAGCACCAAGAGTCCCATCAGAGGACATAGTTGCTGCAGAAAACATTTGTTCTCAGTCTCAAGCCCTCTTCGCCATTCACTTATAATGTTTCCCATGAGAAACTTCTCTCCTTCATCAACGAATTACAGAATATTCATATGTATATATATATAGTGAAGGGACAGACGGACATGATTGTGAGCCCACGGGCTTGGGCCCAAGGAGAGCCCCCCCCCTTAGCTTGGCCCATCGACCCCTGGCTCCTTTTTCTTTTCTTTCCTCCTCCCTTCGTCGTTCTTCTCGTCGTCTTCCCCTGCCGCGCGAGAGAGGAGAGGAAAATTAGGGCTAACTAGGGTTTCTGATTTCCCCAATCCGTCTCCATCTTCATCTGCCTGTTGTGGGAGCAAAACGAGCCCTAGAGGAGAAGATCTTCTGCGAACTAAGACTCGGTTTCTAGACTCCACTGCCCTACTGTCAACTTCGAACGCTCGAGGTAAGGATCTCGTCTACTCAGGCCACTCCTTAGGTCGTTGTTGAGTTGTTATCTAGGAATCGCTATGGCTGAAATTTATGTGTTATTGCTGGGAGTTTGAGTTTTTATAGCTGTCAGGGTTCGAGTTGATGCCAGTTGAGAAGTGTAGTGTGTGCTGCTAGTGTGGTTGTTTCGTTTCTGCTGAAGGGCTTTCTGTTCCTCTGTGTTGCTGGGAGTAGATGATGGGGAGGGGAGAAGGAAATTACAGCAGTGTGGGATGCAAAGGAGGGACCCCTCTCTTTAGATCAATCGGTGGAACAGCCCTACACCCTCTCAAATCCTTAGAAATTTTTCCTTAACTCCCAAGAATATATTTTCCTTGAATATGATAGATGAGGATAATTTACTGATGCAATTGTGTATAAGCGTGTATATTGACCTCATTGTGGATGATATGATAGGTGCTGAAGAGACTCGAGATCAACACCTAGAGGATCCCGTCTTGTGATTTGGTCGACTAAGAGGTTGTGAGTACATTCTTCCATTGTGGAATGATTTGTTCGTGTTTGATACATAATAGATATGGTCTAGAAATGAGTAGCTGTTAGATATATGTGTGATACCGGTAGGGGGCATGCATACATTTATTCATGATCTGCATATTGTTTGTGTTTGTGTATAACCATGGTGACCGCTAAGTCGGCGGGATAGAAATGGGCCTTACTGATCTACCGCGGGTTCCCGGCGGGATATAAACATGGGACATGAGTGACGCTAGTTTTGTGACCCCAGCGGAATATGTGAGCTGACTCCCCACAGACTCTGTCGAGAAAAACAAAGACCAGAGAGGAGAGGTAAGAAAAAGAGAGAGAGACTTGAGGGCGATGAGTCCACTCTTACCGCCAGAGGTTAATAGGCGGCCCCCGCGTGCGTGCGAAGGAAAGGGGCACGGGAAGTAGAACTCTAGGAATTGATTGCGGTGCAGCGTCACTCTACTGTTTGGATCGAGGAGCAGTAACGGTACCGCCATAACTCTGTCGCAGAGGTAGTGCGGCCCCGTGGTTATTGTTTGACATGCTTGTCACATGCATTGCATTAGGTGGGTCGTCTGAAGTTGGTCGAGGTGCCAACGACCCTACGTCCTCGGTATATAATTGTGTAAGTTGATACAGTCGTGTAAGGACTTACATGTGAGTCATATGTTATTCCATTATGGAATTTTGTGTTCATTGAGTTGCAGCTCATACTCTTCTGCAAATTGTTTTCTACAAATAGAGGAGACACTCAGCCGTATGGAGCCGCCCAAATAGATTCGGGGATCAACTAGGACAAGTTTTCTTTTCATAGGGTATGTATAGAAGTCCTGTATAGTGGTGATCATATGTCACGCCCTGAATATTTTTGGTGGGTGATAACGGTGGATTGGGAAATGGTTGTGGATGGGTGTGGCTGAATTTTGCGTGTTGAACTATTCTATAGTAGGTTTTGCATTTCTGGTTTGCTTAAAAATAAGGGGAAACTCTGCCGAAATTTCGGGTCGTGACAATGATATTGTGACGATTGCTAATGAAGCACAGTAACCCATGAGATGCATGTTCGTTTTCCTGTGTGCATGTAATCAAATCATTTCGTAGTTTCAAGGAGATTTTATCTTTGGTTGATTAATATATGCAGTCTCCCAGTCGTCGTCATCTTCTTAATGAGAGGCAAGATTAGTTTGCTAGCCAGGCTTGGTAGCCAATCAGTTGGGATCGATCCCGTCCAATTTGTGAGCTCAAGCTGGCCCGTGACACGATGACTAAGAAAAAGTGAATAAGTAAAGGGTTCATGGAGCTGTAATGGTTGATAGATGAGATTCGTACGTCCGAATATCCATTCATCATCAAGCTCATTCTCTGTTGCTGTTCACAGAACATGGATCTAACCTTAGCTGGCGGAATGAGTTCCCGGTCTCAGCCATTCAGCGCACAGCAAAAGAAGCTTTTCAGTCCTCCGAGCATGACCCAATACAGCTCTCCATATTCTCCACATCTGTTAATTAGATGTATCATGGGCTACCCAGGATCGTGATAGAAAAAATCACAGAGCAGTTTTATAGGAATTAACAGCATTAATCGAGCATGGTACCGGAATCTGTGCCAAGTCATGAAGCAACCACGCAACCAAGATTGCAGCTGATGAAATCTGGGGCTTCCCCGGCGCAATCCCTTGTACACTTCAGGTTTCAAGCATAGAGCTGACTTGGCTCCGAGGAAGCATCTGTAGTAGCACACCACAGCTGGCTGTGCACCGGTGGAGATAGGGAGGGGCTGGAAAAAGCATCGTAGGTGTTATCATCATCGCGAACACCATAATCGCCTCCCATCTAACTGCTCCCATGCGTCTTCCTTTCCCTCTTTCACTCATCTCTACCGACTGCAGACTGGCAGTTGTCTCAGACAAGTGAACTTGCTGATGGATTATAACGAGGAAGAATCAGCCAGCAGGCCTTCATAATTAAGCCAAAACATTAAAAAAAAAAAACATACAACACAGTCCATGTAGTCAATGGGTCAACTTCATTTATTGTAGTTTCACTGATACAGTATTTATTATTTCATTATCTCCAGTAAATTACTTTGTCAAAGTAGGTAAAAATTAGTTGGAGACAGGAATACTCGTATGCTTCGGCTTCACCAGGCCGTCAGTCAGTGTCTTCCTTTTGCATGTGCGGCTCTCGATCAGAAGCATGAATGGCATTTTTCACTTTGATGGGGGAAGGAATTGAATGCCCTCTCATTGAGGCTGGTGAGCGATCATGGGAGACTTTGTTAGATACAAACACTAACCACCAAGGGTGTTGCCTTTTTCTGCAATATTATCTTAATCTATTTTGTATTTTTATTGACGATAAAAAGTTCCATGATGCAGTGAACAAGAAGTCGAGAGGGCAAAGGAAGATAGAAAATCACACACAAAGCATACGTAGTTCGGGATAACTATTCTCTGTTCGCTTTCCGATTCTCCAAACCGAGCATGGTAAACTTCAGTCAGGAAGCGCTTCTCTTCGACCATAGTACCTTGCCACTCAAATCACACAACTCGACGGCCGCAATATGCCCGACCATCCAGTGGTCTTCGTACTTAACCCGATCTAAAAGCTCTTCATTCATATCATACAGGATAAGCTCCTGAAGATGAGAGAGACCCTGGATGCCTAAAGGTAGGATCCTCAGATTTTCACATTTCCGGATGTGCAGCTTCACGAGCTCAGGCATCGCCATCTCCTCCACTCTGACTGTATTAAGCCGATCAAACCGCTCGATAACCAGTACCTTCAGCTTTCTAAACTTACCCGCCTTGAACTCCAAGCAATCCCCGGTGTAGCTGTCGACCATCTGAAGCTCCATCAGGTTTGGGAGATCCTGAAGAGCCTCGAGTGGGGAAGATTCCATTCTCGACCACTTCAGGTGAATCTTGATCAGGCTATGGAGTGATGACACCCATCCTGGTAACCTGGAAAGGCGCCCCTTTAGGTAAAGCCGTTGCAGGAACTCGAACTTGGGCTTACCCTGGATGCTGTCCAAGTCGAGGGGAACATCTTCTCTTTCTGACCTAACATCGAGAGTCGAGAGGTGGGGCATTTTCTGCAGAGACTCGCAGAACATTTTGCCATGTTTTTCCTTGAGACCTATGATTCCGAGTTTCCTCAGACAGACCAAATTCCCCAGCTCTTTGATTATCTTTCTGTTCACCTTTATAAGAGACAGCTTCACAATAGAAATTAAAGCTCCGATACCACCACCAACTTCAACGCCTTTCACGCCCTCGAAAGTCACGTACTTGTGAAAACAATAATGATAAACTAAGAGGTGGCGGAGATGGCGCAGTCGGAAAACCTTATTTGGAAGTTGTGTGATGAGAGTTTGCTTCAAGTCCAAGGTTTCCAAGAGGGAGAGCCTCCCTATGGACTTTGGGATCGAGCAGATCTGTGTACCCTGCAGGCTCAGATATCTCAGAAGATGAAGCCCTAGGATGTCCTCAGGAAAGCTTTCCAATGGTGCTCCCGTCATATCTAGTACCTTCAATAGCTTGAAGAGTGTAATGAAGGAATAATTATTCCCTTTCCCGAAGACTAAGGCCGAGCGTACGTGATGAAAGTTATTGCTTGGGGAGAGAGTTTCAGAATCGATGATGATAGAGAGCCGTCTACTTTGTTCACATGAGGGTGAGTTTTGTCCCGCCAAAACCCCAAAGAAGTTCTCTTCCTCAGCCTTAGAGATTATAAACTCACGGTCAAGGTTCGGGACTTGGCAACTTCTAATCCGCCCGTCAATGTCCCTTTTGCAAACTGAAACTAAATGCCTGTCGACAAGGTCGTTGAGGTTGCGCTCTGCCACTTCCTCTGCGCTCTGGTTCCTCTCCTTCTTCACGAACCCTTCAGCAATCCATAATCGAATCAATCTCTCCCTCTGGATAGTGTAATCCTTGGGGAAGATTCCGAAGTACAAGAAACAGCACTTGAGGTTGCACTGAGCTCGGAGGTCATTGTAGCTGGGTAAGAGACGGCCAATGATGGAAGGATCCATGCCAATGGAGTCCTGGAACTTCTGCCACTCAGCCGGGATCTGGGGCTTGTTTGACAGCAGGCTAGCAACGGTTGCGAGAGCTGAGGGCAGCCCATCACATTTGTTCACTATTCTTTCAGCCCACTCGTATAGTTCGGGAGGGCATTTTCCACCGGTGGGCTGGAAGACCTTCTTGCAGAAGAGGTTATATGCATCCTCCCATGATAACCTATCCAGCTTATGGAGATGACCCAGTTCATGGACACGGAAGGAGGCAACCTCACGATTACAGGAAGTGACAATAACTCTACTTCCTCGGGTCCTATTAGGCAACATATTGAGGATATGTTCCCAGTCTTGCTTCCTCCAGACATCATCAAGAACAATTAGATACTTCCTTCCCTCGAATTGTCTTCTCACTCTCTCCATTAAGAGAATTGAGTCATTTTCACCTCGCCCTGGTAGCTGCAGCTCTGAGCTCCTGAATAGATTCTCAAGATCCAATGAAGGAGACACCTTAACCCAGGAAACGACGTCAAATGCCTCGCGGACCCTTTGATCATTGAAAATTTTCTTCGCAAGAACAGTCTTACCCGAACCAGCAGGGCCCACTATGAAGAGCATGGACCTCCTTGGCTCGTCCGATAGCAGCTGTTCGTGGATCTGTCTCATGATGTTCTGGAATCCGATCATCTCACCTTCCTCAAAATTCTGATCAGGCACATGATTCATTGGATTTCCAGAGCTCGAGGCTTCTCCCAAGCTCGTGGGACCGATCTGAAGCAGATTCATCCCCTCGAACTTCTCTATCTTTTCCTTGATGCGATGTATCCTAGAAGACAGCCCATGGAGTGTTTTCCTCTCCCTGAGATGGTGACGCAGATGATGGGCACCTTGGGATATCCTGCCCTGATGGGAGTGCTGAGGGAAACAGAACATGAACTCATCGATAATGTCTTCCATATCATACACCAAGTTCCGGATCTGCCCCACCAGCGCCTGGTCCATGTTGGTTCGTCCCTTTCCTTCTCTATCCAGCAGGAACGCCTGCATCCTGTCCAATGATTCTGTGATGTCCTTGATTTCAGTCTGGACATCGTCTCTGAGGTTAATTTCCTCCTTGAGAAAGGAAGAGAATCTGTCCAAAAGGGCAAGCACTGCAGAAACAGCGATGTCTGCCATTCTCTTTCTGGATCTGTGAGGGGTGCTGAAATATCTAGGCCATGTTTGGAACTTTTACCTTACGGTGCTTCATTTATTCATATAGAGAAATTACCGCAAGTGCAGGAAACAGAAATCTCATTGAATGTTCATAATACTGCAATGTGAATGTTCCATCATTGCAGTGATTCCACTTCTCTGCTGTCGTAGTCATTGCCAGTGGTTAGCATATTCCACAAGAATGCTGGTGGGGACATTTGCAGACAATTCATAGTTGCCTGCGTCTGCGTGAGTTCTATGCAAGTTGCAGACGACTCTTGACCTTAGCCATTATTGGAAGTCCATCGTGTATTCAATGCAAGTTGCAGCGGTTTTTTGCCCCCACAGACTTTAGTGCAATTGGAAGACCTCTGCTGGCGGTGCTGCAGACTTGTAAGCTGTAAACACCCATGTTCACGGTTCTTGACCTGGTCGCCGTGTCGAAGCAAGACAAGAATCCATAGCTTGGTCTCTTCCATATTGAGTAGGATAACTCTTGCAACTGAAAAAGCGTGGACCATCCAGATGTTTAATCCACAGGTTGGTCTCTTCCATATTAATTGAGTAACTAAACTATTCGTGCATCAGGGCGTATTCACTGTTTCTGGACAAGTTGCGTCCATTTATCAAGCTGTCTCTTGGCTGGTAAAAGATTGGTTGCCCCTCCTGTCATTGAAGAGTACATCTCTAACCATCTCAAGCAACTTGATGGGTATGCCACGCGCACTGGAATTTCACCAATTAATAGGCTCCGCAAGCAAGACAATTGGTCGAACGACAGAGAAGGTGGTCAATTTAATTTAATCGGTTATTGAATCTACTCTTCTACAGCCTTTTCAGTATGGGAGAAGTACAGAAGCTCATATTCAGTTCACTTTCATTACTGGCGCTGCTTTAGTTGCCACAGGGCCCTGTCAGGCAACTTCAGAAGCAGTTGCAGGACCCACATTTTTCTCGAAATCTGGCCATCAGATGTTTCTCGAAACCTTTGGTCTTCATAAAATACTCTTTGTGAGACTGGTTTTACCTTCCAGGAGGACCTACAATTGGCACAGTGACCCGGGACCTGGGATTCATTTGACAGTATTATATGTGTAGAAAAACAGAGCAGAGAAGCTGTATTTCAAGAATTACTAGACAAGATGAAGAAAATGGAGAGGGAGAGAGAGAGAGAGAGAGAGAGAGAGAGAGAGAGCGAGGGAGGGAGGGAGGAGAGAGAGATACAGAGACTGAGGAAGGCAATCAATTAATCCATTTTCTACCCATGGATTGTGAGTTACAGGAGCTTATATAGGGGAGAAATCACCCCTTACAGATGCAACTGCCCAATGAACTGTGTCCTCATCCAACCGACTTAACAGCTCCCATGACCATGAATTGCAAATCGCTCCCTTATTCACTGTCTCTTTTAGAACGGAATCCTTACAAATTTCTAGATCGATCACAAGTGGGACATGGCACATAACACGGCATTTCCATTGATGATATGTCGAAAACCGATGAGTTCCCCCTTTCAGGATTCCAAACAGTGCAACGATTGTGTGACATTCTCGTGGAACTCGAACCCATTAGTGATACAACAAAATTGCAAAATTCTATAGAGCCTGAGATCGGAAATTCTCTCTTGAATTTGCTGTCTCTAGGAAGGCATCTTGTGGAGCACATGCCCATTCTTGGATCATGGCTGAAAGCGCAGAGAATCAAAGCAGCTACAGATCATCCAATTTTAAATGACAAATATCCCAAACAGATTAGCTCCTCTCTCTCAGATGTCTTACTGCTTCACTAATACTACAATCGTACTTTTGCTAACAGATTACTGTCCCGGAAAGATGGATCATTAATGAGTTATCTTAGGCTGTAAGATAGTGGAATAGCTTTTTCGAGCTCAGCCGCTTTAATGGGGTTATGCTTTTTAAGCGACACAATAAAGTATCCAAGCCCCCGTTATCAGCAATGGCCACAAAAAAACAGCCGATACAAAAGTTGCAAAAGCAATTCAAACCTTAGCTCATAGGGTTTTTCTTTCTTGCTTTAAGTCCATCAACAGGACATATCCCTTTGCCAAGATCAATACACTTGTTGGTCCCACCATACCACAATCAAAAGCTCCCGTTACTCCTTTTACTTGCTTTACTAATCTAACCATCAGACTTCCACTTAATTTAAACCATCCTCCTCCTTCATCCATTTTTTTCTTATCTTTGTTCTTCTGGACACACTGACAGGAAAAATGTCGATCCTCAATCCTCCTCCACCATCAGCAGACCCACAGTCGCTGCCCCAGAATCCTCCGCAGAAGCCAGCAACAGCTGTTTCACTTGACCAAGTGGTAAGCTCGAAGCTGGAGAAAAGCCCACTAATCATGGCCCCACACACGTCCAGCAATGTAATCAAACCTGAGAAATTGAGACGTTGTTCACTACTTCACCAGCCCCACCATCGGAGGACCAACCTACTGGTATGGTGCGCAGCTATATTCTGTCTTATATTCAGCCTTGCCCTCATCTTCTTCGGGGTAGCAACTCTTATTATCTCTCTCTCAATAAAACCACGGCACCCTTTGTTCGAGATACCTGCTGTGAATCTCAACAGCGTGTACTTTGACTCACCTGAGTACTTCAATGGGGACCTCATCTTCCTTGCAAACTTCACCAACCCCAACAGAAAGCTTTATTTGAGGTTTGAATACTTGGACATAGGGCTCTACTTTTCCAACAGGCTGATAGCAACTCAGGCAATTCAGCCTTTTGTTCTGAGGCCGGGAGAGAAAAGACTGGACTCCGTTCACTTCTTATCAAGCTTGGTTTATTTGCCACAGGAGCTATCCCTGAAACTCCAGAAGCAGGTGCAAGAGAACAGAGTTAGTTACAACATAAGAGGAAATTTCAAAGTGAAGGCAGGTCTGGGTATGTTCCATTTCTCATACTGGTTACATCCTCGGTGCCAGTTAGATATGACAGGTCCTCCAACAGGAGTTCTTATAACTAGCAGTTGCAAAAGGAAGAGATAGAAAAGAACGGATTTTTAATTCATCATTTTCCTCTCTTCTTCTTGGTTAAGATCCCTCTTGCCTTCTGGTGTAATCTTAAGGGTTATCAATTATCAGGGAAATTTTGTTTTGGCATGCAATTCATGTGACGGCATCTGATACACTTCCATGTCAATATCCTGGAAAGTTCCATACGGTCTTCCTCAAACATATTCATACAACAAGAAGCAAGAAAGTTCAACAAAGCTTAAAGATTGCCTTGGAAATAGGATCGAAAGAGTAAAGGATAGAACTTGAGCTGATATCCTGACAAAGCTTGATTTATACGCCTGAAATTATGCAGCTAATTGTTGGTAAAAGATGGAGAAAGAATCAATAGCTTTGATGTGTATTTATGTGCAAATTCCTGTCCTTTGAATATTCTTCTAACAATCTGTCCGAATTGTTTCTATGCTATGTTCTTTATAATAAAGTTTCTGCTACTCTTTTAAGAAAAGAATATCCAGATTAAATCTAGATAATTAACAAGGATCTAGCATCACATATAAAACAGCTAAGCAAAAGCATCTATAAAACAGTCCAGGAATTTCATTTGCGACATTAGTGTCTGAGCATAGGATAAAGGGGGAAAATACAAACTTAGCAGAAAAGGAAGATGCTGAACCTTGTGTACCTTAGACTCAGCTGCTGAGGTAGCTACTCAGCATCAAATAAAAATACAGGCAGCCAGTACCCCATCACCTGGAACTTACTGCTAAGTGACAGAAGTGAACCATCTGATGAAGCTTTCGACCCAAGTTTAAGAGCTTATCAAGTTCAATAGCTTACCTTTTTCAGCAAAAACCACTTCAGCATTAAGATTATATCACCACTTTTCCCTGTTAATGAACTATGGACGAGCATGCAGCTACCGCTCTTGAATATCCTAGCAAATCAAATATGCTGTTCACACACACACACACGCACATGAAATAGATATAACAGAATGTTACGTTTACTGAACTGCAGAACTAACTGCTGTTGCGGTAATCCTCCCACTTTACCAAAACATGCATTTATCTGAATGAATTTGCACTTACATCACTACAAATGTCAAGCAAAGTAAATACATCCTTATATTCATCAAACCATCACAAAATGTCAAAAGCCTTCATCATGACCCAAAAACCTCCATAACAAGCTAATAACAGAACTTCCAGCCCTGTCCTCAAAATCTGATTTTGCAAGAAAAACTGCCTCACAAAAATTTCAAAATTGAAAGGATCCCAAAATCCAAGTGAACAGAATGATACGTAGAACAACAACAAATGAAGCGAAGCAGGATTAGACATCTCACAAGATGCACTGCAATAGAAGTTCCAAACTTTCCATAGGAAAAAACAGCCCCTTTATTGCAAGGATACACCAATAACAAGCGTCAATTTAACTATAAAAAGAGAGCGTCTCATCCGATCTCACTATATTAAGCACAAAAAAATCTTCTAAACTCTCAGACGTGAAAAGAAAAGGAGCTGATGTTCCAAAGAGACACGAGCAGATTGGACTCCATGCACCCTTCGAAATCAATCAAATTTTAGGTGGAGTCTTGGCCACAGCGGATAAAGCATGAAGTCCACTCTGCAGCTCCTGCTTCAGCAAATCGTCAATAAGTCCGTGCCTCTTGACCAAGCTCTTACCTTCAAACTGCTTTGACATGACTCTTACATTAAAATGCGCCCCCCCCCCCCCCCCCCCCCATCAGCACGCCCTGCGCGCTGGTACGGGATATCTTCCAGTTCCAATCGGATCGGGCTTCGCTCCCTCTTCAATATCTCCTTAATCCTCTGCCCTCTACTTCCCAAACCACTTGCAGCTTCCATATGTACTCTCAAAGTTGAAGTCTCGGCCTCTGACACTAACAAACCATTACTACCTAGATCAGAGTTTACGCCAATTTCAGTCCTTTCAGCTTCAGGGACAGGAGTTCTCCTCAGATTACCAGTGCTCTCATCGAATTTGGGCTCTGAAACAGAAGAACCATCAGCACCCATAGCCGAGCTCGACTCAACTCCTCCCATTTCACTCTCGGAGAGCAAAAGCAGGATCTTCCTCTGCATAAGCGTCAGCATGTTCAAGAACCCATTGTTCCTCGAAGGAGTCAAGCTCTGCTGCAGACAGAGTAGGGTGATGAAATCAGGGGATACCCGGAGAATCTCATCGACCGGACGTCCCGAAGGGACCTGCACGAGCAAAGCAGCAAGGCCCTTGGTAAGAACAGAGTCAGAGTCGGCCTCGAACATAACATTCCCGTCTCCGTCCAAGTGAGCCCAGACCCAGACATGGGAGACGCAGCCCTCGATCTTGTTGTCGTGGGTCTTGAAGCGGGGGTCGAGGGGGCTGGGGTTCTTCCCATAGAAGAGGAGCTACTGGTACTTGAACTTGGGGTCGGGCACGGATTGGAAGATAGCAATGATCTTTTGCAGGTTCGAAGGAAGCTCCTCGATGGGCTGGAAGGATGTGGAGGAGCTCGTCGATGGCGACGAGGAAGGTGCGGAACTTGGTCGTCTGGTTCCTCTGGAAGATGATGGAGAACGATCTGCCGGGCGAGATAAAGAGGGGCCTCGGAGATGGGAAGCTTGACGGAGGAGTTAAGGCGGAGAGCTTCGTGGTGAGTTATCGGAGGGGAAAGGAAGAAGAGGCAATCACTGTAGCATAAGGCAACCCGGTGCCCTTATACTATGATTAGACCGGTAAAAAATGGCACGGCCCGAAAGTATGGCCCGGGTAGGCACGAAAATACCTTGCACGGGTCTGGATTTTCGGGTCGGGCACGGCCCAAAAGCACATAATTATATCTTAATAATTATTTAAAATAATACTTAAATTAATATGTCTATAAGATCATATAAAAATTTATTTTAAAATATTAAATTTAATTTTTAAAAATTATTTTTGTTATATTTGTGTTTGAGCTAAAATTTTCAAGACGACTAAGATGGTGGATTGTGTCGATCCAAATTGACATGTCTAGTTTTTATAATAGAGGGAGCTGATTGTTTTAGGGTTCAGGCCGGGGAATTAAAGGAGAAAAAAGAAGATTATATTTTAAAGAATAAACATATCACTGTAATAGTCATTTAACCATTCCAAGTAATTAAAATAGGACATGTAGATGTACCACTTAGAAAAAGATTGACGGAGTCAATAAAAAAATTAATAGAATGTACTAATATGTGATATTTTAAAAAGATTATATATCTTAATAAATACAAAAAATAAATTTTATATCAAAATATTAGGGAATTTCTACCTGGACAATTTACCCATTTATTGTTATGAAAGAAGAAGCGGAGAGGAAGGATGAAGAGGAGAGATCTAGGAGAAGGGCCACCCAACTGCGGGGCCTACGTGGGCTGTGTGGCCCATTCTAATGAATGAGGATATGCCCGGCCCAAACGGCCCATATTTTAGAGCAACTTAAGAGGGAGTACAAAAGCAATGGTTCAATCCATAATTTGTAAAATCAGACCGTACTAGAAATCCATCAAGGCATGAGTTTATAAGTTAGATTAGAAGTTTAATAGATTGAACCGTATATTTAATAAATAATATTAATAATAAATTGATATAATATTATAATTTGACAATAATTTATAAAAAATAATTAATTTAGATATTATATTAATATTAAGTTCAATATAAAATATAATTATAGTAAAATAAAATGAGTATATTATAATAAATTTTTATTTTTTTAATTTTAAGTCAGTCAATTTTTTTACTAATTTAATTAAGTTTACTGATTTAACTAAAAACAAACCAACTAATTCGATTAAAGTTGACTGCAATTCCAATCAATCAGTTATATTTATGTGTGAAATAATTGTCGATAGAGTATAATTAGAAATTTGATTTTTAAGACAAAAGAACTCTTAGGAGCCGTACCAATCATTTTATATATTAGATTACAGTGTAAAGTTTAATTACAAGGAAAATTATATGTTAGGAGTTAAGTGGATTATAATTTGAAATTGTTATATTCAGTAAGTATTTTGATCTGTTGAAAAAGTGAATGAAAATGTATTATGATAATAATATTTGCTGATATAAATGTAAAATTACCATGGTACCCTTCCTTTAATAAATGAATACATGTCAATAGTTTTTAGAGAAAATGACCAAAAAAAGGGGTAAGTTTGCATTCCTCTCCTCGTCCAATTTCCTTTCTCTATATCTCGACCACATCTTTAAAATAATAATTTTATTAATTATTAAAATCGAGAACTATGGAAATCTGCAAATAGAAGGGCAAATAAGGGATTCTGATTTATGAGACGTGAGCCTCATCTTTGCAATTGAAGAGTTACACGTGTCGAGCCCGCAAAGTAATTACTGGAAAACATCGGTTGGCCCGGTAATTTTTCGGCCCGGAAAAAGGTAGTTACGGCCCGGCTTTTCATTTGAACACTGTAAAACAGGCCGTAAATCCATTCAGCTATATGATTACATCAATCCAAACATGGCCTTATTATTATCTGACGTATTTTTTCTTAAAAAAAAAGTTATCTTGATTTTTGGCAACCGGAGACACGTGGCATAATCAGAAAGCGTAAATCGAAAGCTCCGGGCGTATCGCGAAACATCCAGTCATGGCCTTCCAAATTTTAATTCCTAAGAGCGACCTAATTCAAAGAGCCACAGAAGGATCCAGAAACCCTACTCGAAGTCCCGTATAAATACTCTCCCTCACCCATTTCTCACCCTCGCTAGCGCACTCAGAAACTCTCGAGAGATCTCCTACGTGTTCTCTGTGTTCAGATCGGCGGTGTTGTTCTTCCCCCTCCGATCTTGCGAGCGTAAATGGCGGAGACGGAGACGTTCGCTTTCCAGGCTGAGATCAATCAGCTTCTCAGCTTGATCATCAACACCTTCTACAGCAACAAGGAGATATTTCTACGTGAGATCATCAGCAACGCTTCTGATGTAAGTTGCTCCTTTCTTTCTTCGTTTCTATTACGGTGTTTCTGTTCCTCGTTCCTCGATGTCTCTGATTTTGGCGCATGCTCATGTGTTTGATTGGCCTGTAGATCTTTAATTGTTTGTTTCAAATATACGTTATGGAAATGTAGATGTTTCTGTTTTGCTATGATTGCATGAGATGAACTAATTTCCGTGCGTGTCTTGGTTTTGTACGAAATTGTGTGACTAATGCTTATTCAACCATTCCAATCATGTCTATGCCCGTCCTGCATTTGTTTGAAATTGTGTGAGTAATGCTTATTATTCCATTCCGACAATCTTAATTTCAGAACCTTTATATCATCCTTCCGTGTAACTTATATCAAGTTGAGCTCCTTCTGTTTCTTCCATCAATTTAAACCTGTGTCAAAGTTCTGTTAACATTATTAACTGCAATTATTCCCAGCAGCAGCCAATTTCATAACTAATTCATGTATAATAGGATTAGGCGTATGTCAGAGCATATCAAAGAGATCATATGTAGGTTGTGGTATTGGGAACATGAGCTAGGATCAGTAAAGTCATGCATAAATAACTATACCTATAACGTCTACTGTCTGCGCCCAATTTCTCATGGGAAAGCTCATATTTTCGTCATGTTCTGAGCTTAGGCTTATTGCTTTTACATTGGACCCTGACCAGCCGGTTCTATGCAGGCTTTGGATAAAATCCGTTTTGAGAGCCTGACGGACAAGAGCAAGTTGGATGCTCAACCGGAGCTCTTTATCCACATTGTTCCTGATAAGACCAACAACACATTGTCCATCATTGATAGTGGAATTGGCATGACCAAAGCTGGTAAAAATTACTCTCTTTGTCTAATGAATTGCATGGTTTCACAATTACAGAGTATTGTCCCATATTGGTAGATTAAGATGTATGCTATCGTCTCACTGTATAATCCCTGTGTTTTTAGATTTGGTAAACAACCTTGGTACAATTGCAAGGTCCGGGACTAAGGAATTCATGGAGGCGCTTGCTGCTGGTGCGGATGTCAGCATGATTGGTCAGTTTGGTGTCGGGTTCTACTCTGCTTACCTTGTCGCTGAGAAGGTCATTGTCACCACAAAGCATAATGACGATGAGCAGTATGTCTGGGAGTCTCAAGCTGGAGGATCATTCACGGTTACTAGGGATACTTCTGGCGAGAACCTTGGACGAGGAACCAAGATCACCCTCTTCCTCAAGGAGGATCAGCTTGAGTACCTTGAGGAACGGCGCCTCAAGGACCTGATCAAGAAGCACTCGGAGTTCATTAGTTACCCTATCTCTCTCTGGATTGAGAAGACCACTGAGAAGGAGATATCTGATGATGAGGATGAAGAAGACAAGAAGGACGAGGAAGGTAAGGTGGAGGAAGTTGATGAAGAAAAGGAAGAGAAGAAAAAGAAGAAGATAAAGGAGGTGTCTCACGAGTGGTCTCTTGTAAACAAGCAGAAGCCTATTTGGATGAGGAAGCCTGAAGAGATCACAAAGGAGGAGTATGCTGCTTTCTACAAGAGTCTAACTAATGACTGGGAGGAGCATTTGGCTGTCAAGCATTTCTCTGTTGAGGGCCAACTTGAGTTCAAAGCCATCCTCTTTGTTCCCAAGAGGGCTCCTTTTGATCTCTTTGATACCAGGAAGAAGCTCAACAACATCAAGCTCTACGTGCGCCGTGTCTTTATCATGGACAACTGTGAGGAGCTAATCCCCGAGTACCTGAGCTTTGTCAAGGGTATTGTGGACTCTGAAGACCTTCCTCTGAACATTTCAAGAGAGATGCTCCAGCAGAACAAGATCCTGAAGGTCATTCGGAAGAACCTTGTCAAGAAGTGCATTGAGCTCTTCTCAGAGGTTGCTGAGAACAAGGAGGACTACAACAAGTTCTACGAGGCCTTCTCCAAGAACCTCAAGCTGGGTATCCATGAGGACTCCCAGAATAGGTCGAAGCTTGCTGATCTTCTCAGGTACCATTCCACCAAGAGTGGAGATGAGATGACCAGCTTGAAGGACTATGTGACCCGCATGAAGGAGGGCCAGAATGATATCTACTACATAACTGGTGAGAGCAAGAAGGCCGTCGAGAATTCCCCTTTCCTTGAGAAGCTGAGGAAGAAGGGATATGAAGTTCTTTACATGGTAGATGCTATTGATGAGTATGCTGTTGGTCAGTTGAAGGAGTATGAGGGAAAGAAGCTTGTTTCTGCGACCAAGGAGGGGCTTAAGCTTGATGAGAGCGAGGATGAAAAGAAGAAGAAGGAAGCTCTCAAGGAGAAGTTTGAGGGGCTCTGCAAGGTGATCAAAGATGTTCTGGGTGACAAGGTCGAGAAGGTGGTTGTCTCAGACCGTGTGGTGGACTCTCCCTGCTGTCTCGTCACTGGCGAGTACGGATGGACTGCCAATATGGAGAGGATCATGAAGGCTCAGGCACTGAGGGACAGCAGCATGGCCGGGTATATGTCAAGCAAGAAGACCATGGAGATTAACCCCGAGAACCCCATAATGGAGGAGTTGAGGAAGAGGGCTGAGGCTGACAAGAATGACAAGTCTGTCAAAGACTTGGTGATGCTGCTGTTTGAGACTGCCCTTCTCACTTCTGGGTTCAGCCTCGACGACCCTAATACTTTTGGCAACAGGATCCACCGAATGTTGAAGCTCGGGCTGAGCATTGACGAGGATGCAGGAGAGGGTGATGCTGACATGCCACCGTTGGAGGATGCTGATGCTGATGCTGATGCTGAGGGTAGCAAGATGGAGGAGGTCGACTAAGTTGGGCTTCATTAGAGGACCGTTCACTTCTGTTAATTCTCAGATATATAGCTAACGTGCTGCATCATCTTTTTCCCCGTTTACTCTCTAAGTCATTGTCCTTTGGATCCTTTATTACCTGTCTGTATTTCCATCCTCTCCCTCTTTTAATATGCTTCTTTGTGCGTTTCTCTTCCTCTGAGCTTTGCATCTTCTTCACTATTTAGTTGCATTTAAGAGTGATCATGGACCGACCATTTAGTCATTGTTGAATAGTGAATCCTCACAATCGATTTCACGAGGGTACACGACCTATGAAGCTGGGCCTGTGGGCCTATTTGATTTATATTAGTTTGGCACGACCCAGCAAAAGCTATCGTAAGATGGAAAGCACTCCCGAGGTGGTGGCTGATACGAGTAAGATTAGGGTAGACCCAATCTTTAAAGCATGGATTTTATGTTCTTTATAGTTTATGGCGGTTAATATCAAAATAGAAAGGGGCCATGCTGGCTTCAAATGGATCTCTGATTTAATAAGTATTATCTACAATCGCTCAGAACTTAAAAAGATGCACTGCGCGGGCAACAAACGAGAACCCAAATATCAAGCCCAAGTGAATGAATATTGCAGGGAAAAGAAAACCGACACAACCTAACCTCNATTAGTTTGGCACGACCCAGCAAAAGCTATCGTAAGATGGAAAGCACTCCCGAGGTGGTGGCTGATACGAGTAAGATTAGGGTAGACCCAATCTTTAAAGCATGGATTTTATGTTCTTTATAGTTTATGGCGGTTAATATCAAAATAGAAAGGGGCCATGCTGGCTTCAAATGGATCTCTGATTTAATAAGTATTATCTACAATCGCTCAGAACTTAAAAAGATGCACTGCGCGGGCAACAAACGAGAACCCAAATATCAAGCCCAAGTGAATGAATATTGCAGGGAAAAGAAAACCGACACAACCTAACCTCCGAGGGGGCTGTACTCTCTCTCTCTCTCTGCACTTTTGAGACGAAGTCTGCAGCAAAGCACCAGAAAGCTAGACAGTAAACCCCCCAAAAAAATGGCAAATCCCTGTTGATGCCGAAAACCTCAGGCAGGTATCATCAACCTGGGAATGGAAAACAAAACTCGGGAATGTAGTAGCGATGTCCCTACAAGATAAGAAAGAACAATCAGGCTGTTATCACACGATAAAAAGGAGCGCATACTTTTGGGGATAAGAGATCAGTAACACACAGGCGGATACACCGCATGCTACAACGAGACCAGCGAAAAATTGCACTTTGACAATGGAGAGAAGACATCAACCCAAGCCTACCTACAAGGTAAGGAAGCTGTGGGAAGGAACCTAATTTCTTATCTGTACCCTAGAAGGTGACAATCATCAATCAACAAATCCCTCCACCCCCAACTTCGCCGGTGATCAATAAAACCAGACAACTGGCTAAGTTTGAAGCTCATAGAAATGACGGTTCGACAAGACCTTTACTTCATTCACGCCAAGAAACTAGGATTCATTTTATAATCAGTATTTTATATGAAACAGAGACATGTCTTCTCAGGTCTTATCCAAGATGAACTCCACAATGGAATACGAGGCTGGCTATGTATATCTTTTTCTATATTCAATCAACATTTCATATGCTAAGAAAACTCCGACCCTCGAAAATGTGGGAGCTACTTCATAATTGAGCACACATAATAAGAAATTTGAAAATTAAACTTACTTCAGGTATCGTAGGGTCATATTTTTCAGAAGAGATGGATGTCGGAGGACAAGACTCCTCCACTCTTCCTTGTCAATCTTCCCATCATGTTTTGTATCGGCTTCCTCAAATGTCTGTGGAAGGATTCATCATTCCATCAAAAGTTGAACTTCTTCTTGAGATCACTAGTTGACTAGGCCAGAGAGATTGGAATGACAGCACAAAGTTGAAGGTGTACCTTGTCGACTATACTTTTGATGACATCACCCGAGAGATTCATTCCAGATTCGGCTAGTGTAGCTACAACCATTTGCTTCACCTGTATATACTGAAAACAAGACAAAACATTAAAGCAAACTGAAGATGTGAAAGCTGGCAAACATCAAACACAAGAACCACAATTTAAGCTTGAACAGTTACCTCCCTCCTGCCTTTCAATAAGACCTTGCTGCTTGAGATCGTACAATTGAAAGGAGGCTGCTATAGCGAGAGACGGGGATCAGGTACATATAACTCGCACTAATCTAGAGTGGAAATAATGCCATAAAGATCTGCGTTTAGCAAAGAGAAAACCTAATCTCTACATATCTTATCTATGACAAAGATAAAGATCGGTGANGCTCTATTTATCTTATCTATGACAAAGATAAAGATCGGTGAGGAATGAGCGGCTTTATAATGTGGAAGATACATGCACTCAAATCTTTTCGTCAATGGGGGTAATTTGGATACAAATCCTAGGATCCCATTGTGCTTCGTATCAAACGAGTCAAATGCCTGGATCACAGGTCGATGATGTCACACTGAAGAGAAAGAGCTATCGAATTCCCCGCAGTAAGAATTTAATGATGGTCGTCCAATACAGGTAAATTAACTTCATACCCAATCAGCAAAAGGACTCTCCTTCTTGTTTGTTCTGAATAACGCCAATTGAAACTCTTCATGTATAGAGGGGGAAAAAAAGGACATTTGAATTGAAAATAGGAAGTAAAAGCAAATGATGAAACAGGTAAAACTTGCGGGCATTAAGAAGCAGCTACGAGAAGCATGATTTCTGTGATGTACAGCAGAACAGCCAAATGTAACTTCCTGAAAATTTGAACCGACCTTGTTAATAAGAACACCATCAATTACTGCACTGCTAATCTACTTGAAGAGCTCATACAGTGCTTCGATCTCACTAGCGGTGATTGAAGAAGAAAAAAAACATAGAAGGCAAAGCCATTAACCAAACAGCACATTAGCCAAAATACGGCATAAAGCCATGATAATTCTTAAATGGTCATAAATCATACAAAGTATAAGAGGGATCTTATATTCTGAGATTTTGAGAGATTTGTGTTTAAGTGGAAAAAGAGGTTGGTAGCATACAGACAGTCTCCCTAGCAAGAAGTTCAAAATCTTCTAGGCCCCTTGATTGTTTCTATATGTCAAGACAAGATCACAGCAGTTGAGTATGGAAGCAAATAAATGCTTGAAATCGTCTATACACAGCGACATGATATCACTCAAACATCAGATCTCCATACCTACCCAATATTGAGAGGGATAATCGCTTTGCTCAGTTTAGCATTAGCAGCATTCTGGAATAGTCGAGAAAGATCTATGTAGCTACAGAGCAATTAGATGATATTCCACTCTAAGAGCATTATAAAACATAACATTTTTTGCCAAATGGGGGAGCTTAATGCACATCCATCACTTAGGCATCCACTACTAGACTTGGCAATTCGGACCGGTACAAGTTTTTGGGCCGTGTCACCACAATCCACCATCTCAGGCGGCCCGAACATCTCAACTTGAGCACAAATATTTCATGTTTTGGGCTGTTCGGACCCGACCTGAATCACACAAATAATTAGTTTTTAAAAATAAAATTAAAAATTTTATATTTCAAAATAAAATCTGAAATGATATAATTAATTGATTAATATAATATTTATATTAATTTAAATAAAATATTAAAATAACTATTAAAATATAATTATATCTCTATAATGAATTACTTTTTAAATTTTTTTCATAAATTTTTTTATTATAAAATTTATTTTTGTATTTTAGCCCAACATGATTTTTTTGGGATTATATTGACATAACTTGATCTTTCAGTTGATCTGAAAACAACGATTTAGACACAATTTTTTTGTGCCATACCTGAACTGTGTTTTTGGGCTATGCCAAACTTTACCACATTTATCCACTACCTACTGCTACATTGGGAAGGAATCATTCATTATCACAGCCCATAAAATGATTTACAGCAAGATAACACAAAAACTTCAAACTGATCATAAATTGATCTAAAGATGAACAAAAGCTTCATACTCATCAGGACAATAAATCTAGGAAGTGAGCAACTGATGATTCTCAGTTGAAAACATATCTCAAAACAAGGAACCCAATAACGATTCAGTACGCAAGGTGGTGCAAGAAAAGGCACAGAAAACACATCAGATGGATTGATGTTCCTTGTCCGCGACTATGATAATCGAACACTCCCTGTTCTTACATTAAGATAGTGTCTAACAAAAAGAGAGCTGACGATTATGGTTTTTGTATGCCCAGCAGACGCAGGCAATCATGTGCCATGCAACTTATGAAGATTATAACTGGCCAGACCAATAAATATCCTGTTCCTAACAAAAATATGAGACCAAAATATCCCTCAAATAATTCTAAGGTCATTACCTTGCTGTATGGGCAACTAATTGAAGTGAAGAAAAAGTTATAAGGAGTCGAATGTCAAAAGATAAGTCATCCTAATCTCTTAACACCAAATGGAATTAGAGTTCGAAACTCACAGTAGCAAAATGTTTTCCCTCTGGTCAACAACTCGGGATTGGGCACCGATGCTCATTGAGGAAGGCAGTCCTCCTGAAGCATCCTCAACTACAACAATCGATGTCATCTGTGTCCTAAAGCTTCTAGAAGCTTTCAGGTTGAAAGCCTAGGCATTAAATGGCGTAGCAACTAATTAGTGAAGACAAGTCACATCGAGTGACAACATCAAGCAACATATATGATTCTCCAATGAGTGCTAAAAATTTGATACGACATAAATAAAATCGAATGAGCAGTAGTTATAGGCAAGCCATGTACAGCTCCGCCAGAAATCAACCTCTCTCACGCAACAAAACCAATAATGAAACAGAAAATACCACGAAACAAAACCGATTGCGCAAATTTACACTCCATTTCCATTGGATGAAGGAAATCCCACACGATCGCCGGACGGATCTAACTACCGGAGCCATTTCGAGGTCCGGAAGGTCTTGTCCAACTTTAAAGACAGGCATCGCCAGCAAAGAAGATACAGGTACTATCCGATAAGAAAACGTGCACTAAATTCGGAGACAATCGAGGATTGCTAATCCTATGAATCGCGTGAGAACGGTGAATTCCGGAGTTCCGAAACAGAGGCCTGAGGGCCTGAGGTCGTAGTAAGTCTCTCCTCTACATGAATGGAGAAGAAGAGCAGGCGCTCGTCGGAGGCACGGCCATAGCTGTCTTTCCTCTCTTAAGCAGGTCCGCCCGTACAACTCCGAGCGACGGTTCCCTGCCAAATCGCTGTCGAGACTCTGATGGATAGTCAGAGAGAGGGAAATGAAGGAGAGGGAGTGAAAGAGAGGACTGGTGGTGTCGTTATTTATACCAGCGAATGACGCGATGAGTTGTAGGCGTGGAAATCGTTCGTGCCCGCACAATTTCCATTTGTACAAATTATTATTATTATTCAAATAATTCTCTTTTTTAATTAAATTTTCAGTCAGACATCATCTTAAGCTTTAGTATTATAAATTAAAAAATATTTAATAAAAATACGATTTGAACTGAATTAACTAGTTTAGTTATGTGGGTGGCAATTTGCGAGGAAAATCTTATTATTACTTATCTTTAGTCCCCGATTGTGACCCACACATTTGATATATTTGATCTTGCACCCCCTAAAATTTGAATCAAACTATTTCTTACCCATAACTTTTAAATTTGTTCCCTTATGGCACCCCTTTATGGAACAAACGCGAATATCACCACCTTTTTGGTAAGGGATGAGAAATACTTCACCTTTTCTTTTTTTCACTCAAAGAGAAATTTATCATTATTTAAAAAAATACCTTGGAGTATTATGGTTGCAGGTAAGATAAGACTAGATACGGGTCCATGCTACGCACATATCTTGAGTCAATAAAATAGTAATAATTGACTTATAATTGATCAAAGAATAATTAAAAGATATTATAATAACGGTAAAAAAAATAAAAAAGAGAGAATGGCTTAATAATGGAATGGATGAGGAAAAAGGAGGTCAGTGGGTAGATCCATTGGTTTATGATTTACCTTCACGTCCTTGCCTTTTGTTTTATAAGTCTAATGGTTATTAAAAACTGAGACATAAAAGCACAATATTTATGTTATACTTTGGGATATCATAATAATCTTTTCTTTTGGGTGTGAAAGATGACAAAATCCAATGAGCAAAACCAAAATTTCCATCCTTTTGTATTTTTATTGGGGCATGATTCAGGCCAAGAGAAAAGGATAACATTATTACATGACTAGTTTGACCAGCTAAAAGCTATTTATTACCTAAATAAAAATTAAATCTCATCCAAAAATTAAAATTAGACCTGTCAATTTAAACCAGTATAATATGTTCATAATCTCATTTAGCATGTAAATTCTAGCATTGGTACAAATGCTTTGTCTTTCGGGTTGCTTGGCCCTACTTGAATTGAACAAAACAATTGTTTTTAAAAACTAGAACTAAATAATTTTGTATATAATATAATTGATTGATCAATTTAAATATTACACATTTTATCCGTATTTATTCATGGTTAAATTTATATAAGAATTATCGACACCTGCAACCAAAAAAATAATAAAAAAAAGTACTTGGCGAAGGACTAGGTATAGTGTTATTTAAAAAGTAAAGATGTTGAGCTATTTCCTCTGTAATCCGATCATACAACGGTAACACCGTGCGGAACACGTGTTATCGACTAGTTTGTGGGCTGTGGAGAAATAAGGTCTTGTCCAACTACTGGGCTTGGTCTGGGCCGACAAATTAACACAAGATCACAGAGGATTCATGGGCCTGATGGTCGCTGTGAGGCCCAAATTGTCCCTACCTGGGCCATCCACGTGGCTGCGAATAAGCTGAGTAACGGCCGCATAGAATCAAGACCAGCGAGGGCTCCCTAATATCTAGCAAGACGAGCTGCTGCTTCTTGTTGTTATTGTTCTTCTTCCTTTTCATCGCGGAAGTTTTACGTAAGAGGCAAAACCTACTGGGGGATTTCGGTTCTCGTTGCCGAGGATCGAACTGAGGAGCGGAGTTGGAAGGGTTCCTGTGATTGGGAAGGGTGTTAGGTGAACGATGGGGAAGAGAAGAGAACGTCGCATGGCGGCTATGAGCAGCGCCAGCCGCCGAGTCAAGCTCGACCTATTTGCGGAACCCTCTGGTATGCCTTCTATTCCCCTTTAAGCTTATTCACGTCAATAATAGAGTTCGCAGACAGCTTTGAGGATTTGTTGATTGATTGTTTCGTCTCGGTTTGTTCTGTCCAATGGCTCTTCAGTTCACTTTGAATCGATATAGGCATGGATGTATGCTTTTAGTTTATTTCCCGTCGACAAGAGTCTCTCGAGCTTACTTCAACAGAGAAAGGCTATAACTTGATTTTGTATATTCAGGAATTATGTTTATTTTGTTTGTTGTGATATGAGGGTTTTGCTTCCTCTACAGGAGATTTGAATAGCTCATCTGCCCAAGATGAACTTGAAGGGGGTTTAGATTCCAAACGCCCCGATGGGTTAGCCAATTCACCATCTTCTTCAGGTGGGTTCCGCAGTTTTCTTCGAATGGACTATGTAGGAGGAACATGAGTGGTCACGTAGTTTTGGTGGAAATATGGACCAATATACAATGTTTTTCGCCCTAATTATTCTTCTCAGACGGTAAGGTGGCTGTATTATTGGAAACATCCTCCGACAGATCAGATCCTGACCCTGCTGCAGTGAAAATTTTGCATGACCCTTATATTATCATGCTCTTTTCACCATGCCGTAGCTCCTGGAGACAGCAGGAGAATTCTCAAGCGGTTCGTATATCTCTTGCTTTTGAGCTTTTGCTTTGTAACCCACTAACAAGTTTCCTCAACATGCACCAGGTGTTTTCCTGAGAAGCTTAAGATGTCCTTACTCTATACCAATTTAGGGCTGCATATGTTGCAGCCTAATGTACTCAATTTATGATTTGATGTGGTTTATGGGAGCTTAAAAGATGTCTCTATTGTGGATGAAAATTTTTCATTGAATGGTTAATTGAGTAATATCAACTCATTGACATTGCGATTGGTTTTCATCAGGTCAACAACCGGAGAATCCTCTTCTGTTACTCGGTCAATACAGTGATGATGAGGATGATAACCAATCAACTAGAAGCAATGATCATCCCAAGGAAGACACTTCCTTGGGCAACAACATTGACCAGGTAAGTTCTGGCCATGGATTTCATTATATTCGTTCATTAGGAATGCCTGTGGGCCAATAATTATCAATATCAATTTCTGTTTTTCTGAGAATGCATTTACAATAGCCAAAAATAAGCTCAGTACATCAGACATAGGACCCAGCCTATTTATGTAAGCATGAAAGGGCTGATCCTATGTGATGGGTGGAATCCTCTTGAGTGCAAGGTTGTGTAGTGGGAGTGTTCTTTTGAACACATCTAAGAGATTTCTTTGTCTGAACCCAAGAACTCTTGTTGCTTGATGGTATGCAAATAGACTGTTAAATGGAACTCTTAATCTTGCCCAAGTATATTTTACATTCTAGGCTTACCTGACTCTTATCTCTGATTGTTTTACTTGTTTCAATCTTTTCAGGTTGATCCATCACTCATCAGTGGCTGTACAGATTTGGATGTCCACATGGATGCAGATCCAGCTGAGAAAGTAAAAAAGGATGTACCGCAAGATTCCAGTTCTGTTAAAGATTTGCCAAAGGTAGATGGAAGTTACAGTGAGGACAACGAAACAAGCATCTCTGGTGATCCTGGTAAAGAAATAGAAGCAAGACAAGAAAATCATGTTGGTGGAACTTTTGATGCACAAGTTGTTGGAGATGTAAGTTCAGGCTGGAAGATGGTATTGCATGAAGAAACCAACCGGTATTATTACTGGAACATGGAAACTGGTGAAACTTCATGGGAAGTACCCGAAGTTTTGGCCCAACTAGCTGAACCAATCAGTGGTGCAATTTATGCTGCTGCCGGGGGTGAAAACATAGGTGTTATTCCTTTAGACACTCATGATTTGAACTCTAGTTCGACTTTTATTGTTGGAGGTGGGCTTGCTACTGCGTTTAAGCATGATGGTCCAACTGGCCATTCAGTATCTCAAAGCAAAAGCCTTGGTGAATTTGGAGCTCCAGGGAATGGGCCAATTGATGGACTTGAGGGTAACCTATGGGGTGGGGATGTCTGTCAGAGGCCTGTGGCTGGCATGCAGAACTCAATGATCTTCGGAAAATGTGAATCTGGGATAGATTACTGGTCTCCCCTAATAGGGTTTGGTGAGTCTTTGTTGCGGAGGTTAAATTCATTACAAAGGTAAGAACATGTCCATCTCTATACTTTTGCTCAAGTTGTCTACTTCTATGCCCCTCTTTTTCTTTCTTTTCTTTTCTTCTTTTTTGAATTTATAGTTTGGCAATCTTTTTTTCTTTTAATTATTGTCATACCTAATATTTGCTGATTGAATTTGCCAGCCACACAAATCTTCCCCATGATCATGATTGGATATCAAAATGTGTCTTAGAAGTTGAAATCAGACTGTCTGATATGAGGTCACTTTCATCCCATGGTTCATCGCTGCACCCTTTCTGGGTTTTCTGCGAAGAACAGCTCAGACGCCTGGAATCTGTTGTTGACAGTAAAGTTGGTCAGCTGGATGGTACAAAGGAAATGAATCTCTCTGTTGTGAGGGAAGCCAGTGATTTGTATAGAGGTGTGAAGGATGAGAATTGTGCTGGTCATATGAGCAACGATGTTCTTTCTTCTGCTGAACTCACTCATTCTTCTGCTAGAGTGGATGCATTGACAGGAGCAGCTGCTGTAGTTCCCTGTGAGGATGCTGCTTTGCTTCCTAATGGATCTAATGTGTATTCAGGAGAGGATATTGACATGGACATTGATATGGAAGTTGATGATGCAACTTCTGAAGGCCAGAATATAGTGGTTGAGAAGTTGGGTGGGGACTTGGCTGCTTCAGATAACTCACCCAAGCAGGAGGGATCTGGAGAGCCCCCATCACTAGCCCCAGATGAAGGGTCTCCTATTCCACCTCCACCGGATGAGGAATGGATTCCTCCGCCTCCAACTGATTCTGAGCAGGTTCCCCCGCCTCCACCTGATGAGCCAGAACCCTCATATCCCCTGCCCCCTCCGACAGAAGCTGGGCAACCTTTTTCTTACATAGACCAGTACAATTTATCCTATCCAAATTCCAGTTATGAGATATACGGACATTCTGAAGTCACCAACAGTAACTTCTACGGACATGTCAAAGGGCAAGTTTTGTATGGAGCCATTCTGAATACGTATGCTGATGTTGCTTCTGCAGTAAATAATGTGGAGAATGTAGGTTATTACAGCATCCAAGATGTAACTGGATCTTCAGCTGGAGTTACTGCTGTTGGCTCCACTCAATTTCAGATACAGTCTGCTCCTTTGAATTACAGCAATCTCACTTCCGCCCAAATTGGAGCTGGTCATAGCAGTTTGTTATCACATTCAGGTGTTGAGCCTTCTGATGCCCATGGTAAGACTGGGAATGGATTTGCAGACGTTACTTCTACTTCAGTTTCTATGAGTTCAGCAACTGTTGAAGCCCCTGCAACCAGGTTGGTGATGGATGGCATTTCTGAGCCATCAGCCAATACAGCTGCTGCTACTGAGACCACCTTGGCTGATGCCAAGGTTCAATCAAAAGGTGACATGTTCCTACATTGCCTCATTCTCATCAACATTTTTTCATAACTAAGGTCCTAAAGCACTGTATGAAATGGTTTGGAGTAAATTATTTAATGCATACTGGTTCATGACTTTCATTTCACTTGGTAGAGGAAAAATGTTGCAATTGACATCTTTGGTAAGAACTTGTCCAAAAGAAGAACATGCTACAAAGATAAATCTGTCAGAGACTGGTGATAGTGATCTCTTTTCTCTGTTTCTAGAGTCTGTTATTCTATTTTCTGACACTAAGATGATTCTCTTTCTTAATCAGCTCTACGCACTAAAAAGCGAGCAGTTGTTAGTGCCCCATCTTTGAGGTCCAATAAGAAAGTTTCAAGTCTTGTAGACAAGGTACCTTTTCATTTCATTGCATCCAGATGCCTTATTTATCTTTTGTATGCTTGTTTGCAAACATGTTCTGAGCTCTCTCTATTTTCTTCAGTGGAAAGCAGCTAAAGAAGAGCTTGAGGAAGAAGAGGAAGATGAAGCTAAGGCTGCACTTGCAGCATTGGAAAGGAAGAGACAACGAGAAATAGAGGTCCATATTAACTATTTCCCTTCTGCTAAATATATTAGTTACCTTTCTGTCACCTATGTGATATCTCTATTTCCGCTCTTTTGTGATGCTTTCATTTGTCTTCTGAACTGCAGGATTGGCATGCTCAGCAAATTTCCAGTGGAGAGGCCGAAGAGAATGCAAATTTTCAGCCTTTGGGTGGTGATTGGTGCGTCTCCTGGAGACAATTTTCTGTGTTGGATGCTTGGCTGACTTTATATCATGGACTTATCCTTTTTGTTTCTAACTGTAGGCGGGAGCGGGTCAAGCGAAAGAGGGCCCAAGTGAGCAAAGAAGCTGCATCTACAACTGAAGAGTCAATAAAGGGAAATCAACAGCCTGACTTGGCGGAATTCTCTAGGGATCTTCCATCAGGATGGCAGGTAATGTAAATCATGGTCACTAAACCTCTTAACCATATTTGTATACATCTTCCCGAGGCCAAGGCCTAGAAAACTGCTGTAAGGAACTATACCATCTATTTGCTTATTTCAATCACATCAAGTCAACTAAATCTTTCTGATTCACACATAATACTGAAAAAGTGAAAATTATTT
This sequence comes from Sonneratia caseolaris, assembly GCA_900006705.1. Classification (NCBI taxonomy): domain Eukaryota; kingdom Viridiplantae; phylum Streptophyta; class Magnoliopsida; order Myrtales; family Lythraceae; genus Sonneratia; species Sonneratia caseolaris. The sequence continues at coordinate 1,870,708 of CXYZ01003051.1, forward strand.
GCTCGATCTCTGTCAATGCCGAAACACAGGAATTCAATAATTGAGCATGGAAATACCTTGTACTGGCATCCTTGTGAATCTACTACCCTGGCTTGGGTCATACTGTTGCTTATATTAGCTGCATGATTAGCTTACATGGACTAGTCCTACTAAATTTTGATACAGTTACTTCTGCCCGCATCTTTTCCAATAGGTCTTCCTTATTGGCTATTCTCATCATGTCATGGTCTAATGTCTACAAGTTCATCCTCTCTGTGACTCTTCCAGGCGTACTGGGATGAATCTTCGAAGCAGGTTTATTACGGGAACACTCTTACGGCAGAGACCACCTGGATCAAACCCACCAAATGATGCTGCTTTTTTTTTTTTTAATCTCCCTCTTCTTTCAAGTGCATGTATAGTTTTCGATCAGTTTTGTCTCTCACTCTCTGGATGTAGACACACCTCTTCCTCAACAGTAGCACCTGTTACTGATAGTTGGTAGCACACGACCCGAGTACGATGCCCCGAGTTGGTGTATTTGGAAACCAAGATGATTATTTTCCCAATCTAACGACAGATTGAATACTTTGTTAGTGCATCTGGAGAACCTATTCAATTTCTTCATATCTGCATACTCAGAAGATATACAGAGACTGAATAATATTATTCAATGCAAGCTCCAGAATTTTATTAGCCGTACTAATCAAATCGTGCCTTGCAAGTCTTCGTTGAAATCATGTACAGGTATCAAAGTAAAATCCATGACCCACTCTTCCAAACTTGAAAGCTCATCTCGAAGAAGCTTGAGCAAAAATCTCGAACTTCTGGTGCATATGCTTCGATGGTTTACAGGAGAGCTCCTGTAACAACCCTCGAAACCCTGCTGATTTATATACAGGTGTAAATCACCCCGCATCAAACCGAAGGATATGAACTCATAGATAGTTTTGGTATACATTGATCGATATTCGGTTTCTGTTTTCTCTTGTATTTTCCCCTTCCTCCTACCGCTCGAGTTCTTGTTTACACAGAGGGCAGCAAGATATGATCCTGAGCCACTGATCCACGCACTTCTGGTGAAACATATGCGAGCATGGCAATTGCCTCACTTCCTCCTTCTCCCGGTACCTCGCAAGGCATATGCAGCACTCCTGATAATAGAACATAAGGACGATCCATGAGTCGGGTTTTTGAACATCTTAAGCCCTGCGGGCTGGTGTTCATGCCGAGACTTACCGGATCATCCGAGCTGCGTTCCATGCTGTTTCCGGGCTCTAGAGAGCTGCGATCGGCCTCCTTGTACCTCCAGCTCGGGAGCTTCGAGATCTGGTCATCGGAGGCCCCCCGGTCGACGGATCCCGTGTTGATGTTGTAACCGAGGAGGCTGCTGATGATCGGCACGAAGCAGCAGAGGAGGAGGAACAGCAGGAACGGGAAGGAGTAGCTGATGGCGTTCCAAGCCAGGAGGGAGATGCAGAGCAGGTGCAGCTTCGGGGCTCGTCGGAAGGACCCAAGCCGCGAGTCGAATACCCACACGTTGCCCATCACGAACCATATCGCGAAGAAGAGCTCGAGCGAGGCCCGACATTTGTTCATCAGGTGCAGGCTTCTGCTTGTAACATCGAGCCAAGAGCACGCACAGATCATGTAAACATTCCCGAATTGGTCGGGGATAACACAGTGTGTGGGCCGGGTGCCATTGGGCCATTAGCTTATCAGGCCGTACTCCACGGCCTGATTAATTTTGGGCCGGCTTGTGCCCAGAATTTTCAGGCCGAGCCAGTCTGGTAGCCCGATAATTTTTTTATATATATATAAAATATGTACTTTTTTTTATTGGCATAATAACTTGATTTACATAAAGTTAATAGGAGCAAAGAGGGTCGTCATAAGAATAATTGAATAATTATGGACTTATCAGACCGAGCCAGACGGTCCAATAAACATTTCCTGTGTCTGGGTCAGAAGTTATCGGGTCATGATGGCTCAGCACGATAAGCCCATGTAACATCCAAGAGAATTCATGATTAATGGGCATTCTCACCTGGAGTCTTCACTGCTCCTCTGCTGCTCGGGATCCAGCAACCCGAACGTTTCCCTTGGGCTCGAGTGAACGAACCGGTGCCGCCCGTACAGAAGCAGAAGGCTGAGGACGCACCCGATGTCGTACCCCATGATCCAGATTCTCATGGGCCAAACCGGCCGTTCCTGGCTCGAGATGATGAGTGTAAAGCTGGTGATTGCTACCTGAACCAGCAAGGCGACCAGCTCCAGCGCCATCCATGTGGTGGAGTTGAAGGGGTTTGAGCCGAGATCCGTCCGGGAACCGTTCTGGTAGTGGAAGACCCGCCTCAGGAAGGCATACCACCTGGCCCGGGAAATCCGCATGGCGGCCCGGACAAGCAGCGAGCTCGGGGCGTGGGACCGGGGAGCTCGGGCCCGTGGACCCGTCACTGTCCTACTGTCCACTGCTGGATAGTTCGATGAGACGCTGGAGTTGCAGAGGGACTCCGACGAGAAGAAGTGCCGGGTGTTCATGGGACGAGGCAGGGCGCAGCAGGCTAGAGTTTCGAGCTTTGGGAATTGGAACTCTCTTAGGTGACTCGGAGACAGATCGATCTCAAGATCCCGTATGAAGGAAAATTCTTCAACTGGGAATTAACTGAAAGAACTAAGTCAGGCAGTAGTATTACCAACGAGTCATAAGCAGCTTCTTATCCGCAAACGGTCGATTCCCCCCCCCAACTCTGAGCTTAGAATCCTTCATCAAGAAGGGCCCGAAACCGGAAATCCTGGGGAGGTTGACAAAGGCATGAACTTACTCTAACGCGAACCGAATTTATGGGAGCAGAGGATCAGACAGCCGTGAAGTGAATTGAGAAGATGCTGGAGTGGTTTCAGCAAACAGGAGAGGATCTCAAGCAGAGGAGGCGTGGGTGTGGGGTTGGTCTCAGATGGTGACCAATCATCGAACTACAGAGCTCCACCAACGAAACGAAAACCAAAATAAAACTTTCATAAAAAAGAGATTTTTTTAAACTTGAAATTCAAGAAAACCTCAGCTGTTTGTCGTTTTAGTTTATGGAAGAAGCAAAAATGAGACGTCTTTGAGCTAGACCTCAATAGCAGCCTGCTGTACCTCTCGAGTAGTTGGGGGATCGAGGCCAACGGCCTTTAGACGACATAGCTTTGTTAGGTGATCACCGGACTCCCGAGAGTTTGATACGCCCCAACTGATCCATCCAGATTCAACGTCACCCAAAAACCCCACAAGATCTCCCATCACCTCGACTAACCATGTCGGTCGAAAGCCGTACTGATCTGACTATCCTATTCCCCCAGCAGGACAGAGACTTCCATTTGCAGAGGATATTATCAGCAAACATGGCAACATGCTTTAGCTGTTGTAGATTGATCCCCTTCTCCTGTTACGGTTCACAGTCAACATCAGATGTGGAGAAAGATGGGTCTGCAAATACACCTTCGAGCATGGTCCACGTCACACGTGTCGGGCTGATCCTCGGGGGCAGAACGTAAAGCCGTTCCATTTCTTGAGACTTGGTGGAGAACTTATGCTCAGTGGCCGATTAGAAGCACATATATCTGTGGCTCCACGGTTTCACCATAACCGGCCGGCAGGTACGGCAGGTTTTTTTTTTTTTTTTTGTTGATTGCTGTCGCGTCGGATCGGGAGAACTCTTGAACTGTGGTGGCGGATCATGCTGTATGGACAGATTTTGGCCGCCCGATCTCACCTATATGCTCATTGCTCCATTGTCCAAGTGGGTAAACTACGTTTCCTCCTCTTAGTCGACCCTCCACCTGTCGAGATTTTTTACTTATTCAAATTCAATCCATGGCAACGCATTAATCGTAGAGCTCTTAGAATTAATAATGATCTCTCGAATTCAAATTTTCACTCGAGAGAATATATCGAATCAACTCATCTTATCGATTTTTATGGGCCCAAAACCTGTGGCACAGGTTGCCAGGGTGCTGTCGTGAGAGGTNTTTTTTTTTTTTTTTCTGTTGATTGCTGTCGCGTCGGATCGGGAGAACTCTTGAACTGTGGTGGCGGATCATGCTGTATGGACAGATTTTGGCCGCCCGATCTCACCTATATGCTCATTGCTCCATTGTCCAAGTGGGTAAACTACGTTTCCTCCTCTTAGTCGACCCTCCACCTGTCGAGATTTTTTACTTATTCAAATTCAATCCATGGCAACGCATTAATCGTAGAGCTCTTAGAATTAATAATGATCTCTCGAATTCAAATTTTCACTCGAGAGAATATATCGAATCAACTCATCTTATCGATTTTTATGGGCCCAAAACCTGTGGCACAGGTTGCCAGGGTGCTGTCGTGAGAGGTTGCACGTCCCGGTTTCACATCACTGCTGTCGCGACCCAGATAAATTTGATTTGTACGTCTCGTCTAATTGTCCCTTGCCAGCCGGCAACATTCGATTTGCTGATCCTTTCCTCTGCTTTGATGATTTTTTCCTGCTGATCTAATTATTGTTTAAGCTAATAGATGATAATAGTGGATTGCTTTTTATCATGCACTCGGTGGTAGTCGATGGTTTGGGAGGTGATTATGATCCGAGTGATTCATGGGTCATGACCAATCTGGACGAATTAGGCAATAACTGTACGATGAGTGACCCACTTACAGGTTCAACACGTCCTAAAGATTCCATTGGTATCCATGATTTAGTGATCGAATCATTCAGCCAAGGTAAAAATCGTATCGATTATACAGTCCACCGTTTCACTCACAGATACTTAATTATAAGTCGTCATGAGCCCATGGGCTCATGGTTTCATTTTAGTGGGTCCATTGCAGGTTATATAGGCCCAA
>CXYZ01003051.1:1876094-1896002 GCA_900006705.1 Sonneratia caseolaris
CAGATAAATTTGATTTGTACGTCTCGTCTAATTGTCCCTCGTCAGCCGGCAACATTCGATTTGCTGATCCTTTCCTCTGCTTTGATGATTTTTTCCTGCTGATATAATTATTGTTTAAGCTTATAGATGATAATAGACGATTGCATTTTGTTATGCAGTCGGTGGTAGTCGATGGTTTGGGAGGTGATTATGATCCGAGTGATTCATTGGTCATGACCAATCCTGACGAATTAGGCAATAGAAGAAAGAGCTCGAATAGGACTGTACGATGAGTGACCCACTCACAGGTTCAACACGTCCTAAAGATTCCATTGGTATCCATGATTTAGTGATCGAATCATTCAGCCAAGGTAAAAATCGTATCGATTATACAGTCGACTGTTTCACTCACAGATACTTAATTATAAGTCGTCATGAGCCCATGGGCTCATGGTTTCATTTTAGTGGGTCCATTGCAGGTTATATAGGCCCAAATGGAGGCCCAGAAACTGTTAAGGTCCAACTGGTGGTGGGCCGATGGCTCACTTGAAATTACAAGAGCACCCTCGGAGTGTTCGGCCTACGTAATTCGGAGGAAGCAAGATCCGACGCACCACCAGCCTCCTCTATAAAATCCGAATACTCGACGCCAATACGACCTCTGATCGTCTCCGACTCTCATCCCTCGGTAGCTCGATTGAAGCTTCTTCTCGAGGTAAATAAGCTCTTGACCCCCCTTCGGAGTGATGCTGCTCCTTGATGATAGAATCTTCCTAGCTCGCTCGTCTATTAATCGCNTTCGGCCTACGTAATTCGGAGGAAGCAAGATCCGACGCACCACCAGCCTCCTCTATAAAATCCGAATACTCGACGCCAATACGACCTCTGATCGTCTCCGACTCTCATCCCTCGGTAGCTCGATTGAAGCTTCTTCTCGAGGTAAATAAGCTCTTGATCCCCCTTCGGAGTGATGCTGCTCCTTGATGATAGAATCTTCCTAGCTCGCTCGTCTATTAATCGCAGTTGCAGTTTTGCGGGGGTCCATTTTCTCACGGTTCGCCCATAGGGTTCGTGTTAGTTTATACTGAAGTGCAACTCGCCGGGGTTCATGCCGATTTTCGTTTTGATTTAATGTCCTTTCCGTTGGCGCACCCCATCCCGGCCCCCCTTAATCCCCTCTCCATGGTTGGTTTTGGGGTATTCCTGGTTCTTGCCAATCCAGTTCGAATTCCGGAGTTGTGACATGATTTCGGGCGAAATTTAGCATTGTTCCTAATGTATGGTTATCATAGGAAATTCTATTTGTTTGGTTTTTTAATGGATATATTAATATGAAAGAGCTTAACCCTCAAGGGTTAGATAGAGCGTGCGTTCATGTTTATGTTAATCAAAATTCCAATTTTCATTTGTTAACTGCTCTCGCTACTGGGCTATTTATTGAATTTTTACCAGTTTAGTTCACATGGTAGCCTGCAATTTTGGGGGAACCCACCTTTGGCCTGTGTATTTTGAGCTGAAGAATTTGCTAGAATGTTCTTTTACTCCAGTTTAAATTGATTTTGGGCAACAGGTCTTTGTTTTGGCAACATATATTTGCAGTAGATATGACGACTGCAGCTAGACCAACTTGGGCTCCTGCAAAAGGTGGCAATGAGCAGGGTGGCACTCGAATATTTGGTCCTTCACAAAAGTATTCATCAAGGGATGTTGCAGCTCACACAGCCTTAAAGCCGAGGTTTGTACATTAGTGTTCAGTCTTTTTCTTGGAAACCATAGATTGTTTAATTGCTGCTGGACCAGTTTTATCTTGCCCTGTCATAAGGATTTCCCTTACTAGTGATATCATTTGGCAGAAAGGATGGGCAGGACACCCAAGAAGAATTACAAAAGAGGAATTTGCGTGAGGAGCTTGAGGAGCGAGAGCGTAGGCATTTCTCATCAAAAGATAAATATATTGGTACTGAACTTCTTATACTCCATGCCTTGATTTTTATTTTTCAGGGTACATGTTGTGTCAGATAGTCACAGAATATGCCTTTTTTCTTCAATTGATCCTAGTTATGTTCCTTTATGTTTGCAGATGATAGAGATCGCACGAGAGGACGGCTCCTTTTAGAAGGTAAGTCTGACTATGTCCCTTTATATAAATTATTGATGCCGCAAAATTTAGAATCTTGCCCTGGCCTGACCATGTGATCACAAGCATAGGCTCGAAAAGAGAAGTAGAAGAGCGCATTGTACCACGTAGTGTAGATGCCGATGATGACTCTGATGTTGAGGAAAAAAGCGAGGATGAGAGGTAAGTGCCATTATTAAAAGCATCTATCCCTATGACTAATGCATATGAGTTTTCCAGGGATAATTTACATGGTGTCGCAAAATCTTGCTTCACTAAAGTTAGATGCCTGTTTTGCTGCCTGTAATTGAGTGCTTTTTACCCTTCCGAGTGTTTTCCGAGATGTGAGATGGGATACAAAACTACCCCAGTAAAAATTCAATAGGAAGTAAGCTGTTGTTTTATGGTCATTGCTGGACAGGAGTTGCTTTTTTTGCTCTTTGTTTATTCTTTTTCTGTTTCGTTGCCTGTCAAGCATTTTTAGTTGTCAATAGTCTTATAGGATACGCGTTTTGATTTCTGAATGTATATTTTTATGCTAGCAGTGAAGATGATGACGAGGATGAAGATGACACTGTGGCTCTTCTGGAAGAGCTTGAACGGATAAAGAAGGAGAGGGCAGAGGAGAAGCTTCGGAAAGTAAGTCATTTTCACTTGGGAGACTTGTAAAAGCTTCTTTTCTAATCTTGTGCTTTCAGGGATTCCCTACATTAGACATAATTGCTATCTTCTCTTTGAAGTCCACTGTAAATATCAGTTACTACCTAGAACCTTCAGTGCGCTCTTATAGTCGTATGTGAAGATAACAGATGTCCATTTGATTTGTTAGGAAAAATTGGAGAAGGAAGAGGAGCTCAAAGCCAAGGAATCAGAGCTTCTTCGTGGAAATCCCTTGTTAAACAACCCAACAACTTTCAATGTGAAGAGGAGGTTCGTCTTCATAACATTTAAAGCCCTTATTTACCCAACCTATTCATTACAAAACTTGAGCTAGGCTCGATTTTGTCTGATACCTGAGTTCGCTGTGCTTATAATCTCCAGATGGGATGATGATGTGGTTTTCAAGAACCAGGCACGTGGAGAAACCAAGGCCCTGAAGCGCTTCATCAACGACACTATTAGAAACGACTTCCATCGTAAATTCCTGCAGAAGTACATGAAGTAGATCGTTCCGCTTCCACGTCCTTGGTTGGAAATCATGCATCCGAGGCAAACAGAAACTTGCTAGCTATTTCAGTGGCAGTCTGTCGAGTCTGGAAATCTGCCATATGTAATGTGCCCGTGGACTGATGGATATAACTCTCTAGCTACGATTACAGGTCCTGTGATGTTGTCGTGCGTTTGGATCTTCAAGGCTTTCTAGTGAAACCCGATTTCTATGACTTTGTATTGAGAATCGCATATTGCTCGTCATCATCCCATCCAACGAGTGGAATAGATTAAGTTCGGTGATGGGGGTTCGACTCCATTCCGATTTCTTGTTGGGTGTACGATTAGTGGCGGTAGCCATACGGGTGAAAACTGGAAACAGCCGGGGACACACAAGTTGACCCTTTCATCAGTAGTGTCGGCATGAAAGCAACCCTTCCAATCTGTTTTCATAGGCACGCTTTGGAATTTCGATTTTCTTGATCTTCCTCTTCGCCCCCGTTTTCCTGGAGGAGGTGGTGATCGAGATAGGAAGAATATATAAGTAAAAGTCATGATAATTTATTTAATAAAATAAAAAATAAATTCAATTCTAAGATGATTCGCCATAAAATTCCTGCTGAACAATTCCTCGACAGATGTGTTGTATCTGATAAATTCCGAATAATTACTCCATACTATGACCGTTCCTTGAATGTGGTCCCCCACACACATTGGAAATTTCGGCTGAAATCTACCCTCTGACAGACCAATTATAGTCAGGAAAAAGGAGAACACAGAAGTTCGCTGTCCAAAAGACACACCATGGCAACATCTCTGCCTTAAAGTTTCCTCTCTCTCTCTCTCCTCACTATCACAAGAAAATCCCCAAAGGCTCCATTTTTCGCAGTTCCTCTTTGTCGAAGTAGAATTGGATCCTCTGCCCCGGAATTCCCAAAAGCTTGTTATCCAAAAAAGTTACCAAAAAATCCGTTTTTTCTTTTTGGCAGAAGAAGAGAAACGAAGAGATATGGAGTTAGTGCCATATTCGGACCCGACCTCCAAGTCAGATCCTGCCGCCTCTCCTCCGTGGCAAGACATGTTCCGATCAGCCTCTGTCCGCAGGCCCACGCCGCCCCACGAGACGCAGGAGCGGCCATCCGAGCCCAACGCGCCTCCCCCGACGTTCCCCGATGGGGGTGCCCCTCTCTCCTCCGACCCCCAGGTTCGCCTCGCCCTCTACATAGCCATGGCCCACCTGGGCCTCGCCTTCACCGTCCTCGTCCTCTATGGCATCTGCAAGCTCCTGCAGGGGTATCTTCGGCCGATTCAGTGGGCCATACTCTGCTCGATCCCCTTGCGAGGGATTCAGCAGACCCTGGTCGCCTTCTGGGCGGAGCCGCTCGAAATGGGTCTCACGGAGACTGTCCTCGCTGTCCCGGTGTCCGTCTTTAGGGTTTTCATCGGGACCCTTGCAGACATCAAGGGGCTCTGCTACCGTGTCTTCTTGAAGAAGCCAAAGCCCAGCACCCCAAGGTCGAGTAGGAGTGGGTTCTCAAAGATACTGAGGTGGTTGGTCTCGTTTGGGGTCTTCATTATAGCGTATGAGAGGATTGGAGCTGCTGGGTCTTTGGGGATTCTCGCTCTAGGCTTCTTGTTTAGCTCTAAGGATGTGAATTCAACTCTTTCTGCGGTTTCCTCATTTAGGAGCTCCAGTTTCCGAAGAAGCACAATAAGTGCGTTCTTCACGCGGGGATTGTTGAAAAGGTTGAAAACGATTGTTGCTGTAGGATTGATTGTCGGGATGATAGTTGGGTTCCTAGTCGGGCTCATATTCTTCTCGTACAAGATTGGATTAGAGGGAAAAGATGCAGTGATTTCAATCAAATCCCATGTGCAAGAGAGTAATTATGCGGAGAAGATGGGGGTGAGGAAGTGGATGGACGAGAATGATGTGCCTGGCATGGTTGATCAGTACACTGCTATGTTCTATGCAACTGTTTCTGAGCAAATAGATGGGTTAGCAATGCAGTATAATGTGACGGAATTTGTTGCTGGAATCAAACATTTTGTAATTAGCCCACCACACAATTCCACGGAGCAGTCAACTGCCCTGATGAGCCCATCACCATACACCCAAAAGCTCATGACTATTCATAAGCTGATAAGGGATCGGGAATGGGGAGAAATTTACACTGAGGTGAACGATCTCTTAAAGGAGCTGATCATCACTCGGGAGGACTTAGTGGACAAGGCAAAAGGGTTAGCTCTGCAGGGAAAAGATGTCCTTCAACGGGTATTTGCAAGCAGTGCTTCTATACTTGGTGGAAGTGCTAAGTTAATTCTAAGTGTTGGAAACTCGATAATCTCAGGAGCAGCTGAGGTTTTCAATTTTGTGTCCCAGTCTATGGTTTTCTTTTGGGTATTATACAGCCTCATAACTGCAGAATCAGGTGGAGTGACAGAGCAAGTAATGGGTATGCTTCCTGTGCCTGATTCTGCAAGAATACGGTGTGTGGAAGTACTTGATAAGGCAATCTCCGGAGTCCTTTTAGCAACAGCTGAGATCGCATTCTTCCAAGGATGTCTCACGTGGTTGTTGTTTAGGCTGTTGAAGATTCACTTTTTGTACATGTCTACAGTTCTTGCGTTCATGAGCGCGGTTTTACCAATTTTCCCCCCATGGTTCGCGACAATCCCAGCAGCTCTTCAGCTGATTCTTGAGGGAAGATACATAATGGCTGTTGTTTGGTCAGTTATTCACATCGCTCTTATGGATTATGGTGCCTCCGAGATACAGGACGATGTACCAGGTTATAGTGCATACTTGACGGGGCTCAGCATCATCGGTGGAATGACCTTGTTCCCCTCTGCGCTGGAGGTAAAAACCTCAATTGACTTCCTATCTTGAATCGTGCTTTGCCACACTGATGTGTGATGACTCTTGTAATATATGGATTGGTTGCTTGAGCTAATTGATCTTTTTAGTGTGGTGACTGCGTTCCTTCTGCCCTTTCCTTGAATATACCGATAGCATCAAGTTGCGCTTAAACAACTGGATTTCCAAATAAAGCATGAAATTCAGTCTTCTCTTTCTATGATGTTCTACAACTTTTCTATGGTTTTGTGATGTCAAAAGGTCATTGATTTGATTCTTGAACAATAGTTACTCTGTCACTGATTCGGTCAATTTCTTGCCCTGTAGGGAGCCATCATGGGCCCGCTGATAACCACTGTTGTGATTGCGCTTAAAGATCTTTACGCAGAATTTGTGCTTGATGAGCCGAAGAAGAAAGACGAATAGCTCTTGCTCCTTTCTTGAGTCTCTGCATTGTGTAGTTTTTGGTTGCAACCATGTGGAGTGCTCTTTCAGGTCAGAGGAATGACCAGGGTAGAAGTGTAAAACACAGCTCCTTGCCGCGATGTACTAAATTATTGTCCATGTATTTGATAATTGAAGATCCACAGGTATCTCTAGATGGTCGAAATTTGTTTTCCCATTCATTTGTATGTCCCTTGGTGTAATTAGTGACTGGTGTTCATAGCTGGTTTGGGAACAGATCTCATAGATGTAAATTTCCATGTTTTCACTCGTGAAAATGTTGTTGTGTATCATTCATTCAGAGATAAATGCAGCTGTTGCTGTCCTTGTCTTCCCCATCATTTCCCCCATCACCATTCAACTTATTGTTCCCGTTGGAGCCCGGTTGAGGAGGCTCCTCTACCCTTGGAGGCAACTTCTATGCTGTTAATGCGCAGGAACTAATCTTCCCCATGTAACAGTCTAGACTAAACCAACCACCGACAGCACCTTTGTCATTGACGACAGGAGTCGATCTCTGTCAAATTCCTCTACATTCTGAGCATGTAATCTTTAGAGGCAGGTATTTGCGGTTCTGGTTTATGGGTAGGTACAGCCAAGGGCGAAGGTACATACTGTTTTCGGAGGGTTCTTTTATGTCTGTTCGCTACCTGTTTCAGTAACCCAATGGCTTGAGTTGAATTGGCCCAATAAGAGGTAAAGGTCGTTTCATCTTTTGCTTTCTTCAGCCACGAGTTACATCCCCAAAAATTGCACGACAGGATGCAGCATTTAGGCCATCTCCTCAAAAGTTGAATCCATGATCAGAAGCTAGGGACTGTTGAAGTTTTCCTTCCATGAGACGGTTAACGTGTAGTCTTATAATGTCATCCTCAGGTTCTCTGTTTCTTGTCATGATGCTCCATTATCAAGTGTCGATGACCATTTCAAATTCACTTGATAGCCGAACAAGGTGTAACTGACGATTCGTCCCAATGAAACTGCAATCGCGAATGCATGAAATCTTTGTCTCCTGCTGGTGTTTTCGCATTTAAAATCAAACAACTTAGCATAATAATGGTGGGAAATCGGGATCGCTTCTTAGATAATCAACATATGAAGCTTGGATCATGTACAAGAAAGTACATTCTTCAATTCAAAGTTTTGAGTTAGGTCAAGACATCGAAAAGATTTGGGCATTCATTCTGGTCGATGGAGGTAACTTAGGACCCAAAGTCTCTCCATCTTCCTCCCTTTTCTCTTCCTTTTCCTCTATACTGGAAAAAGTGGGGAAACAGCAACACGTGTTAGTTAAGCCATCACATTCTTTCTTTTTTGGGATTGACTCCACAATCTTTTTACATCCTTCCATTTGGGCCCTTACCTCTTTCATAGATCAGCGCACCTTCATTCCTCTTGGCTCGTGAGATTATTTACATGACCATGTGTCCATTGTGGACCTAAAGCTCGATGGCAACTTGCAGTGGCACCACAAGTCGAGATTCGCCCGTCACGAGTAATCTATTATGCATGTTCAGGATCAGAATTATCCCTAGTTATCCAATTATTCGCCGTATCAATATTTTCAGTTTGTCTAATGAAACGCTCTTATATGAAATAAAGTCTCTAAAAAGATCTCATTAAATCAGACCCATATCATGGTACAATTCATTATTAATTTTTACTTCCAAATACAAGAGACTATCATGAACTGACTGTTACTATGTCATATTTTTAATTACTATGAAAAATATCACGAGTTTACTCTTATAATATTTATACTATATCTAATAATTTTATCCATAGCTTATGGAAAAAGCTTTTTTTTTTTTTTTGCTAGGCATTAATCAAAATATGAATTAGGAGTAAATGGAGGTTAATTAACATTATATATATTTTTTACATTTATCATTTACTAAAAGTAATTGTGCAAAATATTATAAATTTTGTTATTTAAATATGATATCGGATTTGAATTTAGATTTAAAAAAATTTTAAATTTACATACAAAATAATAAATTAACACCAAAAAAAAAAAAGAAGTAAAAACGCCATCCATTGTGAAATCAAATCTCAACTGCGGGGGCTGAGAATTCGAAATGATAATTGACAAATTAAAAATGAGACCTTTAGAATCACGTAAGGTCCACCATCACCTCCGCCATAATCATAACCAACATCTCTCTCCTTCCTCCCTTGCTCTGCTCCTTCCTCCCTCCTCCTCTTTCTCCTCGTCGTCGTCGTCGTCGTCGTAGTATTCTGGTGGCATCGATTTCCGAGCAATGATGGCATCACCCACCTGAGCATACTTCGCGAATCCGCAAAAAAAAATCAGCCATCCATCTCCTCTTCCTCAGTCCTCCTCCTCCTCCTTCACAAATCGATCATTACGTTTCTGCTTCATCTGTGAACTCTATTTCGTCACTTCCCCCATTGCTCTGTTTCTCAACCCAATCTTGGATTCATCGCCGACTTCCCAGAACAAGAAAGAAAGTATGTTCATTTGTTGCTGATTCCTTGTGAGGCTGAGGCCGGGCGGTTTGTTGCTGGGGGATGGGATTTCTCGAGTCCTTTCTGGGTTCGAATGCGAGAAGGTTCATCAAACGTAAAGACAGCGACGCAGGCGAAACAGGTATTGTAATGTGAATGCTAGCAGTTCCCCGCATTGCGGTACTCCTTGTCTGATTCTCCAGTTTTCACGCTCGCAGTCATTATTTCAGTGCCTGGCTCCTCGTTTATTCTAGAAGTCGAGTTCTTCGCCGAGATTCTTACTGGGGTGATTACAACTGGAAGTTTAAATGTGCATGCTTGCTACTTTTACACAGTTGTTTTTGCTTTTAGCCATTAGACATTAATTGAAGCATCTTATTTTGATCACGGGTATCTCGTACACTGTATATCGTGCTTTCTCCATTGGATGGGGGGTTTCATGTACATAGCTGATGTGTAGAACTTTAGCAGCAGAACTGGCTTGGTATTTCTCGCAAAATTATATCACAATTGCTAATGCCTGCATGTTTATCACTGTGGTCGGCGGGTGGGATGAACATATGCTTTGCACACGTCGATGATTAACATTCACTTTAGATGCATGTCTTGGTGGGGTATCGTACTAGATGAGCAGTGACTAGCGGACGGTGTGATCTACCAAATAGAGGGTGGCATATCAACGTCATGGACCAAATCTAGCAATTTGCTTTTCATAAGAGGCCGCAGTTGATTTTGTCATTTTCTTGGAATTCGGAACCCGGATCATGAAAAGGACATTCCATTTAGCATGGTCACGCTCATCCTGTAGTTTCATCTTGGCTCTCGACTCTTAGGTGGTGTTTTTTGGTTTATAGGTTCTAGGGAATATTTGGCGTGTAGGAAAATTCTGCTCTTGAAAAGTTTCAAGGAAAATAAAAGAAATCAATCTCACGATGGGATAGTTTATTAGCATGTGGTGAGAAATTTGTCGAAACCACAATCTGATGGGGACTGGTTGACGGAAATGAGGGAAAACATGTCTCAGCCAGTTTGATGTGGCTCCATCACTATTAATGTGATGTTTTTTGTGGATTTGCCTTCTAAAGCAACAGTACTGTAGAAGTTGATTTTTCTGTCGTGAAGCAGTAAAAGGCACTTCCAATTTGCAGATGCTCTCATATGACTCTTATTATTTACCATTTTCTCAGTCTGGTCATGCAAATTGATGTGCAATAGTCATTGGAAGGGGAGAACACGGCTACTGTAAACTGCCCTTGTCCTATACTGTTCGGGAAGTACTTTTGTTATGGTTCTGGTTCATTGCATTCATATCATAGCCAGTGGGGCAGGTTAAGAATTGAATCTTCATGATGATGCTTATTTACAGCAGTGTGGATCTCTCTCTGAACCAGATCCTGCTTCAATGATGCAGGTAGAGCCCTGGAGGAAATCAGGAGTTCTCTGCACAATGAGCTTCGGACATCGGAAGGTGCCAAGCGCCAGCAGCAACGGTTCTGTGGCCCTGTTGCTGCTATGACCTTCAACTTCCTTGTGTCCGTGGGCATCATACTCACGAACAAATCAGTGCGTGTTCTTTCTTCCCCGTACATCCTACGTTATCTGATTCATTTCAGTTTGGATACTTGTTATTGAATTGTGGAATTCTATAATATTTCGTATGTCTGCAGGTGATGGGAAAAGTTGGGTTCAACTTCCCCATTTTCCTGACGCTGATTCACTACACCGTAGCTTGGGTCCTGATGGCAATTTTCAAGACACTCTCATTGCTTCCCGTCTCACCTCCATCCAAAACCACACCATTCTCCTCGCTTTTTGCGCTGGGAGTAGTAATGTCCTTTGCCACGGGCCTTGCCAATACAAGCCTACAGCACAACAGGTTCTAATTTTCAACTCAAACATGACCTGACTTCTAACACTTCCGTAATATTCGTTTCTTCCATTGACCTGAATGGAACAAGCTTTGATCACTGTGCAGTGTTGGATTCTATCAAATGGCCAAAATTGCAGTGACCCCAACAATTGTTCTCTCAGAGTTCATCCTGTTCAGGAAAACAATTTCTTATAAAAAGGTAGATCGAATTGGCTTTCATCCTTTAATGACATATCACTGTGCATTACTTTTAGTATAAATAGCAGAACTGGGAAGCTGAAAGGCATGATTTCCCAAAATTTTGATACACTGTTAATAAGATTCTCATTACATTTCGGAACTTTGGTTTTATTTTTTTCCTCTTCTTGGCTCCCCAATCTGCTCTTCCTGGAGATCAGATCTCATGTTCCAGAATCCTGACTCTGTTGATATTCGGACTCGATCAGGATTATCACTAAAGTCATTCAATTCTTGCAGGTTTTGGCCCTTGCCCTGGTCTCCATTGGTGTGGCAGTTGCAACAGTCACAGATTTAGAGTTCAATCTCTTCGGGGCTTGTATAGCTGCCATATGGATAATTCCTAGTGCCATCAATAAGATCCTCTGGTCCAATTTACAACAGCAAGGCAATTGGACAGCATTAGCGTATGCGACCCCTTTTCTCTTATTGGTCAAATTCCGCAGCCATCCATCTCATGTGTAAATTTATACTTCTAAGTCATATCAAAACTACAAAATAATTGCTGTGCAGGTTGATGTGGAAGACTACCCCTATAACGATCTTCTTCTTGCTACCTCTGATGCCATGGCTCGACCCACCCGGTGTCCTATCCTTCAAATGGAACATTAATAACACATCTGCAATTCTTATTTCGGCTCTCCTCGGCTTTCTGCTGCAATGGTCCGGCGCATTAGCATTAGGGTAAGTAGGCCCCCGCTCCTCTCTTTCCATATTCATGAACCTTGCTACAAAGACTGATCACAAACAAGAATTTCTATGATTCTCTGGCCATGGAAAGTATCACAGTCTTCCTTTTGGGACATTTACCATGTGCTACTTGGTCTTTGAAGAACTTTCAGTCTGATACTACTATGAAAACATCAAGATTAACTAACTACTCATTACGGAACTTCATTGTCCTTCTCATTCAGTTGGAGAGCAAAATTCTGGAGCTGCTTGGTTTTCCATTAACTTGTTTTCCACAGTTTTCCAATGAAATAAGAACGACAAAGGCCAGTGCCAATTGAATAGGCCCTCCACGAATCATCATGTTTTCCTACATACAATCTTCAAGGGCAGAGGTGATATCTTTTTTCCCTGTGCAGTGCTACGTCCGCGACTTCCCATGTCGTGCTGGGACAGTTCAAGACCTGCGTGATCCTCCTTGGGGGCTACGTGTTCTTCAACTCGGACCCAGGATTCGTGAGCATCTGCGGGGCCCTTGCTGCTCTCTGCGGGATGTCGGTCTATACATCACTTAATCTGCAGAAGTCGACCGACGTCTCAGGCAAGCCGATCCCGAAGCAGACCCTTTTAGCAAAAGCGAATGGGGAAGAAAAGACCGACGTCGAAGAGGAGCTCCTCAATGCTCCCGTCTGAAAATGCGGATCGAGATTTTGCATTTTCGGTTCTCCCTATGATCTGTTCATTCTTTGAACTTCTTGTCAAGCTAGGTGTTAATCTTAGGATCTTTGCGTAGGGTTTAGCTGGGCAACGTGAATAGTTTCCATCATATACTAAGATCTCTTTCTAATGGGAAAAAAGGGGTATGTTCCCAAGAGTTTCATCCTTCATCACATCAACTTGATTCACGCTTAAACTACTCAAACTCCATTGAACCTCTGCTTCCCATCCATATCTGTGAACTAGAAGACATCAACGAGGACATCAAGAACATCCTGGTGAAATTGTCAATAAGGTTTCAGCTCTCACACACTTATGTGTACGGCTATCAAATTGTAGGATTCTGTTCCCTCCATCGAACTAGTGGTGATTGTGGGTGTAATGATCGAAAATTGTATATGACGTGCCATGTTGAGAAGTCATGAGAACTTCACGGATCGAATTGAAATAAACACAAAAGGTCTTTCACCCCCGATGAGCACGAAGGTGGGCCTCGGTAACCTTTCCGATTATGGGCCTAGGCCCGTCCCTCTCTCCCCCTCCGTCGAGCGTCACTCTCTCTCAGTGGTGGCCGAAACAAAATCTTCGCCGGTTGTAAAACCCTAGATAAACCTTCAGCCGAGTGAAGAGGAAGTAACATTCGGAATTCTTGGAAGCTTCGTTATTTTCTCACTCTGCAGCAGCAGGTGGGCTTCGCTCTCTGCGTTTTTTTTTTCTTGTTCTTTTAAGTGTTCGACGGAGGAAATCGGGACCTGCGATTGCTCGAGTGGCCGTTAATGGAGAAATTGATTGTTGTACGGTCAAACTTGTTGACTGTTTGGTGAAAAATTCGTGCTCGGTTACTCTTGGTATTGCTTCCGCAGCTCCATGGGTGCCCCCGTTCTTAAGAAGAAGAAGGGTGTGAAAGGACAGAAGCCTCCACCTAAGAAGAAGCTGAAGAATGATTTGTTTGCCGAGAAAAGATCGAAAAAGGATGATATTCTTGAGGAGTCTGAGTCCGACGAACAGAGCGAAGAAGAAGCCCACGAAGAGCAAGGTGAATCAGATGGAGATGAAGGAGGGTCTGATACGGAGTCTGATGCATCTTCCGGTGGAGATGATCCTCTTGCAGATGACTTCCTCCAAGGGGGTGATGATGAAGGTAGTTAATGTTGAATCTGTTTCACCTTTTAAATTCGGTTAACTTGTTGATGCTATAATTTTCATTTATTGGTTCGGATTCATTAGAGGAAATTTCTGGCTCAGATACTGGTTCGGATGCTGCCTCAGACTCCGACGAATCTGATATTGAGAAGAAAGCTAGAGTTATTGATGAAAGAAGGGTGAAGGAAGCTGAAGATGCAGATGCTGAATTGCAGCTTAATATAAAGGACGAATCAGATGAATTCAGATTGCCAACGAAGCAGGTACCACTTTGTTTAGGTCATCTTTGGTCAAATATACCTAAATAGTGTATCTTATTTGCAGGAAAGTGTGGGTTATCGTACAAATTATGTCTTGGCACTGCATTCACTTACCTTTCCACCACACATGAAGTGTCATTGTGATTTAATATCTCCACTAAATTTTGTGAGCTTTTATCCTCTGCCATTGGTGTAGTAACTGTCATAATAAAATGATGCTTTGATCACTTAGGAGCTCGAGGAAGAGAAGCAAAGGCCACCTGATCTCCCAAACATCCACAGAAGGATACGAGAAGGTGAGTGGGAATTCTGTTAGATTAGTTTTTTCTTTTCTAATGCTTTTAACTGAAGGGAGTGCTTGTTCCATTCATTACTACCAGTTGTTCGAGTGTTGTCAAATTTCAAGGCACTGAAGCAAGAAGGAACTAAGAGGAAGGACTATGTGGAGCAGCTAAAGAAGGATCTGGCTTCATATTATGGCTACAATGAGTTTCTTATTGGGGTGCTAGTCGAGGTGATTAATTGATTTCTTCTTCCATGTGGAATGGTTCAATTGTTTTACCTCACTCTATACTTCCTGGGTTGCTATATCCTCTTCACATGCCCATATTGCATTCGCACCCCCTGGCCCTTCCATTATCAGAACGTATGGATTTTTCTGTAATTTATTTATTTTACATGACCTTGCAGATGTTCCCACCTGTCGAGCTCGTAGAACTTATTGAAGCATATGAAAAGCCTCGACCTATATGTCTTCGAACAAACGCATTAAAGGTAAAATAGCATCTTAACATGTTCCTGATTATTATCTTTAAATACCCTGACAGTTTCCATGGTGCTGAAATTTCATCATCACTTCAGACCCGGAGGCGGGATTTGGCAGATGTTTTGATAAACAGAGGTGTCAACTTGGATCCCTTAAGTAAATGGTCAAAAGTAAGTAAAATCTTGTATAGCAATTCCTTGGGTTGCATCCTTTCTTGCACGTCAAATCAAGGGTATGTTTGTTGTTATTTGCAGGTTGGATTAGTTGTTTATGATTCACAAGTGCCTATTGGTGCTACGCCTGAATATATGGCTGGCTATTACATGGTAAAGACTTTGCTTGTTTTCACTTTTTCTAGACTTGGTTATGTCTTAGTTATTTATTCTAGGAGCGGTTAGAGCTCATTAAATTGTCTTCACAGCTACAAAGTGCAAGTTCTTTTCTTCCTGTGATGGCCCTTGCTCCTCAAGAGAAGGAACGTGTCGTTGACATGGCGTAAGTGAACTTCATTTACGAGAAGCCTCTTCATTTGCTTCTATATCTTATTGCTTTGCGAGTACTTTGTTCCTTTGTTTGAGAACTTAATAGGCTAACATATTTAGATTGGTAAAACAAGTGATTTACTTGGCAATTGTTTGCGTTGATGTTGGTTGTGGAGCTTGTGCTTTTAATTAGATTCTCAGGCAATCATAGCCGTTACTTATTCTTTCTACTGATGCAGAGCCGCACCTGGTGGTAAAACAACTTATATTGCAGCTCTTATGAAAAATACTGGTAGGTTATGTCTTCCATATGGCTGATAGTATAGTTGGTCTTTTGAAAGCTATTACTTCTGTCCATGTAGTATACACAAAGAATTTCTCTGCTGATGTATATTTTACTTACTTTATCAGGAGTCATTTTTGCAAATGAAATGAAAGCGCAGAGACTGAAATCTCTCACAGCCAATCTGCATAGGATGGGGGTGACAAACACCATAGTATGCAACTATGATGGGAAGGAGGTCAGTTTTCAAATTTTACTAGAATCACATTCTCTTTTATGTGAGCTTCTAAGAGCTCTGTATTTAATCTTGGTTGAACCTAGAGTGTTTCAAATACTGCTCTTTTTTAGGCAAAGATGAAAATTTTCCATGTTACACAAAAATCTCTTAATATGCTTATGGATTTTTCAATCGTACCTTTTCATGTCTTTTCTTGTGAATGCTTTTTCACAAAGTGATGTTTTTGTTTTGCCTTGTGTAAAGTGAAATTGTTTATTTCTGTTTGCAGCTTCCCAAGGTCTTGGGTCCAAATTCAGTTGATAGAGTGTTGCTCGATGCACCTTGTAGTGGGACTGGGGTCAGTATTTATAGCTGAAGTGTATTTTTATGCATTAATTGTGGGTTTTAGTATCATATAGAACCGATTGTATGCAACAATTTGTAGGTTATTTCCAAAGATGAATCTGTCAAGACCTCTAAAAGTTCTGATGATATCCAAAAGTGTGCCTTTCTGCAGAAGGTATGTTTCTGCAAGAAAATTCATTGTCCCTGAGGTCTAGCGAAATACATTTGCCTATTTCTTGTAATGAAGAAGATCATCCACATCACACGCTAATCATCACAATTGATCCTATATGGATTATTCTCTTATGAATACAATTTTTGTCACATAGGGGTAGTTTTTCCTTATTTTCTTGGTATCATCCTATATGACTCTTCTCTTATGAATATTCTCTTTTTTTAGCAATTGATCCTTGCAGCAATTGACATGGTGGATGCCAATTCAAAATCTGGGGGATATATTGTTTATTCCACATGCTCCATCATGATCCCTGAGGTACCTGGCTTTGGCTCTCATTTTTGCCTTTGAATTACTGCGAAGTTTTCTCTTAACCATTTGTTGTCTTTTTTGCAGAATGAAGCAGTAATTGATTATGCACTGAAGAAACGTGATATCAAACTTGTACCTTGTGGACTAGATTTTGGTCGTCCTGGGTATGATATAATCGACTGGATGTAGAACCCAGAAGAAGTTTGGCAAAAGGAAAAAAAAAAATTGCAGATTCTGACTTCTATTATATTTCTACTCTTATCAGGTTTGTCCGTTTTAGAGAACACCGTTTTCATCCATCTTTAGAGAAGACAAGGCGCTTTTACCCTCACGTTCACAATATGGATGGATTTTTTGTAGCCAAGGTAAATTATGATCTCAGACACATAGTGCAGGAATAACTAGGATATTTCGAATAAATCAATAGTCTCAACTCAAATCCATCACTTTTGTTGTTGCAGTTGAAGAAAATGAGTAATAACAAACCAAACTCAGATCCTTCTGCTACACTGGGGACTATGGAAGAACATTCCACGGTTGATGAGGACGGTGGTAAAAAGGAAGAGGAAGAGAAACCTCATCAGAGCCCGACGGAGAAGGCCAGATCTGCAAATGGGTTCCCTGAAAAAGGACTGGTCAAACGCAAGGGAAGAGAATCTGTTTCTGGTGATGAGAAGAAAAGGAAGAAGAAGGAGAAGAGAGAGTTCCCGTCAAGGGAGGAAATCTCAAGAATCAGGTAGATAATATTTGATTGAATTTTCCTTCTTTCTTTCGACTACTGCCGGATTAGATAAATTAATGTCTTCGTTCATCTTATCTGACAGGGAGGAGAGGAGGAAGGCTTTGAGGGAAAAGAACGCTGTAAAGAAGAAGACTGGGAAGTGACATCATTGATCATCACGAGCACGAAGAACGGGACACAGAGGCAAGATTCCCAGAGACCACTCGATCTAACCGTCAGAGTGAAGCAGCGGAAGGTTGGGTCATTTGATCGGAGAGCACACGAGTCGCCACTACCGAGGACTGATTTGGTGAAGGCACCGTCCGACATGAATGGAACTTACTCGTGCCAGAAGGTTCAGTATATGGTGCAGAAGCAAATGGGCATTAGCCGCTGCCCTTAAAAAGTTTTGTCTATTAACGAAATGTTGAATGTGTGACCTCTTTGCTGTATTCTGATCGTAAAATGATCCCATCATATGGTTGGAAATCCATCTAGGCGGTATGCCTCTCATTGGTATGCAGCGACCCCTGGAAATCCTTTTGAATGCAGTGTTGGCTGTCCGATGATCATCCCGATTCGATAACTATGCACCGATCTGATTCCCACTTCTCGGCATGTTTAAGTCTCGGGATTCCAAGCTACCGTTGTTTTCCTCTTCCTTCAAGTGGCTTATCGGATTGGCACTGTGACGGGTTGGAATTTCGTCGAGAGTGCTGTCTGTGTTGGCCTTGGTTTGAAAGCAGAAGTAGCTTTCACATGGGGGAGCTCTTGCTTCTCCTCTCACCTTCTTCAATTTTCATCACGTGAGTCACATGCCGGTTAACTCGCCGAACAGACAACCTACCGCGCATTGTCCGATACTCTGGAAACTTCTCCAAGGTCCGTAACATTAGTCCTGACCGGGCACGTTTGTCAGTGTTCGGTATCATGAATTGTTATCCATGTTCTTACATTCGCTAAGAGATGTTGTGTTTGGTCATGGAGTTTGAACTTTGAAGCAGTCAAAGTCGAACCCGCTTTTACTAGAATTTCCCTGAGCCTGCCGTCTGTTAGGACATTCCCGCCACTCGATCTCTTCCCTAGCAATCGTGGCATTGACCTCCAGCACAGGACCAAGCCCGGTCAAATTCAACAGCTTCAGCCCCACATCCACCCACCCACCCCTCCCATCCTAAACCGGGTAATCAATCGCGTCCCCTGATGACCAACAAATTGAGATACGCGGTCAGCTTCCTCCGGTTCAATTTCGCACCCTTAATCCCGTATTCTAAACCTGTCCCTTTCGACTTAATAATCAAGTACCGAGCTCGCTCCGAAATTTCTCCGATTTTCTTTATTATTCTATTTCTAACATCGGCTTAATTATTAGACTCGAGAGCGGGAAGTTTCCTCATTGCAACAATTAATTGACTTCTCCGGGCCGGCACGGTAATTCTCTCATGGTTTTTATTTTTTTTTTATTTTTGACAAAATTGAGAGTTTGACTTTTGACCGACGAGCTCGTATTCGTGCTCGTGAGCGGCACGGTAAACGCGTTGAAGATAACAGCCAATTAATTCTCTACCGCTAACCTCAACTTCACATTCCGCCGTATCTTCACCCTTACCCGTCACGCTGGAACATCCTAGTCGAACCGTGTATAAATGGTTTGCGTAAAAGAAAAAATAAACTTCAACTCATAATTTATTTGTTCAATCTATATAAATTAAATGTATTCAGACGTGCCTATTATATACTACATAATTACCATGCTTAATGTTATAACAATAAAAATTTGGTAAAAATATCTACAGTAAATATTATTATGATAATGGGATCATCACAATAAGATATAAAAATAAATAAATTTTAGTACACTTATATGATGAATTATATCAACAGTATACACAGTTAAGCAACCGAAGCGTTCAGTGCATATCTTAGATACTTTTAATTAGATGGAACCAGCCGTGTCTCAGCGGGCTGCTCAGCAGTCTTGATCCGAGCCTGTCGTTTTCCACGTCGCGTCGTGTCGTGTCAAGCAATTGCCCGAGAAGGAAGCTCATTCCAGAAGTGGGAATCGGTTTCCTATCGGAAATGCGCCACCTGCGTGATTCCGATGGTGTCGATTGAGCAACAGAGACGTGCCACTCGCCAAACCGCCCTCGCGACGGGGATGACTCAGGCAATTCGTATTCCTTCCTCTAGAAGAGCATTTCGGCCGGCAGAAGATATATTCTATACGATAACTCCCATTCATCGGAAATAAGTTCCCTTGGTTGGGTGAGCCATTGGAACATAATAACAATTGGAATATTCAGAAAAAAAAATTGACAGGTTAAATGTTTCTTTTTACCTTTTTAAAAAAAATTTATATTCCAGAGGCATGTGGCCACTTTTTTTCTTCTTGGAATTTTACTATTAAATATTCACCGTGTATTTAACAACAATAACTAATAAGAGAATCACACGCACTTGGAATTTCAATTTTACCCATATTAATATCTCTAATAAATTTTATTGAGATAATATTTTAGAAATAAAAATCTCCAAAAAGGAAAATTGGTAACCCCCAACCAAAATTGTCAAACCAATTGTACGAAATTGTCAATTTAATTAGCTTATTTTATTTTGTGGAATATGAAATTACCCATTTTCATATATTTGGTTAGGTCACAATTTAAACTTGAAAATTAAAATTAAAATCGAAAATAT
>CXYZ01003051.1:1899597-1958002 GCA_900006705.1 Sonneratia caseolaris
GCGGGGGCGGGGGGGAAGGGACTGGAGATGTCAAGTTCGGCTAATTCGAGGAGTAGAATAACGTTTTTCTGATTACATCCCTTTCTTGTTAGTGAGGAAAGCATTTGTTTTTCTTGGTTACAGATTGTCCATCAGGGATATCCAACGGAAACTCTGGTGCGGTTCTTGAAAGCCAGAGATTGGAATGTCGCTAAAGCGCATGTGATGGTTAGTAATACTTCTCCTGTTTGCACAAAGCTGATGGAGTGACTGAATAGTAACATTCCAGGGACCTTTTCTCAGCAAATATCTCTTCTTGTACTGATGATTATGTTAAAATGTTTCCAGTTGATTGATAGTCTAGAGTGGAGACTACAGAATGAGATCAGCAGTATTTTAACGGTGAGTTATTAGCTTGCATTTTACTTGTGTTATCCGTACAATGGGCAGTTGGTTTAATTCTGCAGTTAGGATAGTTCACTTTCCCCTGATGCTGGCTGGAGAAGCAACCCAATGAGGCCTCATTTGGGCTCTTCACTTTATGCCAACTATATATGTATATACGTTTTCTGCCTCTAATCATGTACTTTGTAATTGCAGAAGCCCATTGTTCCTGCTAATCTATATAGAGCAGTTCGGGATACTCAGCTTGTGGGATTGTCAGGCTTTGCAAGAAAGGTACAACAGCTCTATTTATTCATCATCTTTGATTCGATCCATACTCTTGTTTACATGGAGCTGTATATAATACATGTACAGTAAAAGCTGCCTGTTGTAAATTATGCTTAGTTGGATACCTTTTAGTTATTTTGAAAATGTACGGATGCATTATGTAGCTCTTAATCAATGACTTATTTACTTATGAGGCTCCCCTTGCTGATTTAACAGGGCCATCCTGTTATTGGTATTGGCGTTGGGCTCAGCACATTTGACAGAGCATCTGTAAGAATTCTTGATACTTTGATCATAGTACTTAGAGAAATAATATAAAATTGAGATGGAAAGAAAATCAGATGACTGCATGATATACTTTTTAATATCTCCATCAGTGGTTGCATTCTTGATGGATTGTGCCACGTTAGGGGTTTGATGTAAATTGCTGATTTACTACCTCTTAAAACTTAATGGGGAATAGTCAAACTTAGTTACGGATCTATTGATGGTTTTGGGTCCAGGTTTAATAATGTTTTCTTTAGTTTTTGGTTTCAGTCTCTTTGCATTGGAAACCTGTATAGACGTGAAAACTAGTTGGAAGTGTACTCTCTCTTGAAGTAAAATTTATTGTTTTATGTTATTAACTTTTAAATCTCTCTCTCTCTCTCTCTCTCTCTCTCTCTGTGTCATACAGGTGAACTACTACGTGCAATCTCATATCCAAATGAATGAATACAGGGATCGTGTGTTGCTGGTATGGTGCTCTGTTGGCTTCATCTTATATTCCTATTTTGCAGTCACACACAGATTTTTTAAGTTACAGTGACTTTATTTTTGTTTTAGCCTTATGCAACAAAAAAGTATGGGAGATACGTTGGCACCTGTGTGAAGATTTTGGATATGACCGGTTTGAAGCTCTCAGCACTTAACCACATAAAGGTATCTCATTACTCAAGTTCTTTTTCGCTTATTCTTTTGCGAACATGTTCAAAGGAAACCTTTAACGTTCATGTTTTTCTACCTTGCTTCAATGCAGCTTCTGACTATTATATCTACAATTGATGACTTGAATTACCCAGAGAAGACAGAGACTTACTATATTGTGAATCCACCTCGTATATTTTCAGCTTGTTGGAAGGTTAGTGCCTATCTTAGTGTTTTTGCCCTCAACATGATGTGTAGATCACAAAACCGTGGAATTCCTGAAATGTCTACAGGTTGTGAAACCCCTTCTGCAAGAGAGAACAAGGAGGAAAGTTCAGGTTCTCGATGGTTGTCCCAAAGATGAGTTGCTCAAGGTTAGAACAGCCTTTTTCTGAAATAGACCGACTTTTCTGAAAATGTTGAAATTAATCCTATGCCTTGGGCCTTTAATCTGAGATGAAATGCTTTATTGTTTGAAAAGACGGTGAATTTCTTTTGAATCAGCTATAAGGTGAGTCCCGCCGAAAAAAATCTCCTAGCACCGTCTGTCTTCTTTTGTAATTGTACTCATTACAATGAAACTTACTGCTGTCCTCTCCATTGGGCTGACGAAAAAGACTACTTTTGTGACAGATAATGGACTATTCATCCCTCCCGTATTTTTGTAGACGGGAAGGCTCAGGATCATCCCGTGGCTCTGATAATGGGGTCTCAGATGATTGCTTCTCCTTAGACCACTCCTTCCACCAACAGCTGTATAACTACATCAAGCAACAAGCTTTGCTTGCAGACTCGCCAGTGGTCAAACAGGGTTCTGTCCACGTGACTTTTCCTGAGCCTGAACCCGAGGAAGCCAAGATTGCCCAGACAATAGAGTCGGAGTTCCACAATCTTGGTGATTCTAAGGGTGGGAT
Source organism: Sonneratia caseolaris (assembly GCA_900006705.1). Lineage (NCBI taxonomy): Eukaryota > Viridiplantae > Streptophyta > Magnoliopsida > Myrtales > Lythraceae > Sonneratia > Sonneratia caseolaris. The sequence continues at coordinate 1,902,069 of CXYZ01003051.1, forward strand.
CATGGGTATGATGACCGGGCTCAAATTGAACGGCAGCTGGAAGAGTCTATTCTGATCCCACCTTGGAGGAGCAACATCTGCTATAACAATTTGACGTGTGATTGTCTCCCCTCAAATGTATTAGGAAGATTGGTATCTGTATTCGAGCTGGTGCACCTGGTCAGAGGGTATCTAACCTTTCGTGTTGCTCTTATCATCGTGGAACTCCTACTAGCTCTATTATAGAATAGAGATCTATGACTATACAGGATTAGAATGATTAAATAAAAATATCCAATTTTCTTATGAATAATGTACCTGTGATGTTCTATTAATTAAGGAGGAAATACCTCAAATGTACCTATGTTCTTCAGTCAGGGATGATCTGCCCGTCATTCCAAGATTATGGGCTTCCTGATTTCTAGATCTATGAACCCACAAGATCCTACGATCATCAGAAAATTCTAAGTGATCCCTAGTTCTAGGGACAATAGAGCTAACATCTCATGTGATCTCTAAATCATCTACAATAGCACTTACAAGAAATAATTAATCAGTCAATGCGAAAACTTTCTTCAAACCTTTTGTAGAAAGCCAAACAAAGACCTCAAAGAACTGCCTTGGCTTGAGCTTGCAAGGGAGAGCGTGCAGTGGCCCTCTGAAACCAAGCAAGGAGGAAGCCATGATCGTTTTTACTGATCCCTCCTAAACCAGTTGTTCAATCCTTATAAGCAGCACCTGTATGAATTACACACCACTTTTGCCACAATAATTTACTACATTCAAGGCTGATCCTCTCTTGATTTTCCTCCAATGTCACCCTGGAATGCTCACTGAATTGCTTGTCCAAAATGTAGAATAAATCAGGCTTGAATTCAGAATGTAACACCTTGTTTCTCATTTCCCATAACAGATACAATATCAGCACACCATACGAAGTGAAATCGGTAATTTGCAACACAATTCACTAATTGCTCCAGAAGGAAACAGTTTTTCATAACCTTCTTCCCAAACTCGAGAAAGTTACAGAGCTTTCAGTATTCCATTAATCCAAATCCATTGACTCAGGTTGCCCATAAAGAAATCAAAGAACTGATTTATAGAGCAGAACTCAGTCACAGATTTGCTATTTACTCCCCACAGCAAATTTATCGCACTTCTCAGTCTTGCTTCCCGGGTTATTATCCCGACATCAGAACTAAATGAACATAAGAGAAACTTAAAATATTAGCCAGCATCAGATATGCACACAAACAAACAAATCCCAGATGATGATCTGCAGAGTATGGTTCTATAACTGGGGCTTCTCTGCAGCAAGATAAGATGGGGATCCACCCTCAACCTGGTTCTTTTTCCGGTTGAAGATGACAGTAAGATTGGGTCGAAGAACCTTCTTAGAAACTGAAGTCTTTGCCTTCTCCAATCTACGAACCTCGTAAACTTTCTTGGGTTGGTACTGCTGCTTCTGTGCTTCGTAGATCTGTGACGATGATTCACACGAAATATTAGCATTGGCCAAAATTCGGGTGGCAGTCTCGGCAGCCTTCTTCTTTTCCCTTTCACGCCATTTCTGGAGTTCTCCTTCTACTGCCCTTTTGGCAGCTTCAGCCATCTCTGCCCTCTTGAGAGCCGTCTGTCTCTCCAACTCCATCTCCTCCATCTCCTTCCTGATGGCCTCCAACCTCTTGAGGGCTTCTTTCTCACTTGCCTTCACGGCTTCCACCTGGGCAAGGGCGGCAGCCACCTTCATCTCTGCTAACTTATCAGACTCCTCAACATTTTGGCTAAGGCTCTCAAACTCATCCTCTGACATAGTTATTGCAGCACCAGACTCAGAAGTAGCAGTTCGTGCAGCAGTTGTTCTGTCTGACAATCTCTTGATCCCATCAAGGGCAGTAGCCTCAGCCATGTTTGCCTCTTCAGCCTCCTCGAGGGCAATTCTCAGCCTCTGCTGTGCCTCCTTGAGAGCACTTCTGGTGGCTTCTGCTTCATTCTTCAACTCCTCGGCCTTATTCTTCATCTCCTCTGCCTCTTTCTGAGTGTTCTTGGTCTCCAACACTAACTGGAGAAGAGTTGCCACCATCTCATCGGAAGCACCTCTTGCTTTGGATTCTTCTGAAAGGCAAGCTTCAAGCTCAGACTTGCTCTTTTGGAGCTTCACATGGAGATTCGCAACAACCAATTCTGTTTCTGCTTCCTTTTCCTTCAGTTGAGCATGCTCTTTCTTCACATTCTCCAATTCCTCCTTCAGAGACTCCACCAACTCCCGCAGTGAGCTCTCCTCTTCTGCTACCTTCTTCAATGATCCTTTAGCATTGTCCAGCTCCAGTGAGACAGTGCTCACAGATTCTAAATCAGAAGCCTTCAAACTCTCCATTTGCTTCTTCAGACATCTGATCTGTCCCCCTGTCTCCACCAGTTGGGCCTCGAGATTTCGAGTCATTTCAGGATCAAACTCTTTCTTCAGAGAAAGCAATTCTTTTGCTGATTCCTCCAAGGTGGCTTTCATTTCCTCTCGTTGGACATCTTTCTCAGCAAAAATCTTTGCCTGATCCTGATGTTCCTGAAAATTTGTGAGCTTCACTTGCCCAATAGTTTCTTGAATTGCCGAGATTTCCTTTGAGAGCTCACCCATCCTCTCCATGTTTACCTTTATTGCAAGTTCAGTTGTTTCAACTTGCTTGAATGCAGCAGCTTTCGTCTCTGTTGTTGCATCACAGTCTTGCCGGATCTTCCTCAGCTCTTTCTTCGCAGCATTGAGCTCATTTACAAGAGTCATGTACTGTTCTCTTACACTCTCTAGGTCCTGCTTCCAAGAATTGTTGGTTCCTGTGGACCCATCAGAGTTTGCCTCAAGCTGCTTAGCCAAGCTCTTTTCAGTTTCCAATTGCTTCACCGCCTGCTCCTTAGATTCAGTCATCATGTTTATCTTTTGGGTAAGATCATCCATCGTTCTCATGGCCTTCTCGAGCTCTATAAGTACTTGAGCTTTGGTGTTTTTGGCATTCTTTATCTGTTCCTTCAGCTTATTCAGCTCTTTCTGTGCAAGCTGAAGCTGTATCTCTTTTGCCAGAACCCTCTGCAGAAAAGCAGGACAGTTTCCAACTTCTAGAAAAACTTTAAGAAATTGAAGCAATAATCAAATGGATAGCAATCAAACGCCCAGATTATGTCACTAGTGAGTACAGGATCTTTAGGTGCATCAAAAGTGACAATGAACAAAGTGAAGGAAACAGAGTGCTCAGAAGCATTACATCACAAGAAGGACCTTGAGAACAGTACCTCTGCAGAGTGAGGCTTAGACTTCCTAATAGAAGGTTTTTCTCCTGAAAAGGCCCCTTCGCCAAATAAGCTGACCGCATCTTTAACCGATTGAAATGGAGCTCTGGTGTCTATCTCCCCTACCTCCACCTTCATGGAACCTGGAGATTTTTGACAGTCTTTTGCTACCATCTCACTTCAAATATTCCTGAGTGAAACAAGCAAAAAGCAAGCCACAAAAGTAAATCACAAACGAAGGTGTTAAAGAAAAACGAGATACAGAAGACAACACTCCAGAGAGATCTCAGTTTATATAAGCAAACTACAACTCAAGGTTCGCTTGTGATTCTAGCAAAGGATATGCTAGGTAGCCTACAATAGTATGTGGCGGACACAACCAGATCACAATGCCACTCACGGAGTCAGCTTGAGTTGAGTAATAGAACAACATCACAAGTCTAGTCATCAATGGAGAAATTTATTTGACAAAAACGAGAAGTATTCAGCCTCGATGTGCCATTAAATTTAGGAGTCATACCCAGATCTCGTGCCTCACGGCAAGATGTCAAGCATTCATAACATCAATCACAATACTCATAGGAGCCCCCGGAACCCTATTTCCATCTCACATTCACCCACAATATTGTTTCTAGTTCAATCAATAAGACTGCACATACATGAGCTATTACTATTTTTAACCAGGAAGAACTTCGGACTGCCGATTTTTCAGCAAAATAGCTCCACGATAAAAGTAGAGTAAAAAAGTAACGAACCAGATCATACCTCAGTAACACTTGGTCGCCTCAGGATCAAACAAGAATCTGAGAAAGCTGATAACCCTCTGGGCACTGCAATCCTCTGGTGCTTCAATCAATCAAGTTGATTTTTCTTCAAGCTCTGCCCCTACAACAAGAGTCATGGGCATTAAGAAAGGAACAGCATTTCCCCTAAAGAAAAGAAAATGGACAAAAATGATCCAAATCCCCTCCCCAAAACGACCAGCGATAACTAAAAACAGAGCAAGAAGCAACCAGAGAAAGACTGCAGCCATGACCAAAGCTTACCATACAAATCGGGGTCCAAAAAGAAAGCAGATTTCGCAGCGTCAGCCTTAAAAAAATAGAGGACTAAAACCCCATAAGCCACTGATAGTAAATAAAAAATCTTCCTTTAACCCTTCTCGACATGATCTCTCACGGACCCAGCGAAGATGAGAAGCTTTCGATATCTACAAGAGCCCCATATAATGATAGAACAAGCAAAAGGACAGCTAATTCCCGGGAAAGATTCCCGTCCGGGTCCCAGGAAAAGAAAAGAAAATCCTGGAGCTCTGAAAAGTATCTTCTCTCTGAGTGTCCGGCAACTAAGAAAGGACCGAAATTGTTAATGAGGGAAATGCACTTCTTGGAGGAAGAAGGGGGTAGGAGGGAGATAACAATGGGAGCAGAATGATTGAGACAAATTCTACATGAGCAGAGGTTGGTCGGACGGTCAAAGGAGAGAGAGAGAGAGAGAGAGAGAGAGGGGGGGGCGGGGGGTGGCGGTGGGAGGGGTTTTGCAGGAGAGGGAGGGCGGGAGTGGTACTCTGTACAAGTTTCACGTGGGACTGGGTGAATGATTGGTCTAATTGGGCACGTGTCAAATGATGAGTGGAAGGAGAAGGTAACACGTCACCTATAAAGGCCCCGCCAGGAACAGCTAAGGGACGGATCCTGAGTTTGCTCTCGTTTTCTACTCACCGGTAACGAAGCTCATTTGTCTTTTTCTTTTTTTTTCGGTATCAATAAATCTGTTAAATACTAATAAATTTAAATTTGAATTAGCCGATATATTAATCATAAATTTGATCTTTAGATCACATATTTTGAGAATTAGTGAGATAATTATTAGTTTAATCCTAAATTAGTAACAAATAAGACGTTTTTTTTTACTAATTTTATTTAATTATTGGTCAAGTGAAAGAAAGAAGTGCCTAGTCTGAGCTCCAGAGTCGGTCCATTAATGATATTAACTCTCTCATGAACACGGATATTCTCGATCCATAATATTAACCGTAAATCGTCTCAATTAGTTTTTTTTTTCTTTTTCTTTCTTTTTTTTGTGTTACGATCGATAAATGACTTACGTTCGGAAAGATGGGATCGGCACAAGAATAAAATAAAGGAGAGAAGAGTGCATATCTCTTCCGGACATTAATTTAAAAGTGACGTGGCTGTATTAAAAATTAAAAAAATTACGCCATTTAGATCCACACCTACGTACATATATTTGCCACATGACCTATAGGATGATGGAGGTGGGCCAATTCCAAATGTAGACATTAAAGACTGTTTTACACGCGCCGGGTGTATGTGCGCCCAGCCCACGTTTGTCGTTGACACTGCACGGCTATGGGATAAAGCATATTTTAAAATTGGACTAGACTAAAAATTAGTATAGCTATGAATTCATGAGTTATATCAGGTTTAATAACAAATAAATTTATATAATTTTATAATTTGAATATAATTTATAATAAAATTATTATTATAACTATCATATTAGATAAAAATTTAATATAAAATATAAATATAAATTTAGTAAAATAAAATAAGTATATTATAATAAGTTCTTTTTTTAATTTTAAGTTTGCAGATTTTTTACCGACTCAATTGTGTCTATTGATTCAACTGGAATCAGCCGAGTCAATGAGAGTTCACCTCATTTAAAGTGCAATTGGGTCTTTTTAAGAACCGGACAGGGTGGGTAGCCGGTCCCTTTGAACCGGTCGAGCCGGCCGGACCGGTCCGGTTTCTAAAACATGGGCCTGAGCTACTATAGTCCTGGTCCACGTTAAGATGACTGTTGGCCACGTCATGAGGGCCAATAGCTGCTCTCCACGTGTGCTGGCACCACATCGCTTGATTCGAATCACGGCTCCGAGCTCACCAGGACCCCCACGTGGGGCCCGACGCAGTGAATCGACGGTGATGATCGGGCTTTGAGCAGCTCCACGTGATGTCTAGCACTGGCGTCACAGGATGAATTTCACTCGCCTGCGACGCATGTGATCTTCCCCCCGGCCCCCCCCACGTCACCCCCCCGGGCAGATTGGTTCCTCAAAAAAGTCCACAAGGTTTCGGTCGAGCAGTGCTTCTTCTCTGGTTTCATTCAATCGTAACTTCGCCATTAGCTCATCAAAATCGAAACTTGTTCCAGTTTTTAAGGTAAACTTCCATTTCTTGACTTCGTTTTATGCTCTGATCTGTTGAGGAACACTAAATAATCGATTATCTTCCCCGAGGATCTCTGGTTTTCTCTCCTGTTTTGGTTGAATCTGAAGGCTCAGGTTGGTACGGTAGTGGGAATTGAGCGTTGGGTATTCGTTTGTCTTCGGCGAAAGTTTTCATAAGAGTTATAAAAGTTGATAGATTTAAGCATTTGTTTGCCTGTTGGGTAGATTAGATTGTACAAGAACTCTTAACTCGGGATCAGTTCATATAAATTTGTCCGAGCCGTAGAGGAGCTCGGGGAAACATTTGGTGAGGATGTGGGGGTGGAGTAGAGGATAAGAATTTCCATGGACGTGCACTGAGCTCGTATAGTTTTGGTTGTGCATATGTTTGGAGGGCTAAGGGAGAGGTCTCTTTGAGTCTTTATTAGGATTTATTGGTTAATTCAGGTGAATATTTAGTCACGGTGCCCTCAGAGATCGTGATTTGAATGGCATAAGTGAAAAATCTTGAAATGGTGACAAAGCTATGAGCTTTGCAGAAATTTGGATTGGTACCTGGTCAGCTGCAATAATTGTCTTCACCAACAGTATCACTTCTCCAGTTGAAAGTTCTTTATCCTGTATAGTCTACAAGAATGCTCGCTTCATGTTTACATATTTCCTATCTTGTGGAATTTATAGATGAAAATCGTGTCGCCAGCATACTATGTGATTGGGTTTCTGGCCCTTCTCTCAAGCTTGCAAGCTGTGGTCGGGATCAGATTTGTTATTGACCGAGAAGAATGCTTCTCCCACAATGTTCAGTATGAAGGTGATACAGTCCATGTTTCATTTGTCGTGATCAAGTCCGATTCAGCTTGGCATTACAGTCAGGACGGTGTTGATCTTTTGGTGAGTTGAGCTTGTTTCTGGAGTTAATTTCAGAATGGTTCATGTTTTACTCCCTTGTTAGGATCAAATAATTCTTTCCATTCTTTGAATAGTTGCATGTGGCCTTGTTGGAGAGGAGCTGGCTTAGATTAATTCATTAAGTCAATAATCCAAGCTATGCTGCGTTAGCCAGTGTTCAAGTGTGTAATAGCTCATTTTCAAGTGGAGCTATTAGTTGAAGCAAGAAGGGTTTTTCTTGGTTCTCAGTGAGAATGTTTTGAGGCTCAGAGTCATTTCGTGTTTGCATCAATTATCATAAAATGCTGCTTTCGAACCCTTTTGAGGAATCGCATTTCATTGTGTGTTACTTTAAGCATGAATAGGTTCCTCCTTCCTTCCTCCCTCCCTCTGTTCCCCTGAGTAATTCTGTCCTTGCAAAATGATCCATCACCCTCACTGATCTTCCTTTCCCCCACTTTCAGGTGAAAGGACCTTCTGGTGATCAGATTCAGGACTTTTATGACAAGACAAGTGAGAAGTTTGAGTTTGTTGCTCATCACAAAGGGCTCCATCGGTTCTGCTTCACTAATAGGTCTCCCTATCATGAGACTATCGACTTTGACGTTCATGTTGGACATTTTGCTTACTATGATGAGCATGCTAAAGATGGTAATTTATGGCCCATCCTTCTCTCTTGAAAGGAGCCAGCCAAGGATGATATATATTTTGGTACCTAATCGACCATATCTAATCTTTGCAGAGCATTTCAGTCCTTTGCTGGAGCAGATAGGAAAGCTAGAAGAAGCCCTTTATAATATCCAGTTCGAACAGCATTGGCTAGAGGCTCAGACGGAGCGCCAAGCAATAGGTATTTAATGAAATCCTAGCAAAAGAAATGGATCTTTGTAGTTGAGATATTGACATGAGCTATAGACAGAACTGATGTTAATGGTCTTCCCCCACCTTTTCTTTTCTTTTCTTTTTTTCTTTTTCTTTCCAGTGAATGAGATGATGGGCAAAAGGGCCATGCATAAGGCTATCATTGAGTCAACAGCACTAGTTGGAGTGAGCATCCTTCAAGTCTACCTTCTTCGGCGCTTGTTTGAAAGAAAGATGGGGTTATCCCGGGTCTAGACCCTGTATACGTTGTTCCGTTCTTCTGTTTCGAGTCTGAACCCTTTTTGTATCGCTTCGACTATGTAGAATCTAATTATCTGCTCGAGTTATTTAGCATCTCAGACCAGCTGAACGTTGTATTGGCATAACTGGCCAAGGAAGCTTGGACACAATGGAACAGCAGAGTGTGATGGTTCAAATACAAGTGTTATAGTACTTCATCGTATCTATTGTGGAAGATTGCAGAGCACTTACAGCGGGAATAGACTCATCTACTCGAACGAGTTTTCAGACAATATATCGAGAGTGTAAATCCAGGAAGACTGAGACCACAAACAGATTGACAAATTTCACAAGAACGGCCAGTTCAAACTACAGCAGAAGAGAGGGCAAATGTTACAGCAAGAAGAGATTCTATACCCCTTACGAGATCACAAGAAAAGGGGAAAAAAATTATAGGAAGAATCAGCGTCTCGTCTCCTAATAAAGAAAAGGGGAAAAAAAAAACATACTCACACCCAAAGGCGAGCGAAATAGATTACATGCAAAGGGTATGCCATTTGTTCTTCTTCCCCCCCACAGCCTTGGGTTTAACAGCACAACAAACAATCCCATAAAAAGGAAATATTACAGCTTCAACGACTTCCTTAACTTCTTCATGACGAAGACCGTGGGGCCGGGACAAGGTAAAGATTTCACGATTTGAAAGCTTCCATTGAAGGAGTATCCCGTCAAGGGTCCACAGAGGGGCTCTGAGTACAGCAAAACCATTTCTTCTGTCATGGAGAGAAAGTCCGCATAAGAACAAGTGTCACGTGCACAGTAAACATAGGACGGACAAGAGCTCGAGAAAGGTCGGTTTCAATTTTTTATATATATATATATATATAATTGCAAGCTGATTGAAAGAACAACCAACTAGGTTTATTGTGATCACAGCACTCACTTTGTTTCTGGCAAAGACACTTTTATCGAACGGATCATCTCCCACTGAAGACAAATTATTGGGAAAAGATCCAAAACATTACAGTTGGATTTGACTGTTTGCACTTGAGCTGAAGTTCAAGCTCTCACAAGGGGAGCGGTCTTGTGTAAATAGAAGAAAGACAAGAACCAATTCTGGGTCAGCGTCACCCGAGATCACCCATGATTCACCTATATCACCTAGGATAAATTTTAATCTACCAGCAGAAAGTTCAGATAATTTCTGTTCTTGTATTTATTCTTCTCTCCTTGCAACCTACAAGACCAACCAAGAACTCAACTAGTTGACAGGAAACAATCTATCAGTCCTCACCAACATGTGCAAAGGACAATAGGTTTATCCAAGATAAGCATTTGTCTGCTGTCTAATGCGAGATATTACGCTGAATTATGAAGAGGGTCTACCACCGCCGCCTTGCAGGCGGGGATAAGAAAGCTGACAAAGGGATGGCAGCATATCTCAGGTTCAATCCCACAACCCTCACTATGCGCAGTTTGCCACCCCTCAAGATCTACTAAGCGGGCCTGTGGGCTTCTAGGCCATTCAAGTAGAAGCTAAAAAAGGGTATCCTGAGCAATTGCAATAATCGGGTTCATTGAGATTCCTGGTTCCATCAAGGAAAAAAAGTAAGAAAAGAGCAGCTTACAGCTGGAGGCTTCCCAGAATCCACTGAATTTTTTATTGGTACATCATCAGCCTTTCTAGGAGAGTCCGGCTTGCCACCCGTTTTTTTCTCATCCCTAGCCTTGTTGAAGATAACAGTAAATCCTTCAGCTGAAGCAGGGTCATTTACATCCCATTCACCGAATTTTGGCAATGGCCGACCCTTCTCCTGTTGGAAGAGAGAGAGAAGATTTCCCACTGAGACTGATAACGAGATATAATGAACAGAATGCATGACAAGAGAGAGAATAGAGCGAGCCTTGGATAAAATATATAAAACATGATTTCAATAAAATGAAAGAAGCTAGCATAACTCTACAATTAAATTCAGACTAATACAACACGGGAAAGACAGGAATAAATGCCAAAAGCTTACACCAGTCTCGTGCAAAATTGCAGCTCTTCCACAATCATAAGACTAAGAAATATTATGAAGAAAAAAGAGAACCCGAACTGGTTAAACCAAAAACCAAAATTCATGGATTGCTCATCCGCATAAAAGTTGACCATGATCACTTCGTTATGAGTGAGGAACATACAAGAAAAACAGGTAAACTTCTTTAACAACCAAAGCCAAAAAACGTTCTAAAACAAAAAAAAAGGAACAATTTTTTTCACTCTAAATGACTTGTTTGACATACCTACCTTCCAGGAAAGGAAATGAAAATGGCATAAGAAAAGGCAGGTTAACCACCAAGCTGCTTAACAGATGAACATTGAAGAATAAGATAAAACCTTCAGCATGAAAAATCGTAGGGTCCATTTCAGCTAGCCCAGAAAATCTGAGGACTAATATCATAGAGCGATCAACAGAGGCACTCGCTTTCCCCTACGAACACATTCAGATTCGAATTGGAGACGGCCGATTGATCGGACATCGACTCGGAAAACCAACAAACAGGTATACGTGACGGCAAAAATCCAAACCACACGGAGAGAGAGAGAGACAGAAACGTCCGGTCCACATACCGACATGAATATGTTCTCAGAAACCTCTTCCGTCAAGGTGAACGGACGACTATCACCAACTGATGATGAAGCAGAGAGAGAGAGAGAGAGAGACAGTGAGAGAAGGGGTTAGAGGGGGGGAAGACGGAGGAGAGAGAGTCCGCGCTCCGAGAGAAATATAAAGAGAGAATTTTTAGAGACAGAGACAGAAGTCGGGCCAGAAACGGAACCGTTTATTGCCGTTAGCCCCGGTGACGGTGCGAACAGGGGATAACGGAGGATGGGTTGGCAAACGGCGTAACGGGACCGTGGGCGTGGGGTGGTGGGGGCAGTGAGCGCACTGACTAGCTGGCAATTGTTGTCAGCATTAAATATTAATAAACAAATGAATTTCACGGTGATTAAATAAAATGTACATATATTTATTTATTTTAAAATAAAATGTTTATTTACAGCTAATAAATAGCCCTCGATCAATGGAGACTCCATTGTGTCATGGCTGTCTGTGTGAATGAGTGCAGATTGGAGATCTCACTATTACTGTTCCCCCAGAGCCCAACTCCTCATTAGGTGTCTCACCTGTCATAAAGGAGACCATTCTATCACGTTGTGATGAACAGTAACGTGTGGTATAGAGTCGAGATAGGTCCCTCTCCTCCTCCTTCTTCTTCTTCTTCTTCTTCTTCTTCTTCTTCTTCTTCCCTTCCCCCAATTCATCTTCTGCATTGAAGCTTGACCCATCCCATATGCAATACCAGACTGAACCAGAGACTACAGTATCCAGACTTATTGTACCACACCTTCTCGATCACACATTACGTCAGAATGCATACAAGGATTCAGAAAACATACACCGCTTTATAGGATAAGTGTGTACCACATCCCAAGTTTAGAATCACAGGAGGAGATAGCACTGCTCGGTGCCAAGAGTATACACGGGGCACTCTGATAGTGCCCAAAACAAGTCTGTTTCAATACTATGCTATATCTACTACTGCAAGCTGATAGGAAACGGGGCGAAGCCCTGCCTTGATAGTGGGGAAAAAGAATTGCCGCTCACATCTTCCCGCCAGCAAAGCCCGTAGATTGAGCTTTGAGGGTGTTTGTTTCAATGTCCTAATATGTGCAGTTCCGAGAATATTTGCAATCCGGCAGCCTCCGCAGCTTAAAGAGTCCCAGGTCATGTGAATCTGCATTTGATCAGTTTGATGAATCAATCGTGGTCTTGCTTGTTTGTTTATTAAGCAACAGATGTGGATCGGTACGAGGAAGCTCACCACCTCGGTGCTGCAAATTGTTGCACCTCTGAAAAATATCAATTAACCAAATCCAAAGCCCTCGCTGGCCTCATGAATAGCAAGAAGCAAGCGATCTTGCAGTTGCTCCTTGGTTGTGTACTCAGGCAGGTCGAGCTGATTGAAACTGGAAGGACAAAATTGCGGAAATTTTGATAAGGATTTTGTAATAGGCAGCTAAGGTAATAATAAGGGAAACAGTGTTGCTTCTGCCTACTGACCATGTATGTGCCGAGGGAAGTCGATCTGGAGCCCCATAAGCTTTGTGAATCTGAAACTTCTGAGGGCCTGATATCCCTTGCAAAGCTCTAAAGCCCTCCAGTGGAACCTGTAATTTTCCAACAGAAAATCATGACAGTGGGTTATATCTCCAATAGAATGAACTTGAGGTCTGCCGGAGGGACAAAAAACTATGTATTTTCATCAATTTGAACAGAAAAAATATTTCAACATGTTACCTTTGAGGTTCCAGTGACAAACTGCAGCAATCTTGCCATGTCTTCCTTTGTGAAACCCTTGACAACATCCCAGAACCACTGGACAACACTAGAAGCTGCAGTATAGCCAGTGTACTCCGTGTTGGCTCTCAAGTCCTCCACTGCAACAATTTAGGGCAATTATCATCAATTTATCCAATAACAATGGAGATGTATATTCAAAAAGATTATAAAACTTGACACTTTCTCTCTCTCTCTTTTTAAAATAAAATAATTAGAAGACATGAAACTTACAATCAATTTCTGGAAGCCCACTAATAAGTAGCTCGAGCTCCTTGTCATTGAATATCGAAATAAGCTCACGCGTTATTAATTCATCAAAGCCATCCAGGAAGGAACTGATTTGGGTCCGAATAGCATTAGTCAAGATATGGTCAGCAACGAGGTCAACATATTCGTGCTTTGTTTCTTCTGTGACCCTTATGTTCCTTCCTCCAGGCTTGAGCTCATAATCAGTAACCTGATAGTGAGGGGAAAAAAGCAGAAAGTTTGAGAGTTAACAAAATCGGCAAATTATATAATTCTGTGAGCTGCTGAGAACAGAAAAAATATGACTAGAGTAGGATTAAAGGACCTCATTCTTCCCATAAAGGATATGCTTTTCTTCATCTGCATCCTTGCTAAATGTCAGATCAGGAATGTCACTGACATCATTCTGCAAAATTTTCAAGTAAAATTACCATTTAAGAAAAAAAAACACAACATTTTAGGCAACAAAAGAAATGCAAGCCCACTTACTTCGAGCATCCACTTCAGATTCTTGTAATAGTCAGGATCGACGGCCTCAATGTCATGGTAAGTCACTTTTATCCCAAGTATGTGCTTGTAAAATGATCGAGTAAAATGAACATCCAACAGTTGCCCATCAAACAAGGCCTTTGCCACCTACATAAGAAACAGAGCACTAAGATGAGAACATGAAGAAGCATGTATAAAACCAAAATATGCCCAACAGAAGAATTATTACCACTCGGCCCACAAATTTGAAGTAGGAGAGATGCTCGGTTTGGTAGACAGAATTAGGGTTCGGCTGAAATGTTGCATTATTTCCAACAGTGGTGAAGAGCAGTGCTCCTCTGTCAAATATAACCCTAGATAATAGCTGATACCATTCCCGGGTCAACCCACCAGCATCAATACCTTCTTCACCCTGAAAGTGCACATTAAGTCGTCCCTTAAGCTCCTGAGTGGACCTCATCCTCAACTGATTATATGAGTCCTCCAGAACATAGGCCCGCCTAACACTAATACGAAGTGGACCTAAGAGGCTCTGCTCATGCTGTTGCCTGATTCTCGATCTGAAATAAGACCTTTTGTTGTCAAAGTCTACAAGCCTTGGTGTCTTTAGCATCATAGAAAGTGAGTTCTCTAGCAAGCCAGGGTTCTGTCTGATGAAGGCATTCAAAAGGCGGCGATGCTTCTCAGCAAATTTCACAAATGTTACTGAGCTGTCCAGCTTTTTCTGGGAATCCATGTTGCTTTTCGTTGTTGATGATGAAGTTGACGCTCCAGTACATTCCTTGACTTCTCTAGCAGTAACAGTTGCTTGGTCCTGCTGTATGCCTGAGCTACTACTAGCTTGTAGCTTCTCACTCAGGACAAAGAAGGCCTCAATGTAAGGCAAGAGGCGTTGCGTCCCAGGAGGAAGGGGAGGTGAGGCTGTGACCCCCTGTACTTGGTCCACAACATTAACATTTGGCATAGTCGGGCCCAAAGAACTTTGACTGAGCTGGGCCTCTGTAACGCCTATACAGTCACTCAGCTCTTGCCACAATGACTCTAGCGTGAGATTCAACTTCAACATTGTCGTTTGCTCCCCCTGTTCTATATCAGTATCTTTACCTGTCAATGGAGAGGCACCCAAAGACTCAAACTTGGGGATAAGGAATACTTTGGACTTCAAAATTTATTTTGTTTTTCAAGTTTTGAGCCAGCAATATATGCAATGTGAATTTTATGGTAAGATTTCAATTAATTTCTCAAAAATGTGCTGTAAATTGACCCAGCATATTCCTCCTTATACATCCCATCCAGCAATTCTGTTCACTGTCCATTACCTGTGGGCCCACCAAGTTCAGAGATGAGTGAACTCAGAGCTTGAAGCACACGCAGGATTGCAGTCCCGGCCATGGAACCAGCACTCAAGCCCAGCATCTGGGTATTCCGTAGGGTCACAAGCTCATTCACAGCTGAGCTGCTCAGATCATGAGCTAAATCCGAGAGTTGCAGTATAAAAAACTTTCGATGGGGAGCAACAACTCGAGACAACCTTTGCAGCACCTCGCTGGCCAGCAGATAGACTTTATCAGAGAGCCTGTAAAAGTTATTTTGGGGAGGGGGGGTGGGCGCAGGGAAAGTATGTTAGTCGGTCACTTGTGATAAAATGCGCATTTAAAAAATGAAAACAATTAAGACTGCTGGAAACAGGAACAAACAGCAAAAATATCAAAACAGGAGATGACTGCAGGAAGAAACAAGAATATCAAGAGAAATACCCTTCCCGACCGAGCAGGCTACATAAAGTACTGAGATCAGACTTTGGTAGCTGCAAGAGAACATCATATATGTTGATGCCCGTCTTTTCTTTTGAAGAGGACATTCCAGCAGTGGTGCACTTGTCCTCTTTATTGCTGCTACTGTTGTTTTCAGGCCCAGATAAAGATTCATCTTTCTTAAGATCACATGGCTGTTCAGGTGGCACCTTAGTATCATCTGTTGTTTGCTCAGATTGAGACTGAGATTCTAATCTTGTTGCAGCATCAAACACAACAACTTGGATAAGACCCAAAACCTGAAACATAGAGAAATTTGAACTCCAACAACACTATCGCATGTTACTAGAAGCAAGGTAATACTCATCCAAGGTTATAAAGACTGATCGTCCAGCAAAAGCAGAAATTAAAAGCATTTATCTACCTGCTCAAAATGAGTGGTACTCTGATAAAAGAGTGGCCTGTTCAAAAGCTTCAGGAAGATCACTAGTGGTACTTCCATCTTATAGTCTTGAGATCCATCTGAGGGAACTCCTTCCACCACTTTCTCTTTACCTTTATATGATTTCGAGTCTAGATATCTTGAACTCAAAGCTTCAGGCAAACTTGCCGGATCAGAATAGAAGAGCATGCTTGCAACGGCAGAATGACTAGTGGCCAAGTATGTCAAAACCTCAATAACACGGCGCAAAACAAGAGGAGGAAGACCTGAGAGTAAAAAGAAGAGACAATAAATCAAATTAAAAAGAAGAATATCAGTTGAGAAATAACTTGCATCTCAAAACAATTACCATCCAACAGCTGAGAACGGCCATAGACGATATTTGACTGGCATCCATAAAGCCTCTGCGAGTTGATTGTGGACAATCCACCTTCCACACCTTCAGCCTCAGGCTTGATCATGCTGAGCAAAAGATGAACTACATTTGCCCTAGTAATGCTATGTGCACACAAGTTTAGCAGGAGTCTTTGTAGAAGGCCCTTGCCCAGAGGCTGCACTTACACAGAAAGAGAAAGTTATAACGCAACCATTCTGGTGATTTTGTCTCATGCGTAGAATGGCTGGATTTAGCTATAATTTTTTATCCAATTCCAGAGATAAATCCAGTATTACCTGCGCTAGTCTAAGGAGGCGAATCAATGCCTTCAATTCATTGTAATCCAAAAGCGGTTCACCATCAAATTCTTTAAACTTCAAACTATCTGAAAGAGAAGAAGCTGTTCTCTGGCCAATTGTTACTCCAACCCCTCTGTCCATAGCAGAACGCCTGTCAAATCCTAAACCATTCCTTCGACTGCCAAGTCGGTGGCTGCTTCCAAAAAGGCTTCGCGCCTGATAGTGACTCATAGCTCGGTCCCTAAGCAACTGAGCTTCAGCAAGTAAGGGAGAGGGTAATGCTGATAAGACTGCTTCAGACGAAGTCAAAAGCACCTGTTGTGGAAAATAAAGACAAATATTAATATTGACAAAAAAACACAAGAAGAGCATCTTGAAGGAAATAAGAAGAGCTTACTAACCTCTTCACGCAAGTCAGCAGGAAAAGTTGCAATTATTGAAGCATTATCCATGTCAACAGGCTGGGCCTGCTGAGTTGCCCTCTGTGCTCTTTGTTGGGCCAAGACTTCTGCTTGGATATCAGGAGGAAGGGCGGCCAAGAACTCAGGATCTATTTCATCGGCAGAAGGTGGCAAATATGTTGGAGGCTGAACAGGCTGAGCTTGCTGGGAAGCTAGAACTTCTGCTCGGAGGTCTTCAGGTAAAGCCTCCAAGAAGGTTGGGTCAATTGCATTCCCACCTGGACCTTCATTTACCGCTGCTTCCTCAGGCCGATCAGCATTTTCAGTAGCAATAGTCTCGGGCTGCAATGCTTCAGCCACAGTCACAGATGGATCCGTTTGACCAGCTTCATTGTCACAACTGCTCATATCAACATCAGCAGTAGTAGGCTGAGCAGGTGCTGTCAAATCACCAGGCATTTCTGACACTGCTGCGTCCTGAGTGCCTCCATCAATATTCTCAGGACCCACAGCACGAACTGAAATATCCTCAACATCAGGGCCCACCTGATCACTACCGGTCTCCATTGATGAGATGACAAACTCCAGAAATGTTTCCCCCTCCCTAGCAGCAGTTGGGCCATCCCCATTCCCAATCTCCATTCCATCACGCTGGTTAGGGCTGCTGTTTAAGGATAGAGGCTGGATTGACATGGGCTCTCCCGCAGCAAAAGACTCAGGGTTAATTTGCTCTGGGGATGCAAAGCTCTCTGCAGCAATACTGTCCTGTTGATTTTGCATTTCATTGCTAATTTCTTCATTCTGATCTTCACTTCTTTGAGTCCCATTATCACCATCAGCTGTCTGCCGGCTATCATTATTAGCAAGAGCATCATCGTGCTGGTTCACCGGTAGCCCTGATTCCTGCAGCTGCCTTTCAGCCAGAGGGGAGCTTCGGCGCAGTTGAGATAAGAACTGTTCCTCCACAGCTTGAGCAATAGCAGAGGCTTGAGGGCCTGCTGGGGGTTGCCCATCATCAGTCCAACGGCCGTCGCTGAGGCCTCTCCGTCCCGGTAGCGGAAATGAATCGAGCCCTATTGAATAGTCACCCAAAGGTGGGTGGACTGAGCTGCTCCCAATGCGAGTACTAAAGAGACTACTAGGTGCGTGATCAAAAGGAAGAACAGGGGCATCAAACATGTAGAATTGAGATGCATCAAAGCTTTCTGATGACAGAGATTCCAAATCCCTCAAAGAGATCACATTCCCAGCCTGATTAGGCCTCAGCAAAAGAGGATGCTGAAACCCAGAAGCTTCTGTGGCAGACCTATCAAAAGAAGACCTACCTGTCTGCCTACGCCTCTCGAAACCTAGAGTCCGACGGAGACCAAAGAGGTCATCTATGTTCACCCCTTCAAAAGGCTCAGCCGCAACATCAATGAGGCCCCCAGCCGCACCAGGTTGCCTGAGCACCTGCAGGTGATGATCGAGACCATCGAGAGCTTCCCTCCATCTGACTTCAATCACACGATTCTCATGGAAATCATCATCATCTTCATCTATCATATCATCATTGAAGTCATCTCCCAGACCAGTATCATCATGATCTTCCATATCGGTATCAGGAAGGGACATCACACCAGTGCCATCCTCAGCTTCATCCTCATCCTCCCCATCATCATCATCATCATCCTCAGCATCTTCCCCCATGTCATCCTCATCACCCATATCATCATCTGTTCTTCCCTCAACACGGAATGTAATGTGGTTTGCACCATGAAGTGGACCACCATCCTCCCTCTCTTCTCCAATGAAATCCATCCCGAGATTTGCTGACGGACTTGAAGCCATTGCCTCCACAACTTCATTCCTCATATCTTGGCCCATCAAGTTATTAGGATTTTCTCCACGCATAATATTCTCACCTTCAGGAGAGCCTCCTTGGTGCTGCTGGCCTTGCGTCTCAACAGCAGCTGCAGCTTCTTGTTGATTAAAGTTGTCCTGGTTTTCCACAGCCAACTCAGCGGGTGAAGGTGCAGTGGCCTGTTCATTTACTCTTTCACTTGAACCCACATTCTTTTTCTTATTCAACACATCAGATTTGAGAACTTGTTCACTTGCATTAGCAGCCCTTGTTAGGCTCTCCAGAGACTTGACTATCAAATTTACAATCTTGGGAGAATCAGGATGATCTAAGTCTATCACTCGGATAATGCTTGCCAAGCACTGTACCATGCCCCCATCAATCATACTTTTTGCTACATCAGCAGAGCACCCAGAAACGAGCAAGTTACCAGGGGATGAATTCTTTGACAAGATAGAATACACTAGCTCCACAAAAGAGAAAACCTTCTTATCTGGCAGCAGAGTAGTGCTGCTGCAGTTGTTCTCAAGGTTTGACAGTGATGATAATGTTTTCACAATCTCACTGATAACTCGCCTGCGCCCTTCAGCAGATCGACCACAGAGAACAACCAAAAAGGATGAAGCTTTTTCAGACAACTTATCCCTCCACTCATTGGGCCCTGCAGATTTGGCAGCAGATAGAGGGAGCAGGTTATGTAGAATATGGTGAAGCACACCACAACTTCCGGAACTTTCCACTTGATTAGAACCTTGCAGTTCAAGATCCCGTTTTAATATCACCCCAACTGCATGTGCATACATCAGGAGAATGTCACTCAACAATATAAGGACAAAAGTAACCTTAGCTAGTCCAGCAGACCTCTCAGATTCTGAATCAATCTTCTTGGTGCCATCGATCTTTGCCTTACCCTTAACTTTTGCGTCTGGTTCGTCTACCTCCATCAATGTCAAGTCGCCAACAGAATCTTCCTGGCCTTCCAATGAAGGGAACTTCAATACAATATCAACAAGCTGGTCAACAACTTGAGTAAAATTTGCTGGAACCTTTTTGTGGCCTTTAGAGCACTTTAGTATTCCATCCTGCACCTTATTTCCTGATTCATGCAAAGCCAACCCAGTCTCACTAGCAGATGATTTTGATTTGTCCCTTTCCTTCAACATGACGAAGGTCCTCCCTCCTGATGACTCCAACTGGCAAACAGCAGAGGCAGCTTTCATGAAAATAGTGGGATCTCTAGATATAACAGAACCCATGGTTGTCAAGAATGTCCTCGCCAGTAAACGCCCACCATGCCTGCTAGAGCTCAAAGTCTGCCTTATTTCCAATTCCATAGCTGTTTGCAGAGTCTGAGGATCCTCAAGGAGATGCCTAATGATAGCAGATGCAACCATATCATAGGCAGGAAAGAAGCAAGCATTTGGTAGACTAAAAAGAGCAGCCAATCCACCATTTTCAAGAAACTGCAGAGCCAAAGCATGTGTTTTTGTCAAACGTGCACATATCTGCAGAACAGCTTGCATCATCAGGGAAGGGACATGCTGCTTAATAAAGTCACAGACAACTTGCAACAGCCTTTGACTTTCTTCCATAGTGAGATAGCCAATTGAATTGCCAAATATCTTCTCCAACATAGTGCCAGATTCTTTATCAGGTACTTCTAAACTGGCCTTGGTTTCTGCAACTGGTGTAAGAGAAGCCTGCTCAGGAGATGATTCAGGTAAGGATCCTGCAATGCTACCTTCAGAATTTTCCAGAATAACTTTTGGCCTGGGCTGAAGCATATTATCCAAGATGAGGAGCAAGGCACTGATGCATTTAGGGAACACATTCTCATCCCCAAGCTCCTTTTTAGCCCTGAAATTCGTCAAAATGTCTATCACAACTGAGACAATTCCATCCTGAGCAGCAATTTCACGGGTGCTTCCATCTTCAGAGAAAACCAATGCCATAACATGAGATATCGTACACAGGGCACTTGTATCCGTGGAGAAATCCATTCTACAGAATTTCAACTGTCCTATAAGAAAGGAAAGCACCTTGGGACGATCTTCTCCTTTGTTCCGGTTGCAGAGTGTAACAAGCAGATCGGTCAAAGGGAATGCCATCACATCACTGTTCTGAAATAACTTCACCAAAGCAGACAGAACATCATCGATTGGAGGTGCCTTTGCTTGGGGCCCACTGCTTGGACCATCAATCGGCTTGTCAGTAACATCAGACTTGGTTGCTTCAGATGAATTCCCAAGTGACAAGGCCAGGGCCCGTGCCAGTTCATCATCCTCCTGCACAGGATCCTCTGCATGACTGATCAACCATTCCATTGCCATCTCCACACTGTTTGATTCAACTCGTCTCAACGCTTCCTCAGCTCTAGCCCTGGTAAAACCCATCTCAACTATGGTAGCAATACTGGCCTCATCAGGAGGTGGAGGCATGTAGCGTTGATTACCACCCCCTGCAATGCCTCCACGATTTCGCTTCACATCCCCAACTCCCGAGAATACGTGCTTAACTAGTGAGATGATTGAAGCTATAAACTCAGGACTGCAGTTTGGAAATAACTGATGATTCCAAACAGGAAGTATAACATCGAGAACCTGAGACTGCAGCATCTGGACAAAGACCTCAGGGTCCCTTGGCACAGGAAATAGCCCAATTGAAAGGCCAGTTGAAATTGGTTGTGTAAGTTGCTGAGTCTGAGAATTTGAGGTTGGTGATATCAAGAATGTAGAATTCACAAAATACTCCAGCTCACGGCAATAGCTTTGAAGGGTATCCCGAAGCCAGGTGTCATGAGACAACCTATTTTCTTCTACCAGCTTTTCATGATCAGAGGATGAAGCTGGAGCTGAGTAGGGCAAAGTCCACAGCAGCTGACTAGTGGCCTCAAAAGTCATGAGCAGCTCCTTAAAAGTTCCATGAACATAGAAATTGTTCACCATTGATGCATAACATGTCCGCCTACGGCTGTCAAATGTAAGTGCTGCCATGTCATCAACTATCTTTCCGAGATAACGGCATTTTACAGAGAGAGACAAATCCATCCTCTGATAATTAGAATGGCCAGAGAAGCTAAGGGCCTCAAGATAAATCTTCGCCAAGCCAGAGCCTAGGGTCTTTGAAGCAGACACCAACGATCCAGAATCACCTCTACGTCGGTTTGATGAGGTGAACCCCTTCACAAGAGCTGTGAAAAAGGATCGCATAGTGGAGGCCAATCTACCTAGAACCTCTGAGACAAGAACATCAGGACTCTTCTTTTTCATATTCTGGGAAGAGGTCTCAGGAGCATTTGTCTGAACCTCAGGCTCGAAATTTAAAGCCTCCAAGTGCCTCCCTGTCCTTCCACCCCTTATACGTGAGAAACCATGCCGACTTCGCCGGTGCAAACTTTCACCAGAACGAACTGAGAAAAATTCACGCTCTCCACCCCACAGGGATTGAGAATTATTCCTTATGGACACTGGATTCATGTATCTAACCACCGGCATGTTTGCATCATCATCACTCTCTCTTCCAACAGGATTGGAAGAGCTTGCATCTGCATTCTCCTGTTCATGTTCAGCAGCCTTCTTTTCTTCCACCTTAGAGTCACTACATGATGATACTTGCCAGATCACTTCCATGTACGTTTTACTAAGGTCTCTCAATGAATCAGCATCCGCAGCAGCCAATTCAGTAAACAGACTTGTAGTCCCTTTCAACAGGAAAATGGAGAGATTCAAAATGTCTTCAAGAATAGAGAGGTTTCTCAGAATCTTCACTTGCTTTTCTGATTCAATTGCAGCAAGTGGGGTCCCTGCAACTGAACCTAAAAGATTGTTTGCGGTGATTGAATATTGCCTGAGAAAAGAGCATACAGCACGAGACAGAGAAGCAGAGTGCTGTAGTGAGAAATTCTTTAAGGCAATCGACAAACTATGCCCAAGGGAGATTGACAGTGGCATCAATGGCAATGTCAGCAATTGTAAAACAGCTTCAATCCCCTTCTTCTCAACAAATATACGGCAGGTCTCAGCATTTTGAAGGATAGTTTCAAGAAGTCGGGCAGCGTTACATACAAAATCTGGAAGGAAAGCCTCAATATTTGTCAATGAAGTATCTGAAGAATGCTCAGATGTATGCTCTGAATTGACAACGGTCTTTGAAGAATCCCTATCACCAGGAGAAACCATTCTCCCTCCTTCAGCATCAGTTTCCATAGGAACAGGAGCTGGCTCACTGGACGAGCTAGATGTCTCAGCTGCCGATCCAATACTTGAAATCATGTTCAAAATCTCAATTAGCATCTCTACACCAGGTCCACGAAGGGAAGAGGCATGGCGGAGCAGTTCATCCAATCCACTGGACAAGGTACCTGGAGTATCACCAGTCAGTGCACGGAGATACGCTCTGGAGGTAAATATTTTGACAAAGCACCTCAATGCATTGCGATCTTTCACAGCCTGAAGACCAGTATTATTAAGGCACAGAGCATCTAAGCACTGAGGTATGCACGACACTGCCTCTGCAGAGCATAGAACACCATCCATTATAGCATCCAAGAAAGCTGAAGGAAGGCCTGCAGCATCTAAGACAGAAAAGCATGTTGGATCTTTGTGAATCGAATCACTCATAACAGTTGCTGCAAGCGAGAAAACACCTCCACCAAAATCTTTTGCCCGCCGGAAAATTATACACAAGCATTCAGGCAAGAGACTCTCATTGGTGCCATAACCACTGGATGCATTCCCAGTAGCATAAGTGCCGACGGAAATCGCACGGAGCAAAGCTTTCATTAGCAACCTCCTATGGTATGAGACTAATGCTTCAGAATAAAGAGGCTGCATACTGTCCAGATCACCAGCAGCAGCAGCAGCAGCAACAGCCTGTACATCTTCCCCGCAACCAGTTGGGTCGACCTGTTGCTTTGAACCATTCTCTACATAAGAAACTTCTACTTTAAGGCGAGCAATAGTATCATCTAAGCCACCCAATTCTCTGAATAATGCAGCCGCTGGGTTGCTATAGTCCATGAAAGCCTCAAGTATATGCACCGCAGTGCTGACCAAGTGCAAGTGCTGGGGGTCTGTATCTTTCAACAGGGGCAAGAGAGTGGCAATAAACCCAGCTTCCCTCATTGCCGAGCATCCTGTTGATGATGTGACCAGAGCAGTTACAAGAGATAGAAGAGCTTCTGCAAACACTACAGGCCACTTCGAGGAGCCGTTAGTGACAGATTCAATGGTCTTTTGAACGAGGCTGGAAAGAATGCCACGGTGTCCACCAGATGTGACAGCAGCAAGGACAGAGGCCTGACGAGATCTGTCCTGACAGAGTGCAACCAGTGAAAGCAAGCAGAGAATACTGATCTTTTCAGGAACTTCTTCTTCATAGCTCAACAACGATAATAGCTCAGTGATGAATTCTGGCTCTGTATTCAAGAAAGAGGCCAAATCATCAGTGTCACTGCTTGCTTTAACTAGAACAATGAAAGCAAAGAGCCGAATGCCGGTGTACTGCTGTCGAGAAGCTAAAGAGGTGAAAGCCCTTGCAAAACGCAATCTTGTCAGTAATGAGAATCTCAAACTGCTGGGTACTTTATATTCTCTTATTAACTTGTCCAAAAGCTCCAGATCACTTTCTGGACAATTGCCAACATGGGGCAAGTGAATGACTCTCAATCCATGAGAGAGCTCTTCTCCAGTCTGCTGCTCACTGACGGATTCCTTCGATGCATAAAACTCAAAATGGAGGGTAGAGCCCAATTCATGTGCAATAGGATCACATCCATCAGGTAATGCACAAGAAACAAGTCCAAGTCCCTCTTCCTTCACCCCCCAACCTAGTACGAGGGCATACAATTTGGAATGCAAAGAAGTATCTCCGATGTTGCATTTTCCAATGGCTTTTTTCAGAAAGGCTGCCAAGGTTTGCAGGCAAGCCTCAACCACATCAACATCAGTGGAAGCAAGTAAAGC
Source organism: Sonneratia caseolaris (assembly GCA_900006705.1). Taxonomy (NCBI): domain Eukaryota; kingdom Viridiplantae; phylum Streptophyta; class Magnoliopsida; order Myrtales; family Lythraceae; genus Sonneratia; species Sonneratia caseolaris. The sequence continues at coordinate 1,926,713 of CXYZ01003051.1, forward strand.
TGAAAGATGCTGCTGCACAGACATAATACAAAACAAGAGTCAATAAGACCAAAAAGAAGGTTCAAGCACCAAGAAGGTGCATTAGACCACAAGAATCATAGGTTGAGTCTGTTAAAATATATATATATATATATATATATATGAACTTGACAAGATCAATCATGCTCACAAACCCAACAGCACCCCGCCCCACAGACTACACTATACCAAAAATAATGCATCCCTCATCCATCTTTCCATTAAATTATTATCCTGTAATTTAACACACATTACTCATCCATCTTTCCAGAAAGCTAATATCCTGTTATTCATCTCCGTCAAATGCTTATCTATTCCTCCAAAAAAATGGAAATGGTATCATTAGGATGTCTGAAGAAAACATACAGCATATACAGGAAAAGAAAACAACGATAGCTTAGGAAAAGACAGTTGCATCAACATAGTCTGAAGTTAAATCTCTACTGTACAAAAGGAATGCAGTGAATAGTACACAGAACATGACAAATAAAAAGCAGAAGGAAAAAAAATGATCCCACACTTCGGCATAAAATGTTTTCCATTCTTAAGTCAACAAGCTGGCATTTCACAGAGTAACCAAAAAGAAAAGAAAAAGGGAAAAACTCCAGCATTTTTCTTTTTTTCTTTTTGTGTGAGGGCTGTGATTCTCAATATGAGTTGATAATTCATACAATAAGATACAGTTAGAGTACCATATGAAACAAACTAGCATATGTAGCAATTTCATAAGAATTTAATAGATTCTCAATGACTTGACTTTTAGCTCCCATTAGATATTCACTGAAAATCACTAAGCATACAATTCTGCAGTTGCATCAGGATAGTATCGATGGCCATATGACTGCACTAAGAGACATTTACGGAGCACCTACTTGCAGCATGGCTGATCCAACCTATGATACTTAGTCAGCAGAAATAGATTCAAACACAAATTCAACTTTTAGTCCTAATCTTTCAATCGCAACCGAGAAATCCATGCATAAGACCCAGAAAAAAATGCCATCCTTTGATTTATATTGTAAAACAAAAGTTCAAACTGCAAAGCTTTCCCAAAGACATAAATAACCCTGTTCTGCAAAGCTTAAACCCCTCCTGACTCAACTATGTTGCCATAGGAGCATGTTCATCATTTTAGTCAATAAAATCTACAGCCTGAGGCTAACAATACCACAATAGTACAGAACAATGACATTAAAAGGAGTATATATTTCGAATTCTAAAGATAATGGAATTATCACCTAAGGGAAAGAAAGTCACTGCATTTGCACTAAACATAAGTCTAATATCCACAGTATATGCTACCATAACTATTAAAAAAATAAAGGAAACTAAACATTCAAGTGGTTTCTATGCATTTGCAGACTTGGTAAATAGAACAGCCACCTCATATGAACTGTAGAAGTGCTTGTTGGTGCAGTTCTCCAAAATTATCCTTATAACACGAAGAATTTGCAGAACAGAAGGCTTAGGGAATGGAGGATCAGATTCCAAAAAATTATCCTCAAGCTGCAAATCTTTCCTTGGCTTTATAAACTTCTCGAAAAATGTATCAAAATGATCAAAAAGATCAACCCAGTGATGGAAATCACCCTGTATCAGTAAAAGATAAGCTTAGGTCATATAAATAAAGCAACCATAGCAACAAAAGAATCAAGATAACAAACTCACCTTATCAAACTCCCACAGAAAACATTTGAGCGGTCCTTCTATATTCTCAAGAGGAACTGCTATCACACTATTGATGAATGATCTGATTTTTGGAGGCTGTGACAGGATGTTAAAAACAGAGGTTATTCACATTTAAATCCAGATCAGTGGTCTGATATATCTACTCAGATTGAGCAAAATACTGATGAAAGCTAACAAAAAGGATGAACTGTGATGGAGAGTACATAAAACCGACTATCCACATTGTCAAAGCTACTGCCTTGCAACTTTTCTACTTCATATCCCATCTGAAATGAAATTTAACTGACTAAAAGAAGAGGCTATCAGAGATCATTATCAGAAGCGACCAACCATGAGGATCCAACAAAAAACAAGTCAACCTTTTGCTAACAACTAGACCTCGATCATCCAGGACATTGTTAGGCACTTCCAGACAGACATGGTGGGGTATCTAACTTAATTACGTGGAATAATGACTGTTATTGTTTTCACATCGTATCTCTAGCATGTCTTAGGGTAACCCCATCGACATCTAAGAACTTGGAAGTGGTCTCACAATAAACAATTTTAGAGATAATCCAAACATCAAGTTGCATTTTCTATGTCCAAACTCGCAACAAATTCTTAACTTTCTGCCACTTCCACCTTCTTATTCATTGCCAAACAGCATCGTTCATTAAAAGCACAAGCACAAAACTTCTTCAGACACAAAATCTGGTGGGAAAAGTTTCTGTGAATATGTGTACTGAGTCTTGAATGTCTTAACTAACTGATCGGGGGAAAGTTTTCAGATAAAGGAGAGCGAGTGTCTCGTCTCTACTAGATAACAGACTTCATCTAGAAGCAACTCGCTAATTTCCACTGATAACGAGACGAGTGCCATTCCAAACCCAATACACCTACATGTATACAGATTGCCTCAACAATCAACGAATTTCTGACGTGTAGGGAAGCAGCAAGTTTGTTTCTTTTTAATGAGAGCGAAGCTTCCAATAAAAGCTATCTAAAGAAAAATCAAGAAGATAATCAGTACCCCTTAAAAAATTAGACAACAGCTCGGAATCGTCCATAAGAATAAAAGATTGAAACGACCACTATTCAACAGACGAGATGCACAAAGTGATTAAGCACTGACCACTTCTACAGCTCTTCGCTTCAGCTTCATCTTGTCACCACACGCATTGCACGAGCAGCGAACACTCCTCAAGACCGATCAATTCCCAGTTTCCAGGAATCGATCGAAGCAGGGCATCCAACCGAGTGATCGAAGTCAGCGAGCAATCAACTGACTGGGGCTTCCAATCACACTCCAGCAGCGAGCGATGGCTGCAAACAACGCCTGCAATCAGAAACCCCGGTAAAATCGACACCCCCGCGCCACGGCACAGATCAGAAACCTTTCTTGGAGATTAAGAATTAGGGTTTTTCAGAGATCATACGAGAAGATTTAGAGAGAGCGGAGAGAGAGAGAGAGAGAGAGAGAGAGGAATTCTATTCTTAACTGAGAAGAAGTTAGAAAGGAGCCATATATTTATATGGAGACAAGTGTAAAAATAAATACTCAACAAAAACCATAAAAAAAATTAAATAAATAATAAATAAAATGGGAAAATATCCCTCCCTTCTTCATCTGCCTATTTATATTTAATTTTTCCTTCAAAATTTCAGCATTTTTTACACAATTTATCTGGTTATTTCTTAACAAATTATTCTTACGATTGGAACGGAATGAGAATTTCCCTTGATTTTCTTATTGACAAGGAAAACAATAAAAAAAAATCATTCCACGTGTGCATTTTATAATGATTTTTAGGATTTTATCTTATCAAAAAAAATAATCGAGAAATTGATGCATTTATGACAAAATACCAAATTTATGAACGCTTTTAAGATGCTACCAAGTATGCCTTGATATTCTGTTATTACAATTTTTCGGATATTACTTTTTTTTACACGCGTCGTCAGATGATTGGGCAATTGTAAATCCCACAAATTACTTGCTTTATTCTTTGACAGGGATCTCGGGTGGCAAGACAAGACCAACGAAAATTATCGAGAATAATCAAAAGGGGTGTTTCTTTTTTAAATCTATTATTAACTCTTCAGTAATTTGTAAATAATGCAATTATTCATCATCTAATATTTTAATTTCTCAAAACATTTTTCCTTAGCAACCGATCACAGAGTAATTCTTTTTTTACATTTTTAATATAAAATTATGTTCGGGATTTATTTTATTCCGAATAAATCGACCAAGTTGAAGTGTGAAATCAACTAGGCTTATTCATAATTTATAAAAGTATGGATGATAATTTCGCCTAATTATAATTTGACACGACACAATCATGTTAACCGTACAGCTTAAATGTGTCCAAATGTATCGTTTATACGATACACGATTAATACAATTAACACGATGAACATGGTATATGCACACTTAAAACATGTTGGATTAGTTAATAAGCTCAATACACATGTAAGCATATTTAATTAGACAGGCTTAATCGTATTTCATCATGTTACACATGTACAGTCCGCATTAACACGTTTATTTAAACAGGTCCAACCCGTTTAGATACAAAGCATGCTTGTGCTCAATCCGAACCTGTCTAACTCCATGTCGTGTTGTGCCGTGCCAAGTTATCGCATCAGGTCAAAAAACTACGCCAAGCCTTAATTCGAGTCGAGCCAGACCAAGTCCAACCATATAAGGAAAATGAGTAAAAATCATTATAATATGATTTTCACTCCATTCATGAAAAGATAAGAATCGAGACCTTACTTATAGTGAGTACACGTTAAAATATCTTAATCAATTTATATTAGTTATATTTTTAAAATAAATTTGGTTATTTTCACAAATATATATTTTTAATCTCATTTAAGTGAAGGGTTTTTTTAATGATTTTTTATATTATTAAAAAAAATAGTAGGAGGCAGAAAAGGGCCTTTAAACACCCTTGTTATTCCTCGTAAAATAATAACAAACAGGACCGATTTTCCCAATTTTTTATTAATATTCTCACATAATAATGTGAAATTAAAATTTCCTCCAATTTTTTTTGGGTGCTTTCTGATTAAAATATTTCTAGCTTTCTGATAGGATTAATGTCAGCCCTTCTTTTTCCTCTTGAAAGGAAGATGGACTCACAAATGTGCTTGCACACACATACACATGCCCGTGCTCGTGCTATATATATATATATATATTATGGGCAAAAGGGATTAATTAAAGTGAATTATTCCTTTCTTAAGGCCGGCGTAATCCTTTTTTTTCCTTTTCCTCGTTGGCCATAAAGAAAAACATCTTGAAATTTTAGTAGATTCCGACGAATTCATATTCGAGTTAAATCGAATTATTAAGAGGGTAATAATGCTCTTTCATTGTTGATTTCCTCTGCTCGGAGACTGGAAGGCGAATTTTGGTCGACCGGGGAAAAAAATGTATTCAATAATAACCCATGTCGGTTCCTTTGGGTCCAATTTATGTTGCATCGAATGTGCACACACGTGGGCCCATTTTTTCATCAAATATCGAACTCGCTGGAAATTTTAAAAATAATTAAATTTAAAACAATAAGAATAACATAAAAGGAGAGGAATTATGACATGAATATAATACATGAATTTTTCTACAATTAAAATAATCAATTGGACCACCGGACGTGGGATGGGCTGGGTGGCCCAAAACGCATCCGTTGAGCTTCTCCTCCTCCAAGAATTCGGGCCACGTCGATGAATTCGGGCCATACCGGCACGGCATGATATGGCGCACTATCATAGACAACCCAAAAAAATCCCAGCCTAGACATGAATATTTCGTGTTTTGGACGGTTCGAGCTCGACACAAATCACTCAAATAATTACTTTTTAAAAATGGATTTAAATCATTTATATTTTCAAATAAATGTTTATGATATAATTAATCTATTAATTTAAATAAAAATATTAATATATATAATAAATCAATTTTCTATTTTTATTATAATTTTATTTTTATTGTAAATTTTATTTTTATACTTTTAGATTGGCACTTTTTTTTTCATACTAATATGATCCAATCTCTCAGATAATCCGAAAATACAAATTCAAACATAATTTTTTCTTAACGTACGTAGATCGTGCCAAATTTTACCACATGAGATAGGTTGTTAGGTGGCCCAAAACGCATCCGTTGCGCTTNTGATCCAATCTCTTAATAACTCGAAAATACAAATTTAAGCATAATTTTTTCTTGCCGTACTTAGATTGTGCCAAATTTTACCACATGAGATAGGATGTTAGGTGGCCCAAAACGCATCCGTTGCGCTTCTCCTCCAAGATGGTCCCACAGCTCGGAGTGAAGCTCACGGCGGGGTTGCTGTTATGACAGCGCGGCACCGACACCATCCACTTTGACCCAGGAAACCATGTCGGGGGGGGGGGGGGGGGGGGGNCTTGGAGCCAGAATTGGTCGTGGTGGACCTCAAGATGACAGTTGCGGCGAGTGCACCGTGGCCGGAGCCGCCCGAGGTTCGCAGAGGAGTTCGCCGCAGTTCAGTTCAGTTCAGAATTTGTAGAGCTTTTGATCACTGCCTCGCCCGTGAGTGACAGCAGCCGTAGTTGTCATCAGTGAGGAGAATTAGAGAAAATGCCTTAACCTCAGAAGATCTTACCGCTGAGAGCATACTGATTGATTAATCAATCTTCTGAAGGCAAATTAACTCCATTTTAAGCACGTGATAGAATGGAGTTCCCCAGTGTCTTCCACGGAAATATCTCGCGTGCTCGTAGGGTTTCGTATAGAACGTCTCACGTGATGTGTCGGGAATACGTCATTAATTATTCACGTTGATTGGGCCGAGTCGATACCATCCTCGGCCCATTATCTTAAAAAGCTCACTCTGTCCAGGCCCAACAACATTTGCTTTCATTCAGGCCCAGGATGAGATGGGCCTCATTCCCTATAAGTAAAATTCTCATCCAGGCCGTGAGCTCTCATCAATAGGATTTCAGTAACCTTAACAATCCCTTTTTAGACGCCTTTGTTTGTAAATTGGTCAAAATCCATTAGATTTCTATATCTGAAAAACTGGCTTCCTTAGGCAAGTCAATCAGGGCCTTTGATCAAGGTGGGTTAACGTCAAATTGGCAGAGGATGTCTCAATAATTTAGTGTCATAAACTCTATCTACTTTGATGATATAATGAATATGGAGATTTTTGCTAGTGAAAGATCTTTGAACACAAGATACTCGATCTTCATGAGTGTAACTTGTGATAGTGAATATTAATCATTGGATTGCTTTCCTAACAATGGCAAGAATTACACTAGCTAAAGGCTGTGGCATTGCCACGTAATGGGTCGGCTACTACAGTGAATTCATCAACTTCTACTAGCTAGCTAACCTCGGACAGTTAAGATTATGACAGCAAAGGGGGACAAGCAGTACTTACTTCCCGAGGAGAGATGATTGTAATTTGCCATGGGTGAGATCCAAATCTATGACCTTGCAAGTGCAGGAAGATACACCAGTCGTTCACGGATCTCCCATGGACCGACATTTTGAGGGTAAAAATATGTACGCATCCTGATGGTCGAGATCTTCAACCACAGAATGCTTTTGGAGCAAACAATGGAACTTCGGAAATCTCCAATATGTGTTATTATAACCTTCAAAAGGAAGGACGTGCCATCCGGCATCAAGGATTAAATAGCCAGTCACTCTTTTGTTCTCTCTTATGGTTTTGAAGTTTGGGTAACTTGGAAGATCAACAAATTGATAACAGGCAATATAGTGTTACTTGGGTTGAATAGAAAAGGGAAACGAACAATGATGATTACCTTTCTCAATCGATACAATGCACTTCAATGGATGGGAAGTGGTCACTTATTTCACTTGTAGCTTGGGAGGCAACACAACTGCAGACAAGAATTACAAAATTGCTAAGTCGAGCAATCACAGCATAAATTACAACCTCGAAACTTTTTTTTTTTTTTTTGGTGAGTCACCTTCATCTATGCTGCAAAAGCTATCTGGAGGAAGAATAGGGTCGGGATTCACTCTGTACTGAGAGGAGATTGCCAGTGCAATGCAATTTTTACTGTAAGAAGCAACAAGCTCAAGCATGTTTCATTAATTTGTGCAGGAAAAGAGAAAAAGGAAATGTTAATGACGATGCTGATAATGAACATCTTGTTGCAGAGAATTTCATTTGCAATCAATTGATAGCAGTTCTCTCTAAAGGCCAATGGAAACTTATTCGACAATTTCCCTTTCTTATAAATGCTATGATCCACAATCAATGATCGGGGATAAAGAACTAAAACTTAACCAACAGACCTTGTCCATGAAGGAATGAACTTTTTGGGTGCATTGTGGTCATCATCTTCATCTTCATCATCTGAACACTAGTACCGGAATATCTCATACGATTGCTCTTCAATGCCACNCGTCATCATCTGAACACTAGTACGGGAATATCTCATACGATTGCTCTTCAATGCCACAACCTTTAAACAATTCATTCTTTCCCTAGTTGAAAATATTTGTCACCTGGAACAATTAAAGAAAAAGCAACAAGAAGAAGCTCCAAGAACGATGATAACCGAGGCCTATCACTCAAACGAGTTAAGAATTGTTCCCTTATTTCGATGCAATTACTAGCTATTAGTATTAATTCACAATAACATGTTAGATTTATCATAGTAAAACCATATGCACTTCCTTGACCAAAATCCTCCCTAATCTTGATTGGAGGTTCTATCTAATGGATTATTTGCTGTGCCAAGAATTTCATTTAAGCCACTCTTGAATTCTGCTGCATCATCAAAGCCAAGCTGCTTAGGCTCTAAATGCACGCTGCAATTAGCACTCCCGCTAGAGACAAGAACTATTGCCTCATTGTTCAAATTATCATAATCCAAGTTGGAGCTAATGAAAACGGAAACATCTTCCTATGGCTTATCATGAACAACCCTCGTTTCTGCAGCATTATTACCAGGGGTCTCCATATCAACATCATGTCCATTCCTAGACAAAATATCCACTCAGGAGCTGGATGCATTCATTTGGATAGCATCGCTTGATAATTTCGCAAATGCATTGACTTGTCTCTAGAGGAGTAGGTCTTCGTCCCACTAATATTTGTAGACTCTTGCAGTCTTCAAAATTCACCACTATTGCGCTGACAAAAGTTAATTTTAGCTTCCTCTATTCCGCTGTTTTTATTTAGCTTTCCCGCAAAGTCAACACGGACAGCTTCTTCAATTGAAAAGCAAGCTAGCTTGAAAAGCTCATTATCATGAGATGTTTGAATTGAAATACAGGTTCCTGCTATAATTCCACAGTGAATACGGTTGTCCTTTTCATTTTCCAGAGAATCTTTTGATTATCATGAACCACTTCAAATGCACTATCATCGGACATTAGTGAAGATGATTCCAGGACTTGAGCATGACATTTCTCCGAAATAGAACGAGAACTTCCATGCTTAGCTGACTCATCAACATGTAGAGGTCGTAAACCCACAGGATGCGTATGGTCAATGAGAGGATGGGCATTTCCCGAGCCAGCAACTGTTCTTCGATCAGCAACAGCATGACATTCACCATGTAAAGAGCTCTTAGATGCCTTTACACTATTTCGAAGCTCAAGATCCCTCAGTCTTGGCTTGGACCTTTGGACCCTTGCAAGTGAATGATCTAGACTATGATAAGCGTCAGGGACATTGTCCTCTTTTTTATTTTCAGGGGACTTAGCAATGGGAGTGGGTATTGGCTTAGCACATCATTAAGGACACAATCATGAGGGAGGGACTTAGCTAAGGGAGAGGGTACTGGATTTTGAGAACCATTTGAGGAACATTCATGAGAACTTACACCCTTCATCAAGACTGATGTCTCTCCGCCCACTTCAAGTTTCCTAAGTATTGCATAAGTATCACGATAAGAACCCCAAAGATGCTTACTATCAGCTGCAAAAATTGATTGATCATACAGATAGTTGTGACTCATGGAACAAGGGGCTAAAGCTTGTGGAAATGGAACCAAAAGACCATAAATGAGCTCTTCTTTCTTCAGTTCTGCAATGAGAAAGCAGGATAGTTAACCACAAACATCAAAAACTTTGATCAGCATAAGAGGCCTCTATAAATAATCGCTTCATCCCCAAATTCATCATAATGGAAAATGCACCTCTTTACTGTTAAAAACCCAGCATTACTAGGAAACGAAGGGATCATTTAAATGCCATCTCAGCTCAGAAGTAAGTAGTGAAGACGACAGTCTACAGGCTGTGTTTTTTAAATTATTTTCCCCATAATTAAGCACAAAAAATTCCTCTGGGGCCAAACAAATTCAACAGAAAGAGCAACAGGTTTTCTCTAGCAAAATGTTCCTGCAATTCAATGTCAACTGCCTTCAATCTTCGAAATTTAAACGGTAGTAACACAATTCAAACTTGCCTTTTGCAGAAAAGTACAATTCAAAACAAATTCAACCGTGGCAGATCACGAAGAGACTGAGAGTGACTGGCCGTGAGTGAGAAACAATTACGGAGGTGGCGAGAGGTTACCAATGGGATATGATGAGTGAGGTTGACGAAGAAGCCAAGCAGGAGGAGAGATCCCGTCGATGAGGAGAGTGGAGGCTAGGTGTTGGTCGAATAGGTGAGGCTGGTGCTTGACCTAGTCGATGAACCACCTCTTCCACTTGAAGATCTACACTAACAGCTTCTCCATCGTCGCCATCCTCTCATCCCTTCACTTTTCTCTTCTTCCACAATCCAGAGTCCACCATTCGAGAGTTATGCAAATACAGAGAGAGAGAGAGAGAGAGAGAGAGAGGGGCGGGGGGTTCGAAAATGGACGGTGAAGATGAGAGTTGTCCCTCTCGGGCAAGTAAAGGCGGTTTAAATTTTGGGCTAGAAAGGCCGAACACTCCGGCCCAATGTCAACACTCTTACTGGGCTGCATTGAGGCCCACAAAGATTCTTGTTGGGCTTGTTATTGGGAACCTCGGCTAGCCCACACATAATTTTTTTTCCTTTTTAATTTTTTAATGATTTCATTACTATTATGAATTACACAATAAAAATATTTCAGATTATTTAAGTATTATATAATTTATTTAGATAATACTAAGCGATATATTTGCCATGGAATTGGAGGAATTAAAAGTGCCACATGCTCATTAATTGATCTTAGCTCCATAATCGCTACATTTAGGTTTATTTTTTGTTTGAATAAGACATAAAAGAGGAAAAATAGCCGCTATAAAAATAAAAATTACGAGAGAAGAATCCCAACGGCCAGGATGGAAACGGCGACGTATAATCTGCCACCCCTAACCCCAACGGGACGCGCCCTATTGTCAGCAGTCTGGTCGGCCACGTCTCCGTCCGGCGAATACGCGGGAGAATCGGCAGGGGAGGCTGGCGCCGGTGGTGACCCTTGCTTCGCCACCTTGGGAGCATGCCCTGCCTTCTGAGGCGCCGGGGTGGGAGCCGGCACCGGGGACGCCGCGGACTTGAAGAGCTCGCTGGGCAGGAGGACGCCGTCGGTGGAGTAGATGGCGAGGGGCTGCTGGTCGAAGACGGTGCCGGAGATCCTGACGGTGTTGACCTTGGTCCTCAGGGTGACGTCATGGCCGTCGTTCTGGACGGTGAAGTCGAACTTCCGGGCGCCATCAGTGGCGAGGGTGTTCATCGGGCCGTTGTTGGACCGGAGCATCGACATGGACATGTAGATCGGGACGCCGTAGAACTCGAGGAAGGAGACTCTGTCGGCGGCGGAAAGGTTATTGTATTTCGGTCGGAACGCCTTGAAGGGGCCGTCGGAGGGGCAGAACACCGTGAGCCCTCCGTCAACGTTGTCCTGAGAGCCCGTCAATGGTAACATACGCAGCTTATCTTAGAAGGACTAATTATTTATCTAAATATTTTTTTTTGGTTATATATTATATGCTATGAATATCACCTGGTAAGTGTTCAACGCGTCGGTGCTGGCGGACAGCGTATCGGCGAACTCCTTGCAGCCGTGAGCGGACATCAATGCCGTGAGGTTCATCTGGCCGGGGTCGGGTGCTGGGGCCGCCACCTCGGCCGACGGCAGGATCTTGCTGATCTGGATGACGGAGATGTTGTAGGGGACCTCTTCGAGCGACTTCACGAAGTAGACGTCGAGGACACCGCCATTGTTCTCCGGGCCAAAGGCCACCTTGCCGCCCCTGAGGATAGTAATGTTGACGAAGCCAGTGGAACCCTGGGCGGAGCCGGAGGCCTGGAAGAGGGTGGCAGCGAGGGCGGAGCGGTCGGCGAGCTGGTGGAGCTTGCGGGCGCCGAAGTAGTCGAGCAGGACATGAAAAGAGAGGATGCTCTTGAGAGTTCCAAGGGTCGGGTGGGAGGAGAGGAGGTCGGACATGGCGGCGTTGTCCACCGCGAGGACGGTGATGGTGGTACGGGCGTTGATCTCGGCCGCAAGGTGGGTCAGGGAGAGGTAGTGGTTGAAGGTGGAGAAGCTCGGGTGCCTCGCGAGGAGGCGTGTGACATTGTGGGCACTGGCCGGGCCAGCCACAGAAGCCAGGACGAGGAGGAGGAGGAGTGGGGGGAGCTGGACGACGAGGCGGCTGCGCCGGTGGAGCTGCATGTTGAGAGTAGGGGGAAGAAGTGGACGTACTCGCTCTCTCTATGTGGGTGGTGGGGAGGGTTCCTTGATTTTCCGGTGACGGGGAGAAGCTGATATTAACTTAAATGCATGGCTCGGCATTTTAAGATAAAATTTTAATTCGAATTATATAAATAATGTTTTTTTATTGTCATAGATAATTGTATTTCCCTGACGACATGTCCGCATGAATAAATGATAGTGAAAAAAAATGTAAGGAAAATGGATCTAATATTTAAATAAATCAAGTATTAATTAAAGATTGAGGGAGACATGTCATGTGATCTGGTCAAACAGTCAGCTCAGAAATCCATGAAATAAATTATAAAATTAAATATCTTTTTAATTATATATTTTTTAAAAAAATTAATTTAATCACCCAATGACAATTCAATTTTGTTTCAAATATATATTATCAATTATGAGTTATTTTATTAATATTCTGAAGAACAGTAAGAAGTACTGCGTAACTCTGCAAGAAAGTTCCAATATCTGACGGACTAGTCAAAAGGTCAACGACAGGTGAAGAGGCTCGGATACGCGATGGCATTCACGTCAATACCTATCAACCCTGAGGGCAGCACGGGAATAGAAACGCGGTCCCGGGTTCCCCTTCATCGCACCCTTTTTACCCTTTTTATTTTAATGTATATTGGCCGTAGCTGGCGGCGCCGTCGCTGCCGACCACGTGGACGGCCGCTGATGGGAGCAAGCCCCTCTGCCCGCAGCAGACGGCCCTGGTTGGGTGGCAGGGCCAACGGCAGAGGAATCTTCTAGTCCCTTACTCTTCCTCCTCTACTACGTCGCTCCAGCTCACTGCCCAGTGTACTTTGCTTATTAATAGTATAATTAGCGCACAATTAAGAAAATTGGACCTTGCCGGACCGTTGATTTTACAGTGAACCTGATGGAGTGGAGCATCTGATTAGATCCTACTATATACCGTCTTTCTTACAACATCGGAAGCCCAAACCAAAGCGGAGGATTTAAATAATGGGCTCTACCTGAGAGGCCCATGATGCTAAATACAGCCCACTGGTCCAGTGAAATGTACGTCGAGGATAGGCCTATTAATTATCTGGGNCTACAGCCCACTGGTACGTCGAGGATAGGCCTATTAATTATCTGGGCCTGTCTATAGTAGGCCCAGGCCCACCAAAGGCCACTTGGAGATTGAAGCCCCCGGAGCCGTACACGTGCCCCCGGTACTGCTGGCCCTGGCCCATCACCGAAGGCGCTCCGTAATGCCCCGTTCCTCCGCCGACGCCATCCCCTCCTCCGCCGCCGGCGCCGCTGCCGTCCTTGTCGGGGGCCGTCTTTTCCCCCTCGAGCTCCCTGAACCGGTGGAGGTAGACCTTCAGCGGTTCCACGTAGTCCTCGAAGCCCAGCGTAGTCATGGCCCACAGCAGGTCGTCGCCGTTGATGGTCTTCCTCTTCTCCCGTTGGCACTTGTCGGAAGCCTCGCCGGTGACGAAGCTTATGAACTCCGAGACGCACTCCTGGACGGTCTCCTTCGCGTCCTTGGAGATCTTCGCGTTCGCCGGCAGAGCCTTCTTCATGATCCTGCTCACGTTCGCTATGGGAAGAAGCCTGTCCTGCTCCCTCGGCGACAAGAGCTCCTCCGTCCCTGCCGTGTTGTCCCCTCCACCTCGGCTTCCGTGCGGCGGAGATTCCGAGTCCGTGTCCACCATTTCAGTCGCACTATCTGCCGGTGGTAGATACGGACGATTCCGAAAACAGCGGAATAAAATTCCAGTGACTCTTATCGAATACAGGAAACTTCCCAGAAGGCTGAAGTCTGCGAGAAATCGAAGATTTTGGAGCTCTTCACTTAAAGTTCGACGGTGCAGTATGGCTGGTGTCAGCCAACGGCAGCGGAGATAGACGGCTCTAGTGGGAGATGAGAGAGAAGTTATGGAAAGAGATTTGAGGGAGGAGTTTGTCGGAGCCGCCGGTCCGTGGGAAGTAAATAGCGACGGATATTCCGACACGTGGATGGGCGTGGACCGTTCCTTGCCGATAAGCTGTAATGTTTGGCCCCGTAGGAGTACGAGCAAATCCGATTGGCCAGGAGGCGACATGATGGAGGCCGTTGATTCGGCATCTGCGGCATGGACGGTCGGATTATCCTTTTCGTTGTCTGTTTTGCCCTCACCAATATTTTAGGCAGGGGTGACAGCGAGCAAAGTCCGGATAGCATGTGTGTGAGTTTTTTTTTTTTTTTAATGGTGCCCAAACCCTACCCAGTATCCGTACACAGTCCTAATCCCAGGCATCCTCATTTCTGCCCCCAGCTAGTCGGGTCAAATCATCGGATCCCAAGCCCTCAATTCGATGGCATGAATTATATGAATGAATAGAGATACTGTGACTCCTCACAAGATAAAAAAGGGNTGGATCCCAAGCCATCAATTGGATGGCATGAATTATATGAATGAATAGATACTGTGACTCCTCACAAGATAAAAAAGGGAGAGAAAAAGGTGATCCGGCGACGTGACCCCTCGGCCACTTCTCTTTCTCGTCACGAATCATTTTGGCCCAAGGGTAGTGCTTTTATTCATCTTTCTGAACTTGCCAAGTCCAATTTCGCATCATTACCATTAGGTCACTGGGGGTCCCTACAGAAATTGGCCCAGACCATTGTGCCGTACACAAAACGATAGCACTTTTCCCATGTACTCCCGATGTTCCGCAATCTCCCGAGCATCATCAAGGAGCGGGGAACCACGGCCGTGGTTCGAGTCAGAGGGGAATGTCCATCCATAGAAGCACAACTCACATCTCCAAGCATCGGAATAGCCACAGATGGGGCGCTAATACATTGATAATGAGAATCACGAAGCTCTCGGAGGAATCCTGGCTATTAGTCCTAATCCAACACAAAGCTACCGCAGTTATTAAACATGTATCTCTCTATTTAGTTTCAAGGGAAAAGGTTAGTTTCCCCGGCATAGTTAAGGGACCTGACCGACCGACCGACCGAGTATTAACGAGAGTGAAGCTCTAGTATAACAAGAAGATGAAACTGGTACAAGGTACCCGCCTTGAAGTGGTACGAGGTTATGCCAGAAGACCTATCTTCAAGCTTTCACCTCCGTGCCATCAATGGCCACCTCATCTTTCCCAGCACTGTCATCTGCATCTTCTTCGTCATCGGCCTCATCCGCAAGCTTTTGAAGCTCCTCCTGTATCACAAGCTTAATTGCCGACTTTCTTGGAGTGAGATCAGTGTCAAACTTCTTGGCTGCAAGGTGAACAGAGATTGCGTTAGCTACTGAGCAGGATCTTCATCTCATCCATTCGTAACAAATTGAATCTCACATCCCATGAAGAGTGAAGAACGAAGCTGATGCAGAAAACCGCATCCTTAGACAGAAGCAGAAAACAAGGATGCAGAAGATTTCATGAAAGCTGTTTCCAGAAATGACATCCAAAGACAAGAGACTCCGAAGTTCAAGTGCTAATGCAATTTTAAGTGTAAAATTCAAGTCCCAATGCAATATAAGAGCCATTGCTCTTTTATACAATAAATACACATGCGCGCATACCTAGCTGCGTCAGAATGTCAGTGAATGTAGCCTGCAGAATTTGAAAAACCCAGCAGAAGTCAGAATCAACATGTACATGACTAAAAAAAGAAACTAGCCACCAGACCTGAAAATATAGAACTATACCGTATTAAAGTCGACCTCCTTAAGGATTTCACAGATTGCATCTCTCAGCTCATCATTGCTCGGCCCCACTTTCTCGTCCTTTGCCTTGTGTTTCCCTTTTTCAACCTTTTTACCTGATATGTGTAGAGAACAGGCTTCAATATATGCACTCAGTAGAGCTAAGCAAAAGACAATTTGCCTAAGCTTGTAATTCATTGAGAGCACAGAAGCAGCATATCATCAAAATTGAAAATCTTTCCACTGCTGCAGCTAACAGCTGGTCATTAGTGAAGATTGGCACAAAAGACAGACCTCCAAGAGCATAGTAATGTTTTACCAGTTTTCTCCTTTGAAGCAGATTTTGCTAAAGTTGAAAACTTCTTAGCTGCTGACTCATTTTTCTTCCTCATGGTTGGACTTGCTTCACTATCATCATCAACCTTTGAGCGTTTTGGCAATGATGATCTCTTTGTTGTTTTCGGTGGTGGACTAGCCTTTGTGTTGCTTTTAGCCTTTCCAGTAGATTGTTTCCGATTGGATGAGTTCTGTTTCCTTTTCTTACCTACATCTTCATCTGATTCATCCTCAGAACTACTTTCTTCCTCGCTTCCAGATATATCCTGCATCTCATGATCAGACTGCTCTGTAATACCATTGACAGTTTTCTCCTCAACAGTCTCGTGCTCTTCTTCTTTCTCATCTTCAGAAACATCAGAATCTGAGCTGGCCCTTTTACTCCCTCTCTTGGAAGCATCCCCACTCTTTCTTTGGCTCTACAAATATTAATGTCCGAAAGGAAAATGAGAGAAGCACGAGCATCTGCCAGAGCCGATTGATAATAAAGAACCTCAAAATGACAAGATGAAGGTTACAGAAAAAGTTTGCTCCCAATTTGAGCTTGATAAGGACGACTCATAGAGTCACCTCCTTCAGCGAAACTAAATAGAAAATCCAAACATTACAAGAACTGTAAAACCTAACACATTACTGGAGTCTCTGTTTTCACATTTATACAATCACTAAAACATTATGACACAACAACCAATACAATGAACATCGAGAAAGATAGAATAGATTAGTAATGATGTATTTATCAAAACCCAAGTATATGTCCAGAACAACGAAGAGAAGCAATTAACTCATCCAATAAAGGATTGTCATCTATGGGGCACGCAGGTGTTTTTACAATCTATCTCAGGTCACTGCAACCCTTATTTTTATTTTTTCTTCTCCTTTCTACAAAATGTCTTACATCCCTTTGGTGCTAAAGCTTAAGGTAATTCATCGTATCTTACCATTATAAAAGATATTGCTACTGAAAGAGAAAAGAATAACACTTGCAAGAAACGGCAACAACTAACAACTCACATTCCTTTCACCAAAAAATGTTTCAGAGGTTTCAGAAATTCTGTTTTGATTGGACAAATTCCACAAGCAGTAAGGGGCTTTTTGTTCATAAAACATCACTTCATCAGTATCATTCAAATTTGAATGGGAAAACAATACCTTTGCAGCTCGATTTGAAGACCCACTTGGGGTTGAAGAACTCCTTTTTGTCCCTCGCTTTCGCTTCTGCCCCTTACCAGACTGATACACACAATAGACGTGAACATAAGTGGAAGGCAAAAGAAGAGCCTAACTGATTCAGGTGTTGGTGAAGTACCTCTTTTTCAGCAAGTAAGATTGTTGTAGTAGCATGAGGAGCCACCAAAAACTCTATAAGCTTTACAACAATATCTTCCTAAAAGATACATAGCAGAATAGTTGCATTGAGAATTTACGAGACAGGATAGCATAAACAAGCCATATAATTCTGAAAGTAAAACCATTAGAAAATCAATAATCCCAGCATAACAACCCTTCTGTTCTAAATAAGCAAAAATAAATAAGAGAGCCAAAATGAAACTACTGCCTAGGAAAATTAAACATATAATAGCAGAACCACTGAGCAACAGATGTTTCTAGTCTAAATAAACCAAAAGTAATGAAAAGAACATACGGTAGCAGCATAACTAAGATAACAAACCTTCCTTGTGGTAGCCTTGGCATCAGGGATGTCGAGTATATCACAGACTTCTAGCAACTTTTCTTTGGTGCACTTGTCAAACTTTTCCTTAACTTTAGACCTCTGCTTTTCCTGCAAACATCAAGTGAATATGGGTGACAACACAGGCTCTGAAACTTTTTATCAAAGTTCATTTTGCATTAATAGAATTCAAAACTAATAATTTCAAAAGCACAAGCTTATGCATGATGAGTTTTCTGAAGAACTCATCAGAATTGAATGAGCAAGCATAATGCCCATAAGAAAACATGTTCTCTCAGGGAATAACTAGTTACCTCATCATCATGCCACACAAAACCAGAAAACTTGGATATGTTACCCCTGATCTGAAATGCCTGCAAGACCGCAACAGAAGATCATATAAAATCTGGCCGCATCCATGCGTTGGAATCCTCCATAGGAGAAGGAGATTGCAGTTTCGCATTTTAACCTAATCCAACGAGGAACAGAAAAGAAATTGAATTCAATTGATCAATCTCAAGATGTGATGCTTTATACCTTCACTCTCCTCCCAAACATGACACTGTGGAGCAATTTGAAGGTATCATCAGGCTTTCTCCTTGCCAATTTATAAGCCACTGAAGGAATTCAACAAGAAATTATTGACATCAAATTAATATTTTGCACGAAAAAAGGTGATGATTTCAATAATGCATTGTGTACATGGCAAAATCAGCTAGACAAAGCTAGCATTGTTGAGAGGCAAGCACAATATCAAGAAAAATAATAATAATAACAGTCCGTTTTGTAAAATATCATAATTCTTAAGAACTCCATCCAGATTCACGGGTCAAAAATTGCCAAATGTCGCATCTGGACTAAGAATTTATCAGTATCAATCACAAAACAACTAACAGATCTACAAAGGAGGAGTTGGCAAACAATGGAATTTAAAATTATTTGCCATATCAGTAATGTATAACTCCAACCTCATCTAAACTTCAACCCACATATCCAAGCATTTGCATGCTGACTTCAATAAAATAGTGATCATAAAGGACAGCAAAACAAATGCAGATGTAAACGAAACATACTTCCTAATGTTAGTCTCATGACATAGATGCCAACTAGCAGAATGATCAACATAATCAAAGGAACAGCAAGTCCAATCATTCTAGTTAGAACCAAAAACTTTTCACAAAATGGTTAAGGACCAAATATCTCTTTGTGAATCAACGTGAAGAAGCTTCCCCACAAGGCAGATAGCAATGCAGTGGATTATGCAGCAAATGAAGGTAAAGGAAAATACAGTACCATTAGGGATATCCTTCAGTGGTGTGCCACGTCCCTGACATTGCAACCAAAATTGGAAAAATATTAGATACACTCTGCATTCTTACCCAGCACTGTTAACAGAATAGCATACAAATGTGAGTGTATAGTGGATTCAAAGGTGATGAGCACCTTTTCAATATGAATCTCCTTGTTGGCATCCTTTTCAATAGTTGCAACCAGTCTTTCGACTGATTTTCGCTCACGTACAGGGCGGTCAGTCCCAGGAGTCCGCTGCTCCACCTCCTGCTTTAATTCCTTCTTGTCTTTAACTTTCTCAGCAGCAGTCTTCCTCAATCTGCCCTTCTTTGAACCTCTGTCCTCTTTATGTTCTTCGGGCCTTGCTACATCAGCCCTGTCTTCCTTGATATCTTCGGCCATCTCTTCAGCCCCACCATCTTCTTCTTTCTCTTCGTGTTCTTCGTCCTTTCTTTCATTACTCTTTTCAACCATCTCCTCATCATCATTCTCTTTATCTTCTTTGGCCTTCTCTTCGCTCTCATCCACCTTTTCTGATTCTTTATCCAGCCCATTGACCTCCTCCTCAGTTACTTTACTTCCTTCAGTTTCATTGTTCATCTGATTACTATCATCCTCTCGCGCCTCCAAAACAGACTTTTCTTCAACTGCTGACTTTTCAGTTTCTTCCTCTCTTTTCTCTTCTTTGTCACCATGATTATCCTCCTGTTTAGTTGCATTCATAGATTCCTCCACTTTCGCTTCCTTTGGTATTTTTGCCTCTCCACCCTCTTTCTCCAGAGCAGCTCCCTCTTTATCTGCACTATCTACATCCAAATTATCGACTCCATTGCTCTCTTTGTCTTTCTTGTCAGTCAAGGACTCGCCGCCTTTAGGCGGACCACCCCCATTGGCAATTGGTGCCTCCATTTCAGCAACTTCGCTAGCCGAACCCTCCCCGGACATTATCGATGAAATTAAGGAAATCTATTGGGATAAAAGATCGTCCTTTACAAATTAAATATCCTGAAAGCAAAGAACAAATATTACTTTCAATCATTTCATGTACGTGAGAAAGCACTCAAGGAATACACTTCGGCTCACCAAATTCAGGAAAGTGCAAGAATTCACACCGCACACAATAACCGGAGAATGAGCTCCCGAACATTTTATTTTAAGAAAAAAAAAGGACAACACATGAGATCACATTCTAATGGTCCATCTTCCTGGAAGACTATCGGGAGGTCAACATAAGCTACAAACACAAGAGAGGGCAACACTTAACGCTTCCACATGAAGAGGTGGATACTACAAGATCGAGAGGCTCGGAAGCTTCTTGCCCGCTAATCAAGCAGCGGCAACAGCAATTGAGAAAAATCAAATCTCTCGCATAACAATAGCTCCATGTCATAAAAGAAGTTTGCTTCCGTGTCAGCACAGAAAGCAGGGAGAGCCCATGCAGGCTCGGGATTTCCATTTCCCAACAAAATTCCATCGTCACAAACATACAAAAAAAGAAGATGGCAACAAGAACAAAAGGCCGAGCTTCCTAAGCAAAATTCACGCGTCGCATAAACGAAATTAGAACCTTAGACGATGGTATCTAGCAGCCCAAAAAAGCAGAGTAGGAGGGCCTCCAAATCGCAAATACGAGCTCTAAGAGATCAATTGAGCGCAGAAAGAGTGAGAAGGCGAGGAACTTACAGAGATAATTGAAAGATTTTCTCTCTGCTAGGGCACGGTAAGAAGAAGCTCTGAGCTCCCACTCTCACACTCCCATCTCTCTCTCTCTCTCTCTCTCTCTCTCTCTCTCTCTTCTGCGCAGAGGTTCGCATCCCACTGAGCATTGAATAAGTCGGATTTCAAATCCGGATTTTAAATGCAGCTTAATCCGCGATACGGACGTGCGGTCCAGATCTGCCGCTGAGCATACCCTGAGAAATCGTACGGCTAAGATGCGTTATTCTCTTGTGCTCCTACGCGGGAGCGTATTGGGCTGCGTGGACTTCTCCAACAGGCCGTGGGTAGGCCCACTCAAACAACTTTTGAAGGAACTTTGTTTCCGTAATTTAACGGCTCAGATTTAGTAGACTCAATCAGACGGCTCTTAATCAATACTGCACAGTAAGAGAAAATCTAACGACCCACGGCATCTGTTGAGTTGCTCAGCATCCATACAGTAAATTTTCCTTATTATTCTATAATCATATATTCATGCTCTTCTTTTTTTTTTTACATAAATCATAAAATGAGCTGAATAATCTGAGATAAATCCCCGAATCACGAACTCAAACCCAAAGACACGAGCAGATGCGAAATTCCAAATTTGATGATGGGCCAAACCTCGAACAGTACACAGAAACAAATAACAAATACAAAGCTCAGTAGATATACTAAGATTTGCTTTCACAGTCGACTCCCTTTAGCTATAAGATGTCATAAGATATGGGGGATGACATGATGTAGAGCTTCACTGCCACTTCTCGAACTGAGACTCCTGACAATGTGAATCAAGCCATTCCCTGGGAGAGCCCTTGGACATGTTAGGACTCAATCTCGCTCCGGTTCCCACGAGCTCTCTCAGATTCTCCACCTTGTTCTCCCTCCCTGAGCCTCCAAACTTCTTGTCTGCTTCCTTTAGCTTCTGCTTGAACCGTTGCTTCCGGTTATTCGATGAGTTTGGGGATTGCTGCTTTGACAGTGATGGAGGTGCCCCATGAGGTCCTAGGTAGATGTTTTCTTCTTTCTTTGCCTGCTGAAAATCCAACAAACTCCATGAACAAAAACTTTATAAATGATTTACCTTTTTTTTTACTTTTCCCCTTTGTTTTCGGTGAATAGGAACGAGGTTGCCCTTGGGTATTTCTAAGTCCCGTATACATAGCCCAGTTTTGCAGAAACCATCCTCAGTACTAGTACGCAGTTAATACTATCAAGCTATACACAATTCCAGGAAATCCATTACCAAAGCTCTATAAATTCTATATGAGAATTTAACTCCCCTCTAAGCTGTCATAGAGTCTTTCGATTTCTCACCAATTTTTTCCATTTTTTGGTGGAATATAAAACTTGTGAACTAAGATAAGATATACTCTGCAACTAAATTGAAGCATTTCCACTTCAAACAATGCTTAAAGGGCTCTTGTAACTGACCTTTTGAGAAGTGGCTGCCGAGATTTGTGAATCTGGAGCATCACTTTCAGCTGGAAATGTCTCCTCTATTTCCAAACTTGGGATTACAAACCCATCATTATCTGTGAAGAGAACAGTAACCGATCAACTTATTGCCAAGAAGGGAATAAATGGAATCCACTGCTTTTATGGGGTGACATGAGCCCACCACTAAACCCACGCTACCTTTGAGCTTCAAGGATGTAAATTCAGGTCATGAAAATAGAAATTTAAGCTTCTAGTTGAAAGATTACATGGACGAGAAAAAGAATGAGCTTGAACATCAATGAACTCGAACAATCTTCAACACTAGAAAACAGAATTGTTATATTCCAGAAGGAGAAAGCAACCCCAATCTCTTCTAATCAGAAAAAGGTGAAAACCTCAACTCATAATGCAGGCAGAGAAAAAGAATAAAAGAATAGTACGTTAAATAATGAATCTTTTGTATCAGTACACAACATGTACACATACCCAATAATTCATGCATTGAGGAAGAAAAAGCAGTACAAGTACAGATTTGGATCAAAGTGTTAGCTTCCGGTTTCCTGTAAAGAGCAGTCTTTTATGTTACAATGGCAAGTTATCCAACTCCACAGGAGGAAGCACTAAAGATTAAAGAAAGAGCTCAATCACTCAATGCAATCCCAATCGAACTGGAGCTACCTCAAACACCAACATTCAAACATTTCATCTTCGTCCAATCTAATGTCTGGAGATTCACCACAAATTTACATTAGTGTCAAAGCTAAACTATGGAGAGAGAAGAGCATCCTTCTCATCCTCTACAACCAGAGAGTTAAAATTTTATCTTTCGTTTTCTTATAAAGANAAAGATTAAAGAAAGAGCTCAATCACTCAATGCAATCCCAATCGAACTGGAGCTACCTCAAACACCAACATTCAAACATTTCATCTTCGTC
The DNA here is from genome assembly GCA_900006705.1 of Sonneratia caseolaris. Classification (NCBI taxonomy): domain Eukaryota; kingdom Viridiplantae; phylum Streptophyta; class Magnoliopsida; order Myrtales; family Lythraceae; genus Sonneratia; species Sonneratia caseolaris. The sequence goes on from CXYZ01003051.1 coordinate 1,950,087, forward strand.
CAATCTAATGTCTGGAGATTCACCACAAATTTACATTAGTGTCAAAGCTAAACTATGGAGAGAGAAGAGCATCCTTCTCATCCTCTACAACCAGAGAGTTAAAATTTTATCTTTCGTTTTCTTATAAAGAAGCTCAATAACCCAACACAATCCCAATCAAATTCGAGCCACTTAAGCATCAAAATTCAAAAATTTCCCTGCAACCGATCCGATTCCGGAGAATCAAACAAAGCAAATGAGTGACAGAGCTAAGTTGGGGAGAGAGAAGAGCACCCCACTCATCCTCTTCATGCACGGGAGCGGTGTGAGCTGGAGAAGGGTCCATGGAGCAGCGCAGACGATCATGGATCTGCACGGCCGCAGGGCGCTGAAGCCCAGAGAACGACAGAGAGGGAGAGATATAGAGAATCACGCGGCGACAGTGGGAAAATTTTTCCCTATCGTCGTGATCGAACAATACAGAAAACCCCCCACACCGTATTTATACCCCCCGACGGGAAGAATCGATTCCCTCTCTCCGGTCGGAATCAGAGATCACAGGCGTCGACTTTAACCAACCCCTAACCCTAGAGAATGGAAGACACGTGACCGTCGGTTGATTTCCTTCTTCCCAATGTGCCATCCAACATTTGAAAAAATTGCGTCAGAGTATAGGGGTGTAATGGTCATTTAGCCCGAAATATCTGAATTTCCTTTTTTTTTCTAAATATACTTCTCAGCCTCCAAAAATTCAACAAAAGCTAATTTAAATTTAAGTACAATATGAAAGGGTAAAATCATAATTTTAAAAATTAGATCGGATTAGCCAGTTCGATCACAAACTAACCACTCATCAGTCCAGTTCCCATAAATAATCAAATTTAAATTAGATCAAATCAGGTTGAACCGGCCGATTTTTAGTCAAACCAATGAACCTAATTGAACCGGTAAAAAATCGATCAACTTAAAATTTAAAATGAAAAATAAAAAAAAATTATAACATACATATTTTATTTCACTAAACTTATATTCATATTTTATATTAAATTTGAAACTATAATAATGATTTTTATTATAAATTATAATTAAATTGTAATATTATGTTAATTTATTGGTAATATTATTTATTAAATATACGGTTCGACTTATTGAACATCAGTCAGACCCGTAAACCCATACATTGACCAATTCTCAGTCCGGTCTAATTTTAAAAATTATTAGTAAAACATGGCTAAGGAAGAGGGCACTAGAAAATCTGGCTGTTGGGAAATATAACCCATGACTTATCAATTTGAAGTCGATATGGTAACATCTTAGGATGAGAAAAACATCTTGATCGAGAAGCTTTCTATGGGTTTATATTGACATGAAGTCCTATTCGATGTAGAAATAGTTTTATAGAATGAGAGCGAATCACACTTTACAATCTAAATACTGAGTTACATGCATCATTCACATTAACAAAAAAAAAAAGGAAATAGGGTTAATCTCGACTATCTATAGGACAAGTAAGGAATTTGGAAATTGATCTCCTTTGATGAGAATTGATCACATTTTCCAGTGATTATGATTACCCTTCTGTGCACGAGAAGAGATTGATCATGAGGCCATGCCCCATGCACACAACTTTCCCTCACTGCGCTCATTAGGGGATAAAAAGGAGGGATTCGGTAGACAACAATGATCATGGGAGACACCATGATGCCTTTCATGTGATGCTCGGACGTGTGTTCTTCAGGGTAACTGATCACATGTGTTCATCCCCTCCATTTCCCCGATCGCAGAGTTTGATAAGTGCAGGTGGAACATGGATCGAGTCGATTGATTGTAATTCGAGAGCTCTACTGCTCCTTATTGTGATGTGCCTCTGCTGCCGCGGACACAGCGACATCAGATTATCATTATCTGCCTCCAGCCTGACGGGCAGGAAAGCTTCTGCTGTCTCCACCGATCCATTCAGACCCCTGCAAGAACATACATGCTTACGTAGACACACATGTGTACATACATATATACTTTTAAGATATAGATCTGTAAGTAAATTTTACGTAAATGGTGGTGGTAGCTGTCTCAGTAAATGGTCTGCAATTTCCCCTGGTTGCTCATTCGAGAAAGAACGCTCTCTTGTTTGCCTACTTTCGCTCTGGTGGGTGTTGTTTTGGTTGATGAGAGGGATGGGAGAGAGGTGAAGCAAGCGAGAGTGGTTTCCTGAAGGTGGGTGGATGGATGGATNAGAGAGGTGAAGCAAGCGAGAGTGGTTTCCTGTAGGTGGGTGGGTGGATGGATTTCTGACACGGGAGGTCACCTCGTGCCACGTGGAGACCGACAAGACATTAGATGCTCGGCACATGATCATCGGCGACTGCGAAATCTCTGTCTTGGGGGCATCGGAGGGGAAAAGGGCTTTTACCCTTTTTCCGCTGTTTGGTGCTTTCAAGGAGTGGAGGGAGAACCAATCCCATTCACGCCAATTTCTGCAGAGTAACTACAACAGCACACTGTTCACCGGAAGAACACAAAGAGGAGCTGCCATTTTTGGCATTTTTTTTTATTCATTTCCTCTCCAAAAAAACCTGAGCTTTCCCCTCCGATAGTGTTCTTCTTGCAGAGATTGATGGGTTCTTAAGTCATCCGAGACTGAAAGTACAGAGCTTTCATGCTTTGCTGCCATTTCTCCACGAACCTCCGAGTCTCCCTGCTCCCGCATTGTTTTCTTCTTCAAGCTCCCTCTGCCAAAAAGACGTCGTTTTTCTCTCCTTTGTTCTTGATTGGTTCAACTCTCCCAAGGATGAGGAAGTCATCGCTGCTAAGCTTCTCAGTCATCGTCCCTCCGCTGTTCTTGATATGTTTATCGAGTTTCGGGCCGATGGCTCTCCTAGCTGCTGTTCCGGTCATGGCACTGTCAGCTGTCTTTCTGATAGTGATTGCGCAGAAGAAGAAGAGGAAGGATGAGGTCGAAGTCAGAGGCCCTGCGAATGGCCATAGAGATCTGGTGTCTGAGCATGTTGCAGAAAGCAAGGTTTCTCAGGTGACAGAGGTGGAACCAGAGTGTGAAGCGGTATGTGATTTCGATTTGACGAGTTCAGGCGGTACGAATCCGAGTCAAGTAGGTTCTGATTGCTCACTCACTGATAATGAGGACGATGGCCTAATAGAAATTGCCTTTCAAGAAGGGGAGCCCATTCCTCCGGTCAACGAGGAGAAGTGTCTGAAATCAGGGGAAATATCAAAATGTCCCGATGTTTTCTCAGACAGTGGGGTCTTCACAGACGATGAAATGGACGAAGAAGACAACCTCATCGAGCTGGATATCTCCATGGGATCAATCAAGCTTCATTAGAGTGGACCCGAGAATCTGCAGCTGCTAGCCCTCTGAGTAAAGTATAAGAAAAGAAGAAGCCTAATGTTTAACAGTAACATGCGAAGTTGATGCTGCTCTAGATGTCATTTTATTTTCTTAGAGTTTACCGTGCTTGCTTTTGAAGGTTCATCTTTCAGATCGAATAAAATTCAAATATCTGTTCATCAGCAGCGCAATCTGCTCGAGATTATGATCGGACTAGCACACCACAACCAGAAAGCAGCTACCGTGGAGCTTATTCTTCAGTCTTAAAATATTGGAGAAGGCGGAAATCAAATCGAATGTAGCAAACTGATTTCTTTGTCCCAGTAACCTGCCAGTGCCAGAAGAATCTTAAACACTGAAATATTTAATATCTGAAGCTGCTGGCATATCTATTGCTGAGCATCCATCCCTCATCAAAAGATACTTTGATGATTCTCAATGGCCTAAAGGACTTAACAGTACTTGCTCAGGACCCGAAGTTGAAGATTGAGAGGACAGTCCTCTCCTTTAATCCAAGAAATCTAACCCAGCTGAACTTGTTTTCTCGTTTAGCTGATTCAAGTAGCCATCATAGAAGCACTTGCTCAAGTGCCTCATCCCTCTGTCACACAGAACGATTGCTATCTGTATGGCCAGGCCCCAGCAACCTTGCGACCCTCAAAAAGTGTTATAACCATGGAGGAATAAGATTGCCAAAAAATAAAAATAAAAAAAACCGCGGACGTTTTTAATCGCAGCATTATCTGGTATAGTCACATAGCATCTGCATCCGTGGGAAGGAGCCACTGTTGCAAGGCTACTTGTCTGTGCTTCCAGCACTTCCTTCAGGCAACCACCGGCCCAGCCGGCAGGAAGGATTAGATGAGGAAGCTTAAGACTTAAGAGAGAAACCAATGCAAAAAACTCAGAAATGAGTATTTGATTTGGCATGTGACATGTATAAGGCGAGAGCATTTGCTGATAAACACAAGGAATTTGAAAGTTCATCCGCTATCGTCTGCTGACCTTTAGAAGAATTAAATCCGAAATGAGCATCACTTGACTAGCATCTGCAGATGAAGAATCCAAGACTTCCACAGTAAGCAGCTTCTGACAAAGTGCAGCAACTTTGCCTCTTCAACTTTACCTCCGGTGCGACTTTTACGTACTACGTACTTCGCAGATGGTGGCACCAGAGAGGCCGTTGATACTAAACAGCAAAGTGTTGCCGATGGCGTCTATAAGCCCATCTTTGCCGCTGAGCTGCTGCTGCCTCTGCTTTTTATCCATCAACCGCGCCGAGTGTCTTTTCTGAGATAGGAACTAGGAAGCCGCAGAGGAAGCACGAGAGGACGAGGAGATAGCCCAAAGGAAGCGCCCGTGGATCTCGCCGCCATCATCCATCTCCATCCATGGCCATGAAAACCATCCTGATTAAAACGGCAGCATGTTTTGGTCTTCCGTTTAGTTTTAGCAGGCTGAAGAGAGAGAGGCACTAACGCTAAATCCTCTTGCTTCATCAGCAGAGACAAGACAATTAACACAAGCCCGACACAGGAAGGCCTATCATACATGATCATATGGACAGAACGAGCCGCAAGCGACATCTATGAGCTGTTGGATAAAGATTGAGCAGAAGCTCACACACCTCCTTGCCTGACCAAAGCAGCCGCAAGCTAACTTGTAATGTGCTAGGTAAATCGAGATCCTTGATTGTACAATACGAGAACGACTAGATGCCAACGTGGGAACACGTCAGAACCAATTATTTACATGGCAAAGGACAAGAAACAGTAAAACTTTCCTGTAACAAAAGGGGAGCAGAAGACAGTAGGTGTAAATAGGGAATTAAGAATCAACATACCCAATTAGTTTTTGAAATATAAAATTTTAACTTTTGCGAGTGAAAATGGTTATTCAAATTTAAACCCCATGGCCGAAGGCAGACCAGACATTTTACAGAGGATCTCTGTACAGAAGCAGGGCGAGTGGAGAGCAAGTGGAGAAAGAGCAAAAAGATCAAAACTTTCCCCCAATCCATCCAAACCCCCACCCCTCTCTCTCTGCAGAAAAACCACTCCCAAGATCCCTTCCCATGGCGGTCCCGGCGGCACTCGTCAAGTACAGGTTCCACCTTCTCTTCGCCCTCGTTCTCTCCTTCGCCCTCCTCGGCCTCGTCCTCTTGGCCCCGAGGTTCCTAACCCTCCTTTCCTACTTTTGGCCCCTGTTCCTTTCCACCGCCCTGTTCCTCGTCGCCGTCATCGTCTTCGGCAAGACCTCGCCCCCGCCTGCCGACAAGGCCGGCGAGGGCCTCCTCGATTACGTCACCGGGGACCCCGATCCGGCAGTTAGCGAGTCTATACACAGTCTCAAGACCGACGAGCAGGGTCCACGTCAACCCACACAGAGTCTCAGGACCGACGAGCAGGATCCCCATGAACCCATGCATGGTCTCACGACCGACGATCAGGATCCACGTCAACCCATACACGGTCTCATGACCGAGGAGCAGGATCCGCATCGACCCATACACGGTCTCAACACCGACGAGCAGGATCCGCACAAGCCCAGCACCTCCGTCGATAGCAACTAGGTATTTCCGAAATTCCGAGCCCGTTGAGAAGATAATTGACACTTTTCGACGAATCCCATATTAGAACTTGGTGTACTCTTAACCGTCTGTCATGCATTTGTAGCTGACCTAGACTGAGATGTAATAAAAGGAACAACGAATAACATCATTAATGGCGTCTTGGGTCCCCTGGTGGTCAAAGATTTTGCTTCGATTCAGTTACTTTTGATCCATAGAAATCTCCAAAAAAAGAAAAGCTCTTCTGTCCATGCTTATCTTTCGTGAACTCGTCGATCATTTATTAATTGATTGATTTTTCTGGCTGATGGCATGATCTCATGACCCATTCCGACGGTGGTGGTGGTGGTGGGAGTAGCTGGTGAAGGTGAGAGAGGACACCGGGAAAACGACGGTGTTTGCCTAAACTACGCCTGGTGCGTAATGCGCACCCTGTCCTTTCGGGACCTCGTGGGCCCCCTCTGATTGACTGCAAACTTGCACGGAGGAATCTATCTATGGGGGGGGGTTTTTTCTTCGATCCATTAAATATCTTGAAGTCGTGTAAACACATGATGATCCTTTCACGCGCTTGCATGCTGCTGTCATTAATCCCCGATTAACTCAAATCCGAGTCGGACCGGTCCACTGAAAATTGATTTAAGTGCTGCTCCGAGAGAATTTCTGGAGCTGGCTCAATGGGTCAAAGTCGATAATATTGTAGTTTGTTGTTTGCACCGACGTAATATCTTTGAATAATTTAAAACGTATTTCGAGAATAGTTTGAGAATTACTATTGACTTTTTTTTTTTTAAATTGAAATTCGAATCTTAGATTATTTATTTTAAGGATTAGTGATTAGATCTTCTATTTAGAGAAGAAAGTTAGTGGCAGTGCTGTAGTTTCACCTTGGAAATCCACTTCCACTAAGTGACTCAGGAATACCGTGCGCACGGTAGTGCTTCATATTCTTCTAGGAACTTGTCGGAATCGGAGTTACTCGGGGGCTGCCATCGTAGTTTCCCCTCGGAACTCACCATCACCGAGCGAACTCCGGTTTCTAACACGACAGAGCGTGTAGGGGACACGTAAGTTCCGATCTTAAAGCGATGAGGAACCGAGTCGAGAGCCAATGTTCACAACAGACTCAAATTTTTGAATTAAACTTTTATAGAAATTTTCTTTCTTAATTTCAAACGATTAATGTAGGGGAGATTTTTAGTTCGATAAAGTGGGATTTTTCACGTAAGCGTTGAAATGCTGTCCCTTCGATAATTGAGTTTTTTATATTTTTATTAAAAAATAAATTATTTTTTTGGGTGTTGGGGGGTGTAGTTCCGTACATAGATTCCTGAAAATTCACGACAGACAAGACCCACCAGCTGTCACCACCGTCCTGGTTTGGCTTTTATCCCTTCACTGGCCACTGTACTAATTTTGGCAATTATTACCCATTTGACACACACTGAGTGAAAAAGCAAAAAGGGGTTAAAAAATTCGGTTGCTTTAATTTAACTAAAATTATTTGATATTTTTAATTTTAATAAAATTTTAAATTCATATATTATTTTATTATACAAGTGGCCCGATTCGATTCGAATTAAAGTAGTTAAGATATGATGTCTCTTGTATGCTAGTTGGTTTATACTTTATACTAATAAATTGATTATTAAGCTAGGCGAGTGGCTGAGAGAGAGAGCTGGTTGAGTCGGCCACGCCATGGATGGATTTGGTCGATCATGATTCCATACATCTAGTTGAAGTAGGAGCGCAAGCTGGCCCGTGGTCCGGTTGTGGGCTTACATTACGGTCCAATGGGATTGTATGGGCCAAGCCCCAAGCCTCCATGAGATGCCTCCGGTTGGTGGGACTCTCTATACGGCTTCAGAGCATAGTTTTTAAAACCGGACTGGGTCGGGAACCGGTCAAGGTATGAGTTCATGGGTCGGACCGGGGTTCAATGGGTTGAACCGCATGTTTAATAAATAATATTAATAATATAATATTCCAATAAATTGATATAATATTATAATTTAATTATGA
>CXYZ01003051.1:1958388-2032059 GCA_900006705.1 Sonneratia caseolaris
AAATTCAACATAAAATATAAATATAAGTCTAGTAAAATAAAATAAGTATATTATAATATGTTTTTGTTTTTATTTTTATTTTTAAATTGATCGATTTTCTCATCGGTTCAATTAGATTTATTGGTTCAAGTAAAAACCGGCCAGTTCAATTAGATTTGATCTCATTTAAATAATAATTGAATTTTTGTGAGAACTGGACCCGGTGAGTAGCCGGTTCCCGGTCGAACAGGTCGAACCGGCCGGCCCGGTCCGGTTTTAAAAACTATGCTTTAAGAGTTCACGAGAAAGAGGGTATCAGTCCATTATTAACGCCGGCGCTCTCGCTCTGACTCAGAGAGACGAGCCGGGGAGTCGAGGGAGAGCGAAACCGAGAACGTGGGTCCCGGGACACTCGGGCACGTGATCGTGTTATGAATCTCAGTGAAAGACTGATCACAGCTTGTCCTGCAGCCGGCAGCGTGCACGTGCCGTTAATGCCGATAACGGAATCCTGTCCTGTCGTGTTCCTTTGGATCAATGAACCTTATCTTCTGTAATGGGAAAACACTGCAAGTTTTTTTTTTCGAATTTTTTTTCCTTTTTAAAGTGCTCCAAAAGAATCAATGAGTCTCATGGAGAATTGCCTTCAAGAGGGACGGCCATAATTTTAAAAACTAGATCGGGCCGAACGGTTTGATTGGGAACCGGCTACTCACCCAGTCCGATTCCTATAAAAGATCCAATTGCACTTTCAAATATGTCAACTCTCGTTAAATCGGTCGGTTCTCCGTTCGACCGGTAAATCGGATTGAACCGGTGAAAAAACTAGTTGACTTAAAAATAAAAGCACATTATAATATACACGTTTTATTTTACTTGACTTATATTTATATTTTATGTTAAAATGTTATTTAATACAATGATTATATTAATTTTTTTGTAATAAATTATATTCAAATTATGGTATAACGTAAACTTATTAGTAATATTATATCATTAAATTTCCGGTCTGGTCCGGTCTTAAAAACTATGGAGACAGCCTGTTGATAGGCTGACGACAAGCAATAAACCGTGTCCAAGATTCAAAACTCTCAGATGTCAATGTCTACATAATAATGGAGAGCCCCAAACCATATAATACACTGTCGGGTTAATTAGCGAATTATTACGGTATCATACACAATCGATATAAAAACAAGGTGTTCGAGAGAATTTGCCACACAGAGCGGACAGACGGGATGGATTCCTTTTGGGCATCGTGATTCCTATGGGCAAATAACGTAGAAAAGGCGCAAAGCTATGGTGGTGGATTGATTCATTCGTTCGTTCCTTCCACACCAAGGAAAGAGAAATGACCCATGCAAAGTTATTCTTCTTTAGGAGTTCTCTTACTTATCCGGAGATTCTTTTATATATATATATATATATATATAAAAAGTAAGATATTAGATAATAACTAATTTAATTCGAATCAAATAGTCCTATTGAGGAAATAAAGTTCTTTAAATATATATTCTTTTCATTTATAATATTTGAATTCAAAAATTTTTGGTAAACAGAAATAATATTAAATTATCTCAATGTTGGTTATGATCGAGAAATTGAATGGGTCCTCTTTGACATCTTCTTCATGCACGCAACCAACAGAGGGAATTTTTGTTTTTTGGACTTATGCAGAAGAAATAAAAAAGGAGGAACCACTCAACTCGGGAAGAGATTCATTTGCTTTGCAATGAATGCTAAAAGGATAGGAAAGAAAAGAGAGAAAAAAAAAAGACGACTGCTTCTTAAATAAAATGTCAGTTGCAGGGAAAATTTATAATTTAAAGAGAGTTATTTATAAATGGTTATTCATCTTGAACTAGAACTTATTAGGAGATATCTGGACACCGAGCGATGATGGCAAATTCGATGGGGGTTAATGGATATTGCCGAAGAATATAAAAGAAAGTAAGTAAAAGGTTAAAGACAACGGAGATTTTAGCGAAATAATCGTGAGATATTTCATCCGAATCACACTAGAGTTAAAAAGGAAGTACAGTATCCTTTATTTATTTATTTTTATTATTTTTTTAAACTCATAAAATTTGTTAATAACTAAAAACTATTTAAAAAAAAGCTAAACCGAGCTATCCCTGATTTCATATCAATGCAATTGCAGTGAATAGCCTTAGTAATAGTGAGTCCTTAATTATGTTAATTTTCGAATGTGAGATATCATATTATCCTAGAAAGTGACGGGGAGAGAAATGAAATTTGATGTAGTGGTATTATTATCGATATAATAATTAAGAAATTATAAATTAAATTTTCATTATGAAAATTTTCGTACCGTATTATTTAATTCCTTATTATTATATTGTAACTTATAAGTTTATTATGCGGTGAAAAAAAAGGAAAGAAAGTGACGGTAGAAAGAAACTTGTGGGAGAGAAGTTCAGCAGGGCAGTTGGGATCTATCTTGAATAGCTCCCATTAGATGTATCGATCTTGAAAGGTTTTGGGGGTGAGATCAGATTAAAATACGTGTTCATGGGATTGGGTGATTGATTGCTATGTTTTTATGGGTTAATCAATTGTCGAAACCACCAAATACTCTCGATAATTTTAAATTGAAAGCGATATTAAGGGTAGTGATGGTGTCTTCGGTTACTTAAGCATTCCTTGTACCGGAGAACACATATGATACATATGAGATAATTTCTTTATTATATAATTACCATAGCAGTTTGATCTGCACACGAACTAGTTTAACATAATCGATGCACATGCGATCGGTAAATTGTACATATGCATTGCATCGTAAAACGTTGGATTTAACTTGATCGGCTAGACCGTGACGAGCTGTTGCTGATCCTCGATCCTAATCTCCTCCTTCATCCTCCTTATGAACTCATCGAACTTCTTGTTCAGCTCTTCCGTGCTCAGAATCTTGCTTCCAGGCATGTCAGCATCTTCTTCTTCTTCTTCTTCCTCTTCCTGCACTCGCTCTTCAACTTGGTCATCGCCATGATCATCACCGGTTTGGTCGAATCCGTCTTCTTCTCCCGGGGATGTTGCTCCGCGAGTTTTACGTTCTTCGATCGGTCGCTCTTCTCCTCCCACTGAAGTGGTTATCACTTCTTCTCTGTGTTCTGATGATTCGCGATTTTCAGTCAAATCCTTGTTCTCTTTCTGCCCTCCTTCAACTGAATACCCCTCTGCATTTCCCATCGGGGAATAATCCGAACCTCTAACTAGCCCGCCTGGAAAACGTTCGTCTGTGAATTCGGAGGCTCGGGCTTTCATGTGCAGAGTCGACAGTGGCTCGGCTTGCCTTGGACCCTTGTACGAACCGTTCGACCGAAACCTCGAGCCCTTGATCAGGCCGGAGCTTCTTGCGAGGAAGACAAGGATCCCGTTGCAGATGAGGAATATGCAGTTCTTGTCGACCGTGTGGGTCAAGAGTCTGAACAGGAAGCTGGTGGAGATGTAGGAGTTGAAGGGCCGGAGGAAGGAAGGGAAGCTCGAGCTGGAGAACACCAAGGAGAAGAGGGAAACTGACAGCAGCATGAACAGCTGCCTGGCGTTCACCTTCTTCAGGAGCCGAGTTTCTGCTGTCTTGGAGAGCCTCAGGTAATCGAATACAACGGCCCTCTCCATGTTTGTGCCTCTTCTTCTTCTTCTTTGGAGGAATCTGCAGGGGTTGATGATGCTGTTGAGGACTAATGGAGGCTATGGTTGCAGACGTTTTGGAGCTCAGAGTGGTTGATTTTGACAGGTCTGAACGAAGGGACTCGAGGGCTTGGTGCATCAACGACCCTGTGCGGGGGGCTGCTTATATAGAACCTGGGAAGCTGGATACAGTTCATTTACAAAAATGCCCCCCCCCCCCATGATGGTGTTAGTCATTCCAGTTTTGGGACGATCAAGATGCCGTGGGGACACTAGCGTCAATGCATCTTTCTTGATTTCAGCCCTGTCAGAATTATCACTCTGTGCAATCTTGTGGGGCTATGGAAAACGGATCATGACCAACTCGCATGCCTGTCATCTAAATTGAAATTAGTCACTTATTAAATTTTTAAATATTATGTAGTATATATTGAAAAAAATAATAAGTTATCAATAAAATGTTACTATTGATCCGAGATGAAGAAGTTTATAACCTAAATTTTGGTGATGGGTCTATGGTATTTCCGTAGATCTCGACCAATTTCAAGTTCCCCCAAGACCGGCAGTCTAAGGAACAGTATTTTTCGATAGTTGAACTATCCCACATCGACCCCAAAAATTACCTCGGAAGCAACAAGGATGGCAATGATTCTCTATGGTTCTCTCTATGACAAGCAAATGATCGGGGCGTAACTAACTTAAAAAAGGATTGTCAGATGTGGGGAAGGTGGGAGCATCGATTGCTTGGATTGAAAGATGCCTTGCATTAGCTCGAGACATAAGATTGATTATTGACGACGAATAATAAACACTTCATAACCCCTTCACAAAATAGGAAAATTATATATTGGGAATACATATATGTTATTTTTATTAAAAAAATAAATTAAGAGATTCATAGATTTAAATACTAAACAAATTAAATGATAAAAAATAATAAAGAAATATGAGCAAAATTCCACATTTGATGAGAATTAGCTCGAACCCATTAATCTAATACGGAGAATGGAGTCACTGCATCATCGGGTACCGTTCTTTGATTGACTCCCTCTTTTGTTATCTTTCCGAGCTTCATGGTCCTCAGTAGATTCTACTTTAGAGGGTAGTAGATGAAAGTGGTCGTCACATCTTCCCTTACGACAAGTATTTGGGAAAACGACATAAAGCCAAGGAATATTCTCAGATGAAATACATTCTTATTAAAGTCATTATTGCATTTTATTTTATTCCTCATATAAAAAAAAAAACTATACCGTCTTAATTTGAAGTCGAGAATCCCACGATTGATGGCACGTGGAAATGTGATACAGAGAGTTCGATTCGGTTTCGAGTCGTGATTTAGAAAATCACTGACTAGCCCATGACTGAGCCTAAGTGGGCCGATTCAGATCCATAATTGTAATTTCCCTTTGATGGGCCGTGGATTTTGGACTTCTTCCCTCGTAAATCAGTCTCCAGCCCCCTACAATTGGGCTCTACTTATCACCTAAACAATTTTATCTTTATAATATGTTAATTTAATTCGAATTTAGATTAATTAGATGTATAATTCCTAATATCCGTTCATTCAAGGGGCCGCGACTGATTCATGTTTGGGTAGATTTTATTCCATTAATACATAAAGTCATCTCAACTATAAAAGTTTCCCATTTTATGCGAATTTCGAACTTTTTTTCTTACCAAGAAGTATGTCAATAAATCTCCAACCATGAGGTTGACCGTTGAAATCGGACAGGTCCTTTCCGGTTCGCACAGTACACCGACAATCCCAAACAACTCCCGAATTGACTTCCCGACTCCGGTCCACTCAAATTGATACTCGAAGGCGGTCTAGCTAATCCAGGCTCCCAAACACCACCACTCTCCCTCCCTCCCTCTCTCTCTCTCTCTCTCTCTCGGTCTTCTCTTCTTCCCTGCAAAACCCTACTTCAACCCATCGGTCAGACGTACGCAGGTGAGAAACAAAAACATTTTCTCCGGGAAAATGTCATCGATGATCACTCGATCTCGCCTCAGCCCGTTGCTGACCAGGCACAGTCGGCGATTTCTGAGCTCCGACGCGTCAACTAACTCTCACAAGGATTCGATCATCGCATCCCAGTCTCTCATTTCCGATCAGGCGCCGCCACCGCCGCCGCAGGAGCCGGTTGCTCCTGTCGAGGGGAAGAGACCGTGGAAATTCCTCAAGTACAGCCTCGTTGCGGCTCTGACCGGCGTTGTTGCCACCGCTGGTTGTGCCACCTACGGTACTTATGCTTCGCATTGCCTTCTAAATTTTGTTGTTCTTTTTTTTGTCGAAATGATATTCAAATGATGATAGCTGGGAAACGCCTTGGAAGAATTTTCTTGTCATTGCTTTAACGGGCTTGAGGATATGGCAATATGCTAATTAACTAGTTCGTTGACAGTAGATAGGTGTAAGTTTGGCTCATGGAAGTAACCGTGACTCATTTTAGCTTCCTAATCAGCTTGCATCAGTTCGTGAAGTTCTTATTGAGTATTTGCATTTGATGGCAGCTTATTCTGTGGATGAAGTAGACAATAAAACGAAAGCTTTTCGAGCATCAGTTAATAATACTGCCACAGACTCCGAATCTGCAGTAAAAGTGAGTATAGTATAGTTATTTTTGAATGTATTTTTTTTCTTTTTCCCGTGTTTGGTGGTTATCAACTTAAATGGAGTCTTAGTGAATATGTCAGTATAGTTCTATCTGGGGGAGCAGCATGATATAATCTAAATCGATATCATGCTAATAAGACTGTTTCTTTAACAACTGACATACACTTTAGGAATTGACATAGTTGAATGCTTAATTGAGCTTTTCACAAAGTCTTACCTATGATTGGCATCAATAACATGTTTAAAGAAGCTGTTACTACTCACTAGAATTATAGTGTACCACTGCAAGCTCTGTCTAGATTCTATTCTATTTCAGATCATACATCAAATGAAAAACCGCTTCAGATATACATATGGTACTTTTTTCTTTTCTGGTGAGAGAATGGGCAGAGACTATCTAAGGCATGGCTTTAGTCACATTTTGTTTATGTCTGTGGCTAGGGCTTGATGTTTAGTTATGTTCTTCAGTCATCTGACTGCCACTCAAGTTTAAGTAGTTGTATGATTTGACATTTATTTACTGATTTCTCATGCAGAAATTTCAAACTGAACTCTACTCTGCTGCCATGTCAGGTTTGTCCCTGGACAAGCCATCAACTTCTCTCTCTCCGTGTTAATTTTTTTTTAATAATTACCCCTTCATCTTATTACACGCCTCTGTTTTTGAAAATATGATCATGTCATATCTCTGCCCCTTCAAATGCTAGACATATTTGGTCTCTGGTAGTTGAATTTCTGTACTTATCTTCATTTGACTGATAGCTATATCATGTATCAGTACCTGCTAAAGCTATTGATCTTTATCTGGATCTGAGGAGACAAATTGAAGAGCAAATTCAAGTAAGACTTCTGCCTTAAGTCTCCTTGTTAGAATGGCTTTGGTGGTAGTCTAAGTTTCTGCTCACTCTTTTGTTTATGTCAGGGGTTCACTGAGCCAACCTCGGATAAGCTTCTTCCAGATTTGCATCCAATGGAGCAGCATGTCTTTACACTTGTTCTAGATTTGAATGAGACATTAGTTTACTCTGATTGGAAGGTAAATAGTAAGAATTTCTGCCTTTTCAAAATTATTTACTATGTCAGGTAAAAGGGACTTGAGCCTTCACAAAAGAAAATGAGCAGTTCCTTTGGCTGTCAAAGAAATTCTGTAGTCTCCTATATTAGATAGGGACAATATTATGAAAAAAATGGCCTTGCTGACCTGGTTTACTTTACTTTTGCTTGTAATTTGAGGAGATTTTCTTGTAAAATAAATTTTGCTGCTGCTTAACAATTTTCTTCTCATGTTGTAGCGTGACAGAGGCTGGCGAACATTCAAACGACCAGGAGTTGATGCATTCTTGGAGCATCTTGCCAAATTTTATGAAATTGTCATCTACTCTGATCAGCTGAATATGGTAAACTGGTTTTGAATAGATTAGCTTACCGTGCTAATCCATATCTGATTGATATGTCATTAAAATATACTCTGGCCGTTGCAGTATGTTGATCCTGTGGTTGAAAGGCTTGACAGTAAGCAATGTATACGATACAGGCTTTCCAGGGGTGCAACCAAATATCAGGATGGAAAACACTTTAGGGTATGCTTTACTGTGCTTAAATTCATGCACTCCTCCATTTGCAGTATGTTGATAGGTCTCCCTGTAAGTTTGTGCAGTAATGCCTGGTAATGTTCAGTCTTGGCATGAGCATGCTGAACTCTGGAGATATGATCGGGATGCACGTATTATCTGGAACATTCTTGGGTGGCCATCTCATTTCATTTGTCATGGACTTGCAGCATTGCATTTCACACATAAAGCTGTAACTTAACGGGTGGAATGCTTGTCCTACCTGCGTGCATATTTCGTTTAGTTTAATGCTCCTATGTTAGAGCATTTGCTAATCAGATTATTTACCTTTTCTGTTCATGGGAAATGGTTGAAGTTAAGCGGAATGTTGATTTATTGTCAGATTATTCCTCAAATTTTCTTGTATTTTGTCTCTCAGTTCTTTGCAAGGATGTATTATTCTTTTAAGACCTGATCACGTGTGACAGGATCTCTCCAAGCTTAACAGGAATCCTGGCAAGGTTATCTATATCAGTGGCCATGCTCTGGAGTCGTGTCTTCAGCCTGAAAACTGCGTACAGATTGAGCCCTGGAAGCTGGAGGCAGATGATACAGCACTTTTAGATCTTATTCCGTTTCTCGAGTGTAGGGATTTCGCACTTCTCTTGGGATTTGATGAATGATAAATCACTATATGCCATCGGTATACTGTCAAATATGTCATTGACAGCTGTTTTGCTTTATGTAGTTGTTGCAAGTAGACAACCATCGGATATCAGACCAGTGCTGGCATCTTATGAAGGAAAGGACATTCCAATAGAGTTCATTAAACGTTCTCAGGAGCATCAAAGGTACATAATTATGAATACTTGTTTCATTCCAGATGCATGTGCTTATAATTTGCATGCTTGCTTTTTAAGCCATAGAATTTTATTGTCATTCTTCCATTGACTTTTAAAGTTTGTTTCATAGTGCATAATTAGATCAGTGCATGTATGTTCCCTGAACTGCTGATCTTTTGATGGAGGGCAGAAAGACATGTCATCTAAATCAAGCTTCTGCCTAAGAGCATAGCATTCTTTACATCCATCAGGGAGATTGTTTTGGGAGCCTGTGCAATATCTCCCGTGACAAACCTGGATTTTAGCTTCATGTTGTTGTTATTACTGAGCTTGTGCCATTTTTTTTTTATTCTCTTTGTTATTGGTGATAAGCACAAATCATGCTCGAGCAGTAGATCATTTTGTCCAGAAAATTTTTACCAATGAGAAGACTAGGGTTCACCTTTCTTGTCTGCTGTCAAGTGTCAAAAAGACTAGAAAAAGGTTTTCCAGTTCCACTGTTGTCTCTTTACCTGAAACATGGGGAAAGGGAAAGAAGGGGGTTGGATTCTGCTTTGATAGAATTTATGATGTGAGAAAGCAATTGATTGTGGTGGAACCCATGAGGTTTCTCGATCTCTTTTGCTTCCAAATAGAGAAAGAAAAGTGTAGAACTTGGACTGTCTCTTGAATATGAGAGGATTTTCATCATATGACCTCTTGAGTTTATTGATGGTGCAGACGAGTTCAGGAACAGAGGCAAGGCAGGAGTTTGTGGCGACGCTGAAATCGAGAGATGTTGAAGAGCTTATGACTGTTTGTAGCTCCATCCCCTTTGATCCCTAATAGGAAAAAGAGAGAACAGATCGATTGGTAGAGAGAGGCATTTTTCATTCTAGGGGATGATCCCGGCACAAAATTTTGAGTTCTGAAAAACACGATAATGTGAGTCCGACTGACACGCCAAACCTATAATGTTCGGTTTCAGTGGCTGGACTCTGTTAGTGACAGAATCTCTGGCCTCAGCTCTTTTCAGCGGTAAGAAATTACAGTTTTGGTATAAACGCATCAAGCAGACACTGGTAAATCTTGTCGCGTTGATACATAATACATTGCGTGCTCTTGAGGTTGAACTACTGAACTGACATTGGAGTTGGATACATGGTGGATAAATGTTTACCGAGGATCATTTGAACAAGTTAGTATACTTTTATATTAGAGTTGGATACATGGTACGTACCATGTCCCTGAGTTCACGAGGAGATGAGGTTTTTATGCTGTCGGTAAGGCACTTGTTTCGTATACTTCAACGTAATGTCCTGGTGGTTGCAGCCTTTTCTATGGGACGAGTAAAAGATCCTGGAATCGGGGAAATGAGCAGATCTGGGACATGTATGGACCGGGAGTTGTGAGCACGAGCAGATCGACATTCATTGGCACTGCATTTAAACTCGAGAGCTTTGGCTGTAAGTGAACACTGACACCAGTCTCTTCTTCTTCGGAAATCCAAGGATCATTGGAGATGTCTACAAACTTAAAACCATCCAATAGGACACCCTGCGCCTCCGTTCAGAAAATCAAACCTAGTTGCCCAGCCTAATGTATTACTCAAACAACCACAGCCTATGGATTCCTAGCTCGGGTGAAGACCGGTCCTCCATTCCGAACCATGTGCTTGACTCAACCGCGAAGGAAATGCGAGAGCCAATGTTGTCCCTCCCTCAGTTCCAAACATTTTGCTATTTGGAGGATGCAAATGCCATGGCCTTTCTTTGCACCATTGATTTTCTACGTCAGTCCCCGGAAAAGAAAGCTTAACAAAATTGAGGCAATAGTCATATAAAAATGGAAACTTAAGCAGATCAGGGGCATCATAAATCATGTCTCGGCTGCTTATCTAAATGAATAATGCCGCCAGTTTGCTTGCTTGCTCCAAGCAAAGGCATTTGATCAAAATGAAAAAGGTCGGTTTCCAGCAAGATGAGGGACAGCAGTTTCCTGTGTCTGTCTACTCATATCGCCACCCAGCAAGAGTATTCTTCCCGAAAAGAAGCCACCAATTTCACAAATCAAAGCCAGAAGCATAATCACTAGTCGCAGACCGACGAACATATCCGACTGGGGGATTCAAAGATCCATGTGGAGAAATTTCTCAAAGCAGATAGTCACGATGGTAGGCCCCACCAAATCTCCCGCAGCACAGCCTGCAAAAGGAATCAAAACATCTTGGAGATTACAAAAGAGAGAACGTTGTGCACATGAATAGGCAAGTTGTGCAAAGAACATTGCTCTTTTTACCAATCCATTGTCCAAGCGAGGGCCGTAGAACAGTGGCACCAAGCCCTGCTCCAACAGAAGCAAAAGCAAGTGACGCTCCACACCTAACAGTAGTCCCAAAGACTTTCTTCCCGAGAATCTTGGCCTGTTTTGATGGCTCCACCTCGTCGAGTTCGGTGTCAGAGCCAAATATACTGGACAAGAATCGGTAAGTATCAATGCCAACTTGAACGATCCAGGATGCTGCTACTCCAAGTAAGTGTCCTGCTCAATGCAAGAGGCCCAAGATAATCGATGAGGACCGCAATAAACGGGGTTTCAATTCTAGTGGAAAAAGTAAAGGCATAATCATCTGACCTCTGAAAGTTGTCCCGGAAACTCTCCACATGTAGACTACAGTGGGCATGCCCCTCTGGTATTTGCGAATGGCAGATTTTGGGACATCTGAACCGAAGAGCAAAGTGGTCATTTCTCCACTTATGGCATATGGGATATGTAAATAGCATCTGCAGCAACTGGAAGGCAAAGTATACCTTTAAGAAGTTTCCATGCCATCCTTTGTGAAACATAGATGACAGCAACTCTTTCCAGAACCCGTCTAGTAGTTACAACAGTAGTCTGGCATAGATTAACTAAACATGATTAGTTCATAAAAATGAGTAAAATTTTTTCTAAACTAGAAACTATGCCTAAGTCTAGGAGGAAGCTTGAGAGAGGGACCCATGAAAATGTAAACTGATAGAACATCAGGTTAAGAACATTGATCTTTGATACTTTTAGTGTGATATGAATAACTTAAAATATTCACAAATGCAACAAAAGGGAATACAGTACATGAGAAAGTTCAAATTTAGAACAGAAAAAAGCACCCCCCGCCCCCATCCCCACAGATGGCAGCCGATCTGATCATCATTCAGCTTTCAAGATCATCAACACTTATCTAATCAAGATGATTACAAAAAAACTGCTCGAGACATGAGAAAAAAGATTCTTTTCCCACATGCTGATAGATATAACAATATTTGAAAGCTAAAATCTCAAATAGACTTTCTTTTTCCTTTTCGTACGTAAAAGTGGGCCAATGGATTCATTAATAATGCAATTCCAAATCCCTGTATTTAATTCAATAGTCGGTTAAGAACATGATACATAGTATTCACATAACCTTGTCGTAACCTTCAGGCTTGATCAAGCATGGTGAAATCAGTAAAAATAGTTGTACTTCTTCAAGAGATATTGGCGCTACTTACCTCCCGAACTATCTGCTTGACAGATTTCTTGAAAGGAACAACCAAATCCACGTGGCGCTGCTCTGTTGAATCCTGCAAGAAGTCATCATCTTCTTCTGCATTGGGATGGGGCTCCAAGAGTGGCAAATAATATAACAGGAATGACCTCAGAGAGGTCATAGCAAATGCCCTAAATTCAAAAGCCGAAAACAGAGGCTTAAGTTCGATTCTGTATTCCTTTGGCATATATTTCAGAGGTTCATTCTCCACGCTCCTGATCTCAAAACTACTCTGAATATCAGAAGTAGAGTCAGAAAATGCTGCCCCAGCATCGCAGTAGGCTACTCGATTCCTGTAATTACTGCACATGAATTCAGGGTCAGCATATATGGAACAAGCACAGAAGAGAGGCAATGTATATAGAGAAAGATATTTAAGTAGTAACTGAAATATTTGGACTTTTATAGAGACAGATTCTGAAATGAAATGGTGAATAGCCCTTATCAGATATGAATAACAGCCAATCCACTAAGAAAAATATTAGATTGGAGAAATCCATGATAAAAGATCAACAAAACAAGAATTTATGCGACTTTTGTCATAAAACTCAAGGCAGTAGTAATTAAAGCAGAGGATATGACATGAAGATATTGGTGAAGCATGAATTACCACATTAACTGACTTTATCATGCTGAAATTTTACATATCCATTGAATTTGAAATGATGGGAAGACTCAAAGAGAAATCCTGTGACAATCTAATAAATGAAGACTGGAAGAAAAATGACAACACTAAAGCAAGCCAACTGTGAAACTATACGACCTCAGCTTATTCTGTAGCGAGCATTTCAAGAATAATATCATCATCTCAGTATGGCTAAAATAGAGATGTCATTCGCATCATGAGGCTAAACTTCCCGGGGGCTAGGCCAATGAATGGACCTGGTTTTGGACGGACTAGAGGCTATAGAACCTGGTCGAGATGACCTTGAATTAAAAACGAAATTGCTCCACGACGTAAAATAGAAACACTGGGGAACAAGTCATCCTTCACAAAGGTAATATTAATAACGCAATCAACACAAAGTGGAATAGCTCAATATCAAGAAACCGACATCACTCGGCCTAAACGCTCAAAGGTGCAAACATAAATGTGAAGCGGTGTGGTTGGTAGAGAGGTGGTAGGGAATACCCAAAAAGGGATCTTGACGCGAAGGGAGTGCCAGCGGCGACAGTGGCGGCAGCTGCAGAGGCGGCGGCGGTGGCAGAGAATAGCCCATGGGATTGAAGGGTCTGGGTCGTTTGGAAACTAGGGTTCTTCCTCAACAAATCAAGAACCAAAGCTATGCCGGACATTGTTCCAAAAAACCCACCCTAAATCTCAAACACCCAGCTTTATCCAAATCTCAAACACCCAGCCTTCGCTCCTTCTTGTTCTCCAATATCCTGCCTCGAGTTACTTCCAGAGACTCTGCTTCCGCTGGAGCGAAAATCAGGGAAAGCCAACTCTTGTACAGGGAAAGTTAACCTTGAAATTGGTTTTCCGGCAAAATTACGGGGAATAGCGATCTGGGCAGACGCAAGAGAGAAGAAGAAGTGCAGTAGTAACAAGGAACGCTGTTCAAGAGAATAGGGGAAGACAGGGCCACCGGCCTCTGACCAACAGTGTGGTATTGGTCTGTTAAACCCTTCGAGCTTCAGGCTTCAGCTGCCCTTTCCTTTTTCCATTTTTTTTTTCGCCGTCCCCATAATCTCTATTTCTTGTATAAAATTATGGAAATTGATGAAAATAAATTATATTTTAACAATAAAAGCTATAATAATTTTAAAATAGTACATAAAATTAAATACGACTAACCGGAATAAATGTTATTCCTCGCCATTCACAGCGTTTGGCTCCAATCCGGTCTCGGTTGCATCTAAAACCCGTTTCCAAACAATCCCCTTCCCCGTCTCGAAGATGTGAACACAATCCCCGGTCCAAGAAAGAATCGCGCCAATCCTTCACTCGAAATTCCCAAATTTACTGCCTTGAGTCCGTGCAATGCTGTTCGATTAGGGTTTCTCTCTTGAGATTGTGATAGGTGAGGGGAGTATGAATCTAGGGGATCTCAACAAGGTGTGGGAGATCAAGGCCCTGAAGAAGCCCGGGGAAGATGAAGCTAGGAAGATGCTCGATAGAATCGCCAAGCAGGTCCAGCCCATGATGCGTAAGCGCCAATGGCGGGTCAAGCTCCTCTCGGAATTCTGGTGAAATCTCTGATCTGCAATTAATTTCTTGTGAAATTGCGTTTTTTTATGCGGTTTTTTGTTGTGTCTCATTTGGTGTAAGGAAGTTGGTCTCAATATCTGAAGCTAGCGCCATCTTTTTGAATGTAGTGTAAGTGAAGAAAAAAGAACAGAAAAAATTGCAGCTTTCATGCCATTTTGTGTCAATAATGATTGAGTTTGTGCATGTAAGCTGGGTCTTGCATCCACATGATTCCTCAAAACTGGAAAGATGGTGTCTGATTGCCGTCTGGTGAATGCGTGACTTCTGCTGGGTGAATAAGTACTTTGTCCCTTTAAATCTCTGTGGGATCGTTTTCCTCACTTTTTGGGTGCTACTGTTTGCAGTCCAAAAAATGCACGTCTTCTAGGATTGAATGTGAACCGTGGGGTGAATGTGAAGCTACGGCTAAGAAGACCCAACCATGACTATGAATTCTATCCTTATGACCAAGTCCTGGATACGATGCTTCACGAGCTCTGCCATATCGTCCATGGCCCTCATGATGCCAGATTTTACAACCTCTGGGATGAACTTAGAAAGGTCTATCATTCAAAATCTTTCGGTTCCCTTTGGATGTTCCTGTTGCCGTTACTTTGATAGATGATTATCACCATTCCCCTGTTTTGCTCTGTTAACTTTTCATGTTTTCACATCTTATACAGGAATGCGAGGACTTAATTTTGCGAGGAATATCAGGCACTGGGGAAGGGTTTGATCTTCCAGGGAGGCGCCTTGGTGGTTTCTCTCGCCATCCTCCTCTTTCTGCATTACGGCAAACTGCAGCAGCAGCAGCTGAAAAGAGGGCAGTTTTTGGTTCTCTACTGCCCTCCGGACCAAGACGACTTGGTGGCGATAATAACATCATGGCTGCACTTAGTCCTGTACAGGCTGCTGCAATGGCTGCAGAGAGGAGATTGCAAGATGATATCTGGTGTGGTTCTGGGTCCTGCCAAGAGCTGGAGGATATAGAAAACACTCCTGATCTCTTGCAGGACGCTGAGAATATGACTGAAAGCATGGAACGTCTAAGGAATATTGGTTCTAGAAAACATATTTTAGACTCTGTATCTCGGAAAAGAGTTTGTGAACTGGATGCTGGATCAACTTTACAATCATCCAAAAAGAGACGGTTATCCAATTTCTTGGATCTAACAAAGGATGCTTCAACATCTTCTCCTGCAGTTGATGTCACCCCCAAAACTCAGAATAGGATAGATATGGAAAATTTTTTGCAGACCCTATCCAAAGATAATCCAGCCACCCATTGCAGCTCCTTGGTGGATCGCTGTGCTAAAGATAATTCTGAGGAATTGCATATGTGGGAATGTGAAATATGCACTCTGTTGAATCCTGTGAGTATTTCAGAAACAGATTTTAATGAAGAGAATTTCATGAAATATGATAATATTTTCTTTTTGTTATCTTAATTCTGCTCTTCCTTTTAGAATGAGTTGATTTAAGGAACCCTTGAGATTGAACTCCTGTCACTTTCATACAGCCTTGTTGTATGCTTGATTTCTTTGACCTTCTTGCTTTTCGGTTTTGATTATCTGACTTGTGTGTTGATTGTGGAGAAATATAGCCATTGGCTCCAGTATGTGAGATCTGTCGTTATCAAAGACCCAAAGACCACGATGCCAAATTCAAGTTCTGGTCCTGTAAATTTTGCACTCTGGACAACAGTATCAAATTAGATAGATGCTCCGCATGTCAGCAATGGAGATATTCAAGTGGAGATCCAGTGGCGGCCTATCCACTTCATCGGGGTGACTGAGATGTTAGAGTGCTCAAGATGTTCCATACCTCATCAGTACAAAAGCATCATCCCAATCATCTTCTTGCTAATTGCAACATCTTCGTTGTCTGAAGCAGGGTTCAATGGGATGTTACTAATCCATGGATCTCCCAATTCTGTTGGATTCTTTCTGGCAAAGAGTTAGAAAGCGTTGTTAATCAGTGTTTGGTTTGCAATTCTTGTTGATGTCACGAAGTGCAAACCTGATTGGAAGACCACAACAGATGGATGGACGGAATTTCAACTTTTGTTAAACGAGCGGGGTTGGGACTAGAGAGCAGGTACAACTGCTGGTGGATGGAATCTCATTTATTTAGATGCCTATACCTTGCTTGTATATGTCCATTGTTATATCTCACTCAACTGCTGAAATTGGTTTCTTTTTCGTATGATTGGAGACGATTGAATGGTGTCAGTGGTCCTGATAGGTGATGGGGTCATCATTTTCCATATTGTATGGTTTCTGAAGAATCATCAGATGCTATTGGCTGGCTTGTTCTGCAGTTTGTGGGGGCAGCTTAGCCCCAAAAAAAATGCTAGAAGAGGACTTATTGGATGGCCTTTAATGGTAAAACTAATGGACAACCACTAAGTGCCCTCTGACAGGGACCCCTACGGTCACATTTTGGTATTTCTGACGGCTTCGATCTGCTGAATTCGTCCATTTTCTTCCATTTGTGACAAATTCATCTTGTAATCTTCCTTTGTCTGGTGACTGAATCTGGCAAAGCTTTGATGGACAGCATTTGAGCAATTATTGGAATTTGCATTTCATTCGCACTGCATTTACATGATGAAGGTATCAATAAGAATATGACAATGCGCAAGACATTCTTAGTTACATTAATCAAAGTGCGAATGGCTCTATGATCGTGAATTGACCTCCAAGCTAGCCGAGATGATGTTGATCAGTGGATTAAGGATCAGATGTGTGGAATGCAATTGTTTTGTCTTTTGCTGGTAATCATGCCCATGAGACTGCTTTTGATCACTACGCCTACTTGACCATCCGATGGTCGACATCGATCTCCAGCTAATGTAGAGTCCTCGAAGCATTATTGCCTGTGAAACTGAACATCCTAAAAGACAGAACCACGGGACCACACAAGCCTACGGCTTTTCGGTCGGAATGGTGGGCCTACAGGGCAGACCTAAGAGTCTACTCCATGTCCTATGCGTCTCATCTTTTAGCTTTCTGATGGTTATTAACTATCAAATTGCACTGAATTCTTAATTCAATCCCGATTATGCCCGACTGCCATTGAACCGACCCCAGATTTTGTTATGTGCCTACGAGGAGCAAGAGAGACTTAGTGTGACGCCGGTCCAGAGCAACTTACTCTCTCATCTCAACGGATCTGGAGGAAAATGCTGCACTTGCCCGGGAGAATCTCACTTTCCATGAAAGCTCCGGTCAGATGTAGGACTCCTCCTCCTCCTCCTCGTCCTCTCGAAACCCGATTTTCTCTCCACAATCCTCTCCCATCCCTCCATGAGCATCCCATATCGTCTTCATCTCTTCATGCCCCTCCCAAGAAACACCAGACACGTTCCAAGAATCCTCCAATGGCTGCTTGCCTACACACCCCCAACGTCTCTCCTAGAATCGACACCTCGCCGCAGCTTTCCCGTGAGCCAGGGAGCAAGTTCGCAAGCTTCTGCGGGCACCCCTTGTCTGGGAATGGGGCGAAGGCTAAACCTGGTAGAGACGAGATGTGGCTGAAGATGCGGGAGCAGGCTATGTCGGATTCTTCCCGGGAGCCGATACTCTCGGGCTACTATCACCACGTGATCCTGTCACACGAATCGCTCGAGTCCGCGCTGGCGAATCATCTGTCGAACAAGCTGGGCGTTCCCAGCATCCCGAGAGCGGCGTTGTTCGATGCTTTCCACGAAGTCCTGATGGAGGATCAGGAGATTATGGATGCTGTCAGGGAGGATCTGAGGGCTGTTCTTGAGAGAGACCCTGCTTGCGTGAGCTATGCCCACTGTTTCTTGAACTTCAAGGGCTTCTTGGCGATTCAATCCCACAGGGTGGCTCATAGGCTGTGGTCACAGGGAAGGGATCTCCTCGCCCTCCTTATACAGAACCGGGTCTCCGAGGTTTTTGCGGTGGACATCCACCCCGGCGCGAGGATCGGGCGGGGGATACTGCTCGACCATGCCACCGGAGTGGTGGCTGGAGAAACGGCAGTGATTGGCAACAACGTGTCAATCCTCCACAACGTGACACTGGGAGGCACCGGGAAGGCCTCCGGGGACAGGCACCCGAAGATCGGGGATGGAGTGCTGATCGGGGCAGAGACCTGCATACTGGGGAACATCAGGATCGGCGAAGGGGCCAAGATTGGAGCAGGTTCAGTGGTCCTGAGGGATGTGCCGCCCAGGACAACTGCAGTCGGGAACCCGGCAAGGCTGGTTGGAGGCAACCAGAACCCGGCAAGGCTGGATAAGATGCCAAGCCTCACCATGGACCATGTCTCGCACATTTCCGAGTGGTCCGATTACGTTATCTAGAAAGCACGGTTCTTTGAACTTCTCTATTAGTCTGCCGCATATCGGCTCAAGATTATGAAACAGTCGGTCCTGTTTGATACTACCGGGCCATGGATTCCGAGATTCCTCTTCGTCTGTATATATATATATATATAAAAGTAGTATCTAAATATGTGTTTTTCAGTGGCATAAGAACAGTTTCTCAGCCATTCTGTTTTGGCCGACACGGCTGGATGGTGTCTTAATGTCACCCTGTTCACGTTGATCAGTTTATAATATATGCAAAGAATTAGAAGTTCTATAATTGGTCAGGGTAAACTCTTTCCTCAGATCAAGTTGCAGAATAAGAGCCCACAGAAGGGCCAGTCCCATTGAAGATATTACAGAGACGAGGGGCCACAAAGCCAAGGGCCCGAAGACAATAGCATGTTTCAATCTGAAATTGGATGTTACTAACCAGTAACACTGACAGTAGTCTACGTGTGGTTGTAGGCCGAGTCAGTCGACTGCCCATAATTTTATTGAAATCCATATTGCTGATACAACAGGCTCCAGCATGAACCCAAAAAAATTACAGTAATTTTGTTCTTGGAGGGTATTCTATTCCTCTAAATTGCTCAGTGGAAGAAAATTTCTCTTCTTTCTGATCAAGCAGCTCTGCAGAATGGAAATGGAGGATTAAACAAGCTACAGCACAAGAAGATAGTTGAGATGCCTGCAGGGAGGTCCGCAAAGGATCCACCAAAAAACACAGGAACTGACCGATCGATCTGCCTCAAAAGAACAGCACTTGGGGCTTGAGTTGCTTAGCCCGGGACATCTGATGATACAACTGCAACGTCGTAGTATGTGAGAGCGGCCTCTGCAGTTTGACCAATTGATGAGGACATTATAAAGAGACTGAAGTTGTTTAACTGTGTGCATGCTTTATCGTATAATCCATCCACTTCAGCTCAATTGCGTGCCAGAGCAAATGGTTGACAACTCTGTCTATTCAGAGCACTAAAGTCCATTCCATGTCAACAATGCAACTTCATGTCTATGGCCAACAGGTCTTTTCAGCGACCGAAGACAAAAATTCCCGGTAGAAATTCTCGTTGTGATTGAAGGTCATATCTTCACGAGTACAAATTCAAGAAATTTCATTCAGTGTGTGATGCTCTCGCTGAGCTCGCATATCCAAGAGCTGTACATATCTGTAGTTGGCTGTGGAAAAGGAACTCGCGGATCTAGGTGGTCACCCTTTTGGTCCTCTATAGAGAATCTTGCTGGGCACAAAATATCGGCGAAGGCCGGAGATTTCTTAATGGTTGGAGATCTGATGGCCCCCCACCCTGCACTATGTCCCGCTGTACCTCAGAGACCCCTAGCTCGTTGAATTTCCTGGGCAGTCAGGTGGAATGGCCGGGCTCAGATTTCGACTTTTCCCTCAAATTAGACTTTTACAATGTGGACAGAGCTAATTTGGCACTGACGGCTACGAAGTAAGTTACGCCCAAGAATCTTCTACAAGTATTTAGTTTTTATTTGGGAATTATAGTGTTTATCGTTGAAGGGATGGAAAAAACGCCATACTATTTATCATGAAATCAGCCTATAAGTTCACAGGAGCAGGTTGCGCCTCTCAATCAACACACAGCAAAGTTTTCACCCTCTCCCCTCTCAGCTATGGATCTTCAACCCTGCTATCCTCTCCTGACCACCCTTGTACTCCTTATCCTTGCAATCTTGACAGTACGAAAACGATCTAAATCGAGCCAACTGATCTCGTGCCTTCCTCCAGGGCCATGGAAGCTTCCACTCATTGGGAATTTATACAATATGATCGGGTCTCTACCGCATCACGCACTCAGAGATTTGGCCGGGAAACATGGTCCATGCATCTTCAGCTCGGAGAAGTTTCTGCAGTCGTCGTTTCTTCCACAGAGGTTGCTAGGGAGGTGTTGAAGACACACGACATCACCTTTGCATCCAGGTCACATGTTCTTGCCTCCAAAATCTTGTTGTACGACTCCATGGACGTTGTCTTTTCGCCATATGGTGAGTACTGGAGACAACTCCGGAAGATCTGCACACATGAGCTATTAAACACGAGAAGTGTCCAGTCATTCTGGTGGATTAGAGAAGAAGTGTCAAATCTTGTCAAGAGAATCACCTTGAACACGGGGTCACCTGTCAGTCTGACCGAGAATCTATTCTCATTGGCTTACAGCATAACTGTCACGGCTGCTTTTGGCAAGAAATGAAGAAACCAAGAGCAATTCATAACATTAGCTGCAGAAGCTGTGAAACTTGCAGCTGGGTTAGATATTGCTGATGTCTTTCCATCACTTACATGGCTTCATGTCATCAGTGGAGTGAAGCCCCAGCTCGAGAAGATGCACCGTTAGATTGATGGAATACTGGAGATGATCATCAATGAGCACCGGGAGGCTAGAGCAAATAAGACGACTGAAAGTGATGCAGCTGCAGATCTGATTGATGTTCTTTTGCAATTTGAGGAGCCCAGTGATCACGGATTTTTCTTAAGCACAAGCAACATCAAAGCAGTTATCTTCGTAAGTCTTTGTTCTTTTCTGACTCCTTAATCCTCTGAAGTCCTTCAGTTAATTGCTTCAACCCCAAATTTATAAGTCCAAACTGGCAAAAAAGTTACACAAGTAAAGGGCATTGTTTACCTGCATATATCACTCTGTCTGATAAGTCTGCAATACTTATAACGGATTTATTATGGTAATATGATATCTAAGCTTACGCTAGTTTCTATTTGAAGGATATGTTCGTTGCTGGAAGCGAGACATCTGCAACCACTGTTGACTGGGCAATGGCAGAGATGATGAAAAGACCGAAGATCCTGGAGAAGGCTCAAGCTGAGGTTAGATGGGTCTTCAGAAGACAGGGAAAAGTTGTAGAGCAAGACTTACCTGAATTGAAGTTTATGAATTCAGTCATCAAAGAAACTCTAAGGCTCCACCCAGCTGGTCCCCTGATTCCACGAGAGTGCCGGGAAAGTTGCATGATCAACCGGTTCGAGATACCTGCGAAAACCAAAGTGTCTGTGAAAGCGTGGGCCATAGGGAGAGATCCCGAGTATTGGACTGAGCCCGAAACTTTTGATCCCGAGAGATTCCTAGAGTGTCCCGTTGACTACATGGGGAACAACTTCGAATATATCCCATTTGGGGCTGGGAGAAGGATTTGCCCAGGCATGACTTTCGGTCTGAGGAACGTGGAGTTCCAACTAGCGATGCTGCTCTATCATTTTGACTGGAAGCCCCCCGACGAAATGCAGAATGAATGTAATCCCAACATGACCGAGTCTTTTGGGGCGACAGTGAGAAGGAAAGATGATTTGTACTTGATCCCGATCCCTTATCATCCGCTGCAAACTACATCAGAATAGTAGGTAGAGGCTTCAAATGACTTAAAAATCTGTCCGATTCATTTGCTCTCTCTGCACAATCAGATCTCCACAGGGTAATATCAAGTTTTGATATTTTTAGATATTCCATTATTTTCTCAGTAATAAGTATTTTCCTATAATTATATATATTTAAAATTACAATATTATGATGTATTAGAGGATTAGAGTGAACCGATGAGATCTTTCTAATAAAATTTTTTAATAACTAGAGGTTAAGTGAGAATTAATAAATTATTTATTTTGTATCATCCAAAGATAATTTCGCTGACAAAAATATTTTAGCTCCCCCTCTTACTGCCTCCGTCTGCTCCGATCCTATCGTAATCAAATCACAACGCGGCGGCCTTCACCGCAGCACATTGTTTTACTATTAAGAAATGGAGGGCACGTGCCACGCACGAGGAGATAATTACCTGTTATTTAGTATGGAAAGGAAATGCAGCACACAGATCACACGCATACGAGTGATTTTGATCCGATTATATACTAATCTTGAGATCCATTTTAATTTATTTTTATATACTGTGAGGTGAAAATATATATATATATATATATATATGTGTGTAGCCTTCAATCGCAGCCAAGCAAAAGAATCCTTCTATCCTCCTCTCAGTTATGGATCTTCAAAGCAGCTATCCTCTCCTGACGACTTTCTTCCTCCTCATCCTTTCCATCTTGGCGCTACTTAAGGGACCCAAATCGAGCCGGTTGACCTCGAAACTCCCCCCAGGGCCATGGGGGCTCCCTCTGGTAGGAAATTTACACAATTTGGTCGGGTCTCTACCTCACCGCGCACTCAAAGATTTGGCCATGAAGTATGGGCCACTGATGCATCTTCGGCTCGGAGAAGTTTCTACTGTCGTTGTTTCTTCTGCCGAGGTTGCTAGAGAGGTGATGAAGACGCACGACGTCATATTTGCGAGCAGGCAACCCGTTGCGGCCTCCAGAGTCCTGTCATATGACAGCACGAACGTTATCTTTTCACCGTATGGTGAGTACTGGAGACGACTCCGGAAGATCTGCACCCTCGAGCTGTTGAGCACGAGCAGGGTCAAGTCTTTCTGGTGGATTAGAGAAGAGGAAATGTCAAATCTGGTTGAGAGAATTGCCTCGAGTGCGGGATCACCTGTGAGTCTGACGGAGAATATATTCTCATCGGCTTACACCATCACAGCAAGGGCTGCTTTTGGAAAGAAATGCAGAAGCCAAGAACAATTCATATCATTGGCTGCAGAAACTGTGAGACGTGCAGCTGGCTTTGATATCAGTGATATCTTTCCATCCTTAACATGGCTTCATGTCATCAGTGGAATGAAGCCACAGCTTGAGAAGATCCATCGTGAAATTGATGGTATACTCGAGATTATCATCAACGAGCACCGGGAGGCTCGGGCAAATATGGTGGGACAAAGTGAGACAGATGTGGATCTGATCGATGTTCTTCTGAAATTCGAGGAACGCGACGAAGGTGGATTTTCCTTGAGCACGGGCAACATTAAAGCGGTTATCTTGGTATGTCTTTGTTGCTTCTACGTATCACACGTCTGATACACAACTCTTAAATTCTCCGGATTGCTAGTTTAACGACACATCCATAAGTCCAAACTGGAAGAGTAACAACAATTAAAGCAGTGTACTACATGAATTTATCACTCCGCTGTGGCAGCTTGCGAAACTTAAACGGATTTGTGGTTATATGATGTTGAAGTTTGTGCCTGTTTCTCTCTCAAGGACATGTTCGTTGCCGGTAGCGAGACATCTGCAGCCACAGTTGATTGGGCAATGGCAGAGATGATGAAGAGACCGAAAATCCTGGAGAAGGCTCAAGCTGAGGTCAGACGGGTCTTCAAAGGACGGGGAAAAGTTGTGGAAAAAGACTTGCCTGAATTGAAGTTTGTGAATTTGGTCATTAAAGAAACTCTGAGGCTTCACCCTGCTGCTCCCCTGATTCCGCGGGAGTGCCGAGAAAGATGCAAGATCGACCAGTTCGAGATACCCCGGAAAACCAAAGTGCTTGTGAATGCATTAGCCATAGCGAGAGATCCCAAGCATTGGACTGAGCCCGAAACTTTCGATCCTGAGAGATTTCTGGAGAATCCTATTGACTACAGTGGAAATAACTTTGAGTACATTCCATTTGGGGCGGGGAGAAGGATTTGTCCAGGGATGACTTTTGGCCTGGCCAACGTGGAGTTCCAACTGGCTACGCTCCTCTATCATTTCGACTGGAAGCTCCCGAGCGGAATGCAGAATGAAGATCTCGACATGACTGAATCTTTTGGGCTGACAGTTAGAAGGAAAGATGATCTGTGCTTGATCCCGATTCCTCATCATCCCCTTCAAAGTAAATGAGAATAATAGGTAGAGAGGTTTCAATGACCTGGTCTGTCTGGTTCATTTATGTTCTCCGCACGGTCAGATCTACACATAGTGGGATCCTGAACGCTGTTCTAGATGTATTCGGAAAACATTAGCGTCAATAAAACATTATAATGGTGCTATGAAAGACATTTTTATGAATAACATCCTACTGTTATTTTCTATTATGTCTTTCAACTAACTGAACAAATGATGAACCCATGGAGCTCCAGTCTGCCTTTCTTTTCTTATCTACTTCATCCTCCTGCTCGTCCTCCATGTCTTTGGAGATCTTAAAAAGTAGGATGAATGTCCTAACTGTACCACTGGGATTGAAACCGTCTTCCGAGGCCATGGAAACCGCTCGTAGAGAGCATGCACTATATCCACGTAGTCAGGTCTCTGCCCACCTTGTGCTTCAAGGGCAGTGATTCCTGTCCCAAAGATCACATTCTTTGTTATGACCCGTTCCCACCTGTGAGGTACTGTCCGCTTTGGGGACTGGGGCTCAAATCTGGCCCATCCCACCCCTCACGATTTTGTCCTTAAAAGGGCCCTCATAGATTTTAGAACTGTCACCCCTTCTACCTCTAATATCAAAACTTGTCACGATTCGGAATTTTGACAAAATTTCTCCTTATTTTCATACAAACCCAAAATTCAAAACCTGATATGAAACAATTTAACACACATATTCAATAACAACCATCCACAACCATACCTCGAGCCACAGTTATTTTCCCAAAATATTTCAGGTCGTAACATTATATATAGAACAATACACAAATTCTACACGTACTCTATCTACGGGCCCTAGTTGATCCCCGAGTCAAATTTGGCAGTTCCGCTTGGCTGATTGTCTTCCCTATCTGACAAAAATATTTGCAGAGGAGTATGAGCTGCAACTCAGTGAATACATAATTCCATAGTGAAATAACATTAGTTTAAATATAGGTTCTTATGTAATCGTATTCATTTTTACTAATTAGTCAAATATCGAGGATAGATGGTTATTGGCAACCTAACCAACTCCATACGACCCACATAATGCAATGCATGTAAATATTTATGTCAAATAATAACCTTGGGATCACATTACCTCTGTAACAGAGTTATAGTGGTACCGATACTTCTCCTCTCCTCAAACGGTACCGTGACCCTACACCTCAATCAATCTCATAAAGTTCTCCTTCCCGTGCCCTTCCCTTCGCACGCAATTGCGGGGGCCGCCTATTATCCTCCAGCGGTAAGAGTGGACCCGTCGCTCTCAAGTCTCTCTCTTTTTCTTACATCTCATCTCTGGTCTTTTTTTTTCCCGACCGGGTCCGAAAAGGGAGTCATCTCACACATTCCGCTGGGGTCACAGAGCCAGCGTCGCTCATGTCCCATGTTTATATCCCGCCGGGAACCTGCGGTAGATCAGTAAGGCCCATTTCTATTCCACCAGCTTAGCGGTCACCATGATTATACATAAGCACAAACAGTATGCAGATCATGTATGTATGTATGCATGTCCAACTACTAGTATTGCTTATCATTCTTCTATTCTTTTCGTCACTTAATCGAAATATACGTACTCGTCAGAAATGACAATTACTTAAATATAACAAATAATTATTTCGTAATTTATATTTACTAATTACTAATCATAGACATTGCATTTCACAATAAAAAAATATACTCATAGCCCCTGAACTGACTAATCACAATGCGAGATCTTCAGGGTGAGTATTTCGGGTCTCTTCAGTACCTATCATTTGATTCATCATAAAATTAATACATATCATATAATAATTTATACCTTAACCAAATAAATAATCTTATAACTAATTTAAATGGTTCTCAACCTTATTATGTATATATATATATATATACATTATTGTATTTATTATTATATTTTTATTTTCTTTCTCCTCTTTTTTTTTTCTTCTTCGTCCCGTCCCTTCAATTCTTTTTCTTTTTCTTTTTGTTTTTCTATAATTTTCCACTCCCATGATCAATTTCCTCCTAAATCCTTTCCTTTCCCTTCTCTTCCCTTCTTCGTTCCCGTGGCTTTCTTTCTTTCTTTTCCTTTCTATTTTTCCACTACCAAAAATCAGTTTCTCCTACACCCTTTTCTTTCCCTACTCTTGCCTTCTTCGTTCCCGTTGCTTTCTTTCTTCCTTTTCCTCCCATTTTCCACCGCCAAAATCAAATGATGAAATCAACATATACATATATACCAAACTAAATATTTAACTATTTCAAACTTACCGTTGTTCCCCTTTTTGTTTAACTTCTCTCTTCGACCTCACTTTCTCTTCGTGCAAAAATTTTCTCCCTCTCTCGATCTCTCTCGCGCGCTTGTGTTCGGCGATGTCTCCATAAGGATGGAGAGAAAAAGAGAAAAAGTTGATTCACAGGGGAAAAAGGTGTAAGGCGGTGGGGAAGAGAAAAGAAAGAAAAGGAAAAGAAAAAGAAAATAGATGGGCCAACTTAAAAGGGTTGGGCTCTCCTTGGGCCCAAGTCCATGGGCTCACATTCTTAAACTTGAACAGATGCACAGTGAACCCGGAAAAACATTGTCATTGAGCATCCGGAGGCTACAGAAAAGAAGACAGGAAAGGTGAAGCAAACAAGGATCAGATTGATTTTCTTTTGTAATTAACGTCAACAGAAAACAGTTGGAAATACTGTATGCAGCTTTGGCAGCACAATATATGGTCGGCTTGTCCTTGTATTTCTATCAAAGGATATTTTTGCTGCTGCGCAATCTTCAACCTGAGTCACGATGGAAATGAAAGGGAAATCAATGATCCGATTACAGATTATAGCTAATATACCTGTTTTTGGGTAGGCGGGGGAACCTTTCCAGTTTGGCCAGATTGAGGTTTCCAAGAACATGACTCGCCCGAACTTAATTCTCGATGGCAGTTTCAAAAGGAAATATGTGAGATCTGGTTCATAATACCAATGAGAACCAAAGTGAGCATCCATGCTATGCTGCAGCAAGAAACGCCCAGTACTAGACCAAACCAGAGGCATTTTTCCCTGGAAGATTCGAAGTGTTACAATGGGAAAATAACTTTCAATATATCCCATGCTGGATTTCTCTGGAATTCTGTCCATGTGGAACTCAACCAGACGCTTCATTGCTTTTATTTTCTGCATTTTGTCTGTGGGAGGATCTCTACATTTTTCCGGATCTTGTCTTTGGGGTGAAAAAAAAGGCAACTTCATTAACATAATTGTTTTCCTCCCCAAGAAATAGGGGCATGAGCAGCCTGCAAAGCAAATTACACTGTTTCATTGGGAGAAGAATGAAGATCTCGACATGACTGAGTCTTATGCGGCAACATTTAGAAGGAAAGATGATTTGTACTTAATCCCCACCTGCTATCAACCTTTTTCAAAGTACTCACCGAAAAATCGATTGTGGTTTCAGCGCATTGATCCAATCCTTCTGTGCACAATCAGATCTATGGAAAATTGGCTTCTAAAGATTGTCCTAAATGCACATGGAAAGCATTTACTGCAATAAAACACTTGCATGAAACAGAAAAAGACGTTCTTATTCATAACATCCTACTGACATTTTCTATGGAAACCATGCACCATATCCATATGGTCGGGTCTGTGCTGATCATTCGCTAAGAAACTACATATCCACGCAATCATGGCTGCTTCACTGGTGCTTGCCAAAGGGGAGAGGGAAAATCGCATAATATTACCTTTGTTTCCTTGCCAGAGCTTCTTGTCCCGTGTCCTGCAACTACAAATCATTGTCCTGTCATATGGTGCTTACATCTGGAAACACTTAAGATCCGTGAGCTGGACTTACTGAGCGAAGCAACGGTCCAATTTCTATTAGATCAGAGGAGAAGAAGCATGGAAGCTCATCAACTCGTGGACTGCCAGTCAATTTGGCGCAGACCTGAATTCTCACTGACTCGCATCTTTACTGCTACGGCAGCAGCGCCTACAGGAGATTCACTTGTGGATATTTTGCCTTCGTATACTTCCCAGCTCCACTTCTCCTGGGGGACCCAACCTAAAACTCGAGAAGATGCACTGAGAAGCTGATGTTATTTTGGAGAATGTCACCAATGAGAGCAAGGAAGGATATATATTCTCTATCACATGGGAACTTTTACTCCTTGTCGCACAAGCAAAGGAAGAAACAAATACAGTTAAGTCTCCAGTTCATTATATTGAAAAACTACAATGACAGCTACATAAAGCCCAAAATTTGATATTAGGCAGGATAAATTATACATTTGGTACAAAATATTTTATTAATATAATATTTTGATACGAAAATTTTAAAATGTAATTTCATAATACGTTTTCTTTCAAATATTCCACATTTAATATATTCTATTAATTTTCGACTAATATCGTTAATGGTAACTGATGTGGTAGCATAACATGTGTGCTGATTCGGTGACGCGTGTAGCTATTGATAATATGGCACTCGTAATAATTTTAAATTGTAAAAAAAAAAGATACAAAACTAAAAAAAGAAAAGAGGGGCTCAAAACCCTATGGCAACTATATGTCTTCTGCTGCGTTGGAGCTGACTGGCCCCTTTGTATTCTGGAATTATAGTTGCCAACAACTGCACATTGATTTCTCCGAGTACCCAACAGATATTCTCTTGAGCTTGCCCCCTGCAATTAGCATGTTGGTGTTCCTTCATTTCCTTTGTCTTGATGTCGATGTCTTGCTTCTCTTTGACCCAGGGAACAACATTTCGATATTCAAGGAACAATTGGGACAGTAGGACATCAAATTACACTCACCGTTTTATTTAGTACCTTTCATTTGGTCCATACTGCTGAAAAGATGGTTGACTTAGTTGATGGAACAAATCATATTATTTTGAAAAACATGGATCCTCCTCCACTGAAATTGCAGTCCTCAAAATTTTGCTTTGCATTTATGTCATTAGCAGTATGTTCAATACATGAGGTCTTTTCAGCTTTGATATCACCAGTGGACTATTTGCTTCCCTGTCTTCTCGGGGAACACTCGACTCAAACGAAGGTAATATACTCTCTCTTCAAAATGCTTCTTTAATTATTGCATTATATCAAAGTGAACGAAGCCATAATTTTTTTTTGGTTGCATTAGGTTATCTCAATGATTGAACTTAGAATATTCCTGTAAGAACTTTGGAAACTATGAAAGGCTATGTATTTATCTGGTGGACTAGAAACCTAGGAGAGACATGGCCTCTCTGTTCTGCTTATGACTTTATCCCTGAAAAATCTCTCTCTCTGTCTCTGATGACCAAACAAAGAGTTGGAGATTGCAAATATGCAGAGAAAGAAAGGTCCATCATTGTATTCTGTTTCTTCTGGATTGCTGAAAATCCTTGTGCTTTCTTTGTTAATTGCTGTCTGCACAGGAGCTGAGTTACCGGCGCTGTTGATCTTTTTGTGGTAATGTGTTCTGAAGAGTTGATAGGGACTGCATGCATTTTCTTGAAAGTAACACAATAGACTCAACTTTGGTAAAACTCTTTGGGCCAACCACCAAACCGTGTGCTTTCATGTACTTTTACTTGCAATAGAAGTCTGACCGATTGGGTTGAACTTACCTCATCCGCCTCATCGCTTGACTAAAAAGCCCCAGCTGTTGCAAATGGTCGGATTGATTTTGATCAAATTTCAGGTACCAAACTTCTTTGGTCCTGTCATTGTGACCCATAAAGCTTTTCTTACTTATCGAGCAGGATTTGTGTTCCACACGATCACAAAACTGACTCTGCCATGCCATCAGTCGATGCACTTAAAAATAAGATAGATACAAAGGACGGCAGTTCCTTTTGCGAGTTTGGGTTCTTCTCTTTCAGACTTCCCAAATTTTGATCCTTTCCCTGTATTCACCATTATATCAAAATTGACAGTCAACCTCTTTAATGTCAGAGTCCACAATCATTGCCAATCTAGTTCCCCTGATCCATGAATTCTCAAGATCTACATACGATCTTATAGCTGACAGGACATCAAAAAGTTGCTTGATCCCCTGAGTTCGGGGCAATGACCGATTGGTAGTTTGGGATGAATTGGGTGCTGCTGGACCGATTACAATAAGCCGAAAAGGACATCGAATCTCAAGCAATTGCCTTGTCAACTTCGCCCCCTCGATAATATAAAAAATGTTTGTTGTTAAAAAGCAAAGCCAATTCCCTTCCGCTCGATTAAGCAAATCCAATAATTCAGCAACGGTGAGCTGTCCAAAGAAGCGTTCCTCCTTCCTCCCATCTTCCTCACTCACCACACGTTGATAAATGGAAAGCAACCATTATTATTCCTTCCTTGTGCCCAAATAATACATGTACATCGAAGAGGATACAGTGCAACAACATCGGTCTTAACTCCTTGTTCCCATTTTCCTCTATTCTAATAATTCATGGAACACTGAACCCTCTTTTGTTGCCTTTTTCTTGGATCAGATCTAATTAGTTCATCATCTTTTGCTAACCCATTGGACGGGGACAAAAATGATCTGGCTTAGAGTGTAATTCTCGCTAATGGGATTGGGTCATATTACTGATTTGAAGCAATAGCCATTTATTTCATTCTCCTCTGACAATTTTCGGACGGTTTCCAGGACCTGAAAAGAGGCTGGCCCTAGGTAGACGGATGGGCTGCCGGCTTATGTACCAAGAACTCAGTTCGATCGGATCAGGCACCCAGTTCGTGTCTCTTGGAGACTACACCGAAGAAAAATACATGCACATGAAGCATGTTATGCAGCAGTTGTTGCAGGATGGCAATATGGCAAATGGAGAGACTTGGCGGCTTCCAAGCCTTTCTCACGTGCCTCATGTATTTGGCGGGCGCGGCGCTTTCCTCTAATTGAGGGGGTCTGTGGGCTGATGCAACCGAGAGAGAGACTGTTAACAAATCTCCAGCTAGTTGCTTCCAAAAGCTTTCCCTCCTCTTCCTAAGGCAACCTTCAAGACAGAAAAAAAAGGAACAAAATGGGTAGGATGATTTTTACTTTTACCCCTGGAAATCGAATCCGGAACTTCTTCATCTCGGGTTAAGAGCAAAGACACCTGAGCAAGCATGTTTTGGTCAGAAAGATGATGCACTAAATACACTCATCCGATTTCAGTTTTGGGAATAGGAGTGGAGTTTGATTGTTACCAGAATCTCATGCCTGTCTAAGAGAAAGGGAAGGCAGAAGAGAGTGACATCATTGTGCTAAGGAAGTGCTTGCCAGTTGGGGCAAAATGGAAATGCATGCCTTCCCCCCATGAATTTCTAGCTACCATTTCAGTGACAACTTGTATATCCATCTATAGGAATGTATCATGATACGCATCCAAGGTGATGTTAGAGCAGTTTTTAGACCCGAAACTAAGATGCTGGAAACGACAGTTCACTTCTTCCAAGTGATCACATCCCGAGAAAAAATTGCCCGCATTTGTTCCGGGGATCTTGATCCAAGAATCATCCCATTCACATCCCACCCTTTTTTTTTATCGTTTTTCTCAATTTCCAAAATAGGATAAATAAGGAAACTACTACAATTAATTTTTGAAAATTTGGAGAAAAGGAAAAATAGAACCGATGGGAGGGAGGGAGGGAGGGAGAGATGGAGAGGAACATCATCTTCCATTGTCACAACCTCCACATATTCTCAACACCAGAGGATTGCCAGCAACGAGCAGCCACTCCAACACCCCCCTCTCCTCTCTCTCTCTCTCTCTCTCTCTCTCTAATATAAGCTCTCTCCTCGTCATCACCATAGGTAAGAGTTCCATATTTTATTGATAAAGAGGAGGAGGGAGGGAGGATAACCAAAGAAAGAGATAAAGGGACCAGAGAGTGAGTGGGGGAGAGGGGTTAGAGAGACAGAGAGAGGGAGAGAGAGCCAGTCCTCTGTTTCCCTTGCTATCCCATTATATGATCCTTTCTTAGATCCTAGTTTTTCTCAATTTGTCAACTTGGGCCAACCCCCCCTCCCGCTCACTCCCAGATGGTAAATTTTCAATCTTTTTTGTTCTCTATTCATCCTTCATTCTTCTCTTCAACCTCCGAGTATACTGTGGCCGTTCTTGAATTCTGCTCCCTTTTTGATCCACTGGTTTCACTTCTGCACTTAATGTCGTCCTTTATGTTTATCCAGGAGCATCTGTAGGATCCGATGTTCCTGAGTTGAGAATTCATTAGTCTTTCCCACCCTTATTGGAATTGGAGCACCCATCCGATTCTGTCACAAGTCTCAGGTAATTTGCATCTCTGATTGTTGAATAGTGCATTTCTCTTGCTCCGCTTTTGAATGCTCTGGTATCAGAGGTTTTGTGTGTTCTTGGCAATGGAAATCCTAAGAATGGTGATGTGGGGCTGATTCACCGAATTATAATCTAGAATATGAATTCTGCGATTCATAAGATGATGTGAAATATTTGGTGACTGGAAGGACATGGAATCAGATCTGGGGAAGCTCTTCATTGGTGGGATTTCATGGGACACGGATGAGGAACGGCTCAAGGAGTACTTCGAGAACTACGGGGAGGTTGTGGAAGCGGTGATAATGAGGGATCGGGCCACGGGAAGAGCTCGTGGGTTCGGCTTCGTGGTCTTTGCAGATCCTGCAATTGCCGAGAGAGTCACCCGGGATAAACACATGATTGATGGCCGCTCTGTGAGTTTCTAAAGGAGCTGTGTCGTTTGATTCTGCTTTCACTGCAAAGCTTGAGCTAGATTTTATTTGTATATGTGGTTATTTCTGATTGAAAGTTCATAGTGGTGACGAGTTTTGGATATATGTGATCTTATATGCTTTCAAATGCTGAATCTGCTTCGTTTGGTATGGCCGTTGGGTTTTCGTGTTCAGGTTGAAGCAAAGAAAGCTGTTCCTAGGGAAGATCAGCTTCTCCTGAGCAGGGGTCCCAATAGCATCCCAGGCTTTCCCAGTCCTGGGCGAACCAAGAAGATCTTTGTCGGCGGTTTGGCTTCTAATGTCACCAAGAGTGACTTCAAGAAGTACTTTGACCAGTTTGGTATGATCATTGATGTAGTAGTAATGTATGATCACAGCACCAAGAGACCTAGAGGTTTTGGTTTCATCACTTATGACTCAGAGGATGCAGTGGACAGAGTCTTGATCAGAACCTTTCACCACCTCAATGGAAAAATGGTTGAGGTCAAGAGGGCTGTCCCCAAGGAGCTCTCCCCGAGCCCAAGCTGGAGCCCCATGATTGAATGCAATTACAGTTTGGGTAGTAATAGAGTCAATAATACTCTCAATAGTTATGCTACAGTTTATAGTATGGCCTCAGTTGGAGGATACAAGGTTCATACAGATGGTCGCTTGAGCCCCATTGCCACTGTCCGAGGTGGTGCCTCACCTTTCAATGGCTCTGGCTGTGGAATGGAAATAAATCTGGACCAAGACCGGGGCCCAAGCTTGACTAGCTGTTCAAATCTGGTAAATACCGTACAATATGGGAGAGTCAATGGCTCATTCTACAATGGCAGCTCAGGAAGGTTTAACAGTGTTATCGGGTATCAGGGGGAGAACAGGAGGAGCAATTTGGGCTTAAGCCCTAACTTTCAGACATTGTGGGGAAGTGGCAGCCTCAGTAACAACACAAGCTCAATTGACCTCAGTGCTCACTTGAGTACTGAAAGTGGGAGCTTTGGAGTTTCCTTTGGAAAAATGGGATCAAACTGGAGTCCTTCCCCTATTCATTATACTCAGGGTGGAGGGACCTCATCTAGCTACATGACAGGGAATGCTGTGTTCGGAAGTGGGGAGGGTAATACTTTTGGATTCCAAGGAGATGGTAAAGGAAACAGATCATCAGGCAGTTTGTCAGGCCTGAGTTCTTCATATTCGAGGACCTCTAGCAATTTTGAGGAGAGCTATAGTAAATTCCACCAGGGCAGTTCGGGCTACGGTGGCTCGAAGTGGCTTTCCACTGCTCCGGATGGGAACACTTTGGGAAGTTTTAGTTATGGACTCAGCAACATTGATTCAGATGGTGGAAGTAGAAACTTGGAAAGGTTTGCTGGAAATTATAGTGGTATAGGTAGAGAATCATAGAAAAGATAATTGGTCGTATTGAGTGATGCATCATGAAGTTGAAACATATCGAGCTGATGTTATTATTCTTGGGTTGAACTAATAATGGTAGTTTGCCTTTTTCCTGATTCTCAGGTCATTTTCTTTTCTACTATATCTTGCTTAGCAAAACTAGCTTACTTAACAAGGGGCGAAAAGGTGAAGTTGGGCATGACTGGGAATCTTGTGGTACAATATTATGTATATTGATCGCTACACGGTTTTACAAGTGTTCTAAAGAATCATGAGATATGAAAAGGGAATTTGGATCAAGCCAATCTGCTTCAATTTACCCATCTCTTCTTCTATTTGTCTGGGTTGTGTCTCATTGAACTCTCTGATTTTCACCCTACCGTTTCCTCAATCTTGTAGATGATTTGGTTCTCATCTATTACGCATATCTTTAGTTCTTTCCAAACTGTTCGTGTGTTTACCTCTTTCTTTCTTGTCCCTTTTGGCCTTGCTCCAGGAATTGCTGCTTAGGAGAGACTATTGTTTGCAAAATCAACAGCATAATCTTAGGAGATGTTTATGCTCAAAAATGGCGAGAGAGTTGCACTTCTATAGCTTTTACTTCCGCCTCCGCTTTGTGAGAATTGTTGTTCATGTAGTCCTAACAGAGTTCTTGAATTTTTTTTTTTTTTGGAGTCATACAAAATCCTAGAGTATGGGGCCGGTGACGGAGTAAAGACTCTACACGAGACACATACCTACACGTTTTTCCAACACAAGGATTTTCATAGCAATGTAGCTCGGGATCTGCAAACTTTTCCATGCGGTTGATTTGTTGATCTGATAAACATGATGCGTACAGGTCGGACGGGATGTTATTTTCTTCCCTCTCTCCGTTTGTATCTTTCTTTGCTGTAATTTTATCGGCAATGTTCGGTATTTCCCTGTAATCTTTACCCTTATATTGTCGAAGATCTGTCTCTGCAACTGGATATCATGAGACATTTGGCTTAATATTTACCAGTGAAAAAAACAGAAAGGGGTCATTGCCATCGGGGATCCCCGTCGAATGAGTTCACATTTACGCCTCTTCTCGATCTATGTAGACAGGAGTATGCCTTGTTGCTCTTGTAAACAAATTAGGCGGACCTGATCGAAAGATCATTCTAACAAAGTGGGCTGTGACCTTGAAGATCGATGTCAGAAAAAGTCCGAGATTCTCGACAGAACAATGCGGTTGCTTCAGGGAGTATGATCGATAATGGAGTACAGTCAACAGGTGGAGTTTCAGTTCTTCTGATGACGAGAGAATGAGAACAGATTGTTTTGTGAGTGCGTGTGTGTGTGTCCAACCGTCCACGTGTGGCCATGTTCACTCTTACCCACTTTCACATTGACCGAAAGAGAAGTGGGCACACGTACACACATTCATCGTATCCTTGCTTGTCTGTGTCGGATCTTAATGTGTTTAGAGCTACCAATAACCCCTTTGGAGGCTCTCATCTGCCGTTCACATAATATGGTCCCGTCTTTCTTTCTCTCCATTTATCCTCTTTGTTTTTTGGGAGGGAGGGGGTACAATACAATTCGGGGTATCTGAAAGTTCCCATTGTGCCCCAGATAATCTTAATTTCAAATTAGTCGGTTTAGTTAGAGGTAAAGTTGGCCGAAGTAATTCCTGATAATTTGTTTTATGGGTCCCCAACGAAAGGAGGTTGAAGGGCGGGCCCCTCCACTAGTTGGATTGGGCTTTAGTCCAATGTATCTACAGAATCCACATGTGGTGGGCCTGGACCAAATAGGCCCAGTTATTCCTCACCTCGGTACCTAGTTCATTCCTATATGGATTTCTCATATATTATGGCCTCCACTGCAGAGATATCGAAAATGTCGGCATATGCCCCATTGGCATTCGCAGATCAGATTATAGGGCGGGCCGCAGAGAAGAGACAGTATCCCCCAACTCGGCAACTCACTTTTGGTCCACGGGGAAGGGAGCAAAGTTGCCGTAAATCCGGGGCCTGATTATAGGAGCTGGTAAGAGTGCTTGCCAGCTAAAGGTTTCATCTACAGTAAGGAACCATGATTTGACCTATTATGGTCCGTTTGTGGCCCCGGGACTTTGACTATCGGTCTGATTTCAGGTTTTACTGTGAAAGATTGTACTCTTTCTTGTCGGACCCGCATAAGCATGCACGCGAGTTCTTCTCCATGGAAAGGTGCGGCTTCCTGGCTGTCCGCTCCACTCGGCTTGACTCGATGATTCTTCTTCATGCCTAAACGCATCCACCAAATGCTGATTGATGATTTGGTTAGTTCCCACCACTACGAACAAATGGGTACCCCCTAAGCAATGTCAAGAGGTATCATTGCGTGGGTTATTATTATGTAAATGCATTTAATTCCTGTTCACTGTTTTGTCCGGAAGTAGGGTTGAGATTGTCACACGCACTAAGGCTCAGGCTCACAGGCATTAGCAATCTTTTTGGTCGGCTTTATGGGATTCTCTTTCTCTGCACTCTGGCAACGGGAAAGCAAGAAAAAAGACACCAGGCAGAAG
The DNA here is from genome assembly GCA_900006705.1 of Sonneratia caseolaris. Taxonomy (NCBI): domain Eukaryota; kingdom Viridiplantae; phylum Streptophyta; class Magnoliopsida; order Myrtales; family Lythraceae; genus Sonneratia; species Sonneratia caseolaris. The sequence goes on from CXYZ01003051.1 coordinate 1,995,440, forward strand.
AAGATGAAGTATTTCTACTGCCTTTTCCACTTATTTTGTGGGGAGGGGAAAAAAGGAAGAAGAGGTTTTTACGGTAGGGATCCCTGTTGAGGTGTTCTTCCAATAAGTTGTTACCAATCTCAACTTTTCATGTATGAGAACCCTTCAGTCTTAATGTAGATAGAGAAACCAGAGTTTACCAGGGATTTCCATTCGACAGGAGAGCAGAGTATGCAAGTGTTTACGGGTGAGAAAGGCAGAACCGATTTCCCTGGATCGAACATTTGCATGACTTGACAATGAAGTAGAGAATAAATAAAAAGCACAGCAAGAGTAACTGTCCACCGCTCCTGTCATGGACAGATTTTAGGAAATCTCAGGCAGAAAGGCATCTTCTGGGACCATCCAACTTGAAAAGGGGTAAAAGAAAAGGGCAGAAACTTGTAGTATACCAAAGTGCGGAAGCGTTAGAATAAGGCATACTTTACTCGGTTGTGCTGTTGTGCTGTTGTGCATTGCCTTAACGAAAGAAAAACCTCCATTACTATGAGTTCTTGGGGAGTGTAACAATGGCGTCATCTGATCAAAGTAGGCTCCGCGATCTCGAGTTTGCCGTACATATGGTTGGGGCTGACGGCTGTGACCTTCACAGCGTCTCCTTCTTCCTGTCTCAGCCTGCCTCGGGATGCTTCCGGGAGACCGAGAACTCCCTGAACGTGAACATAAGCAAGAACGATGCTTCCTACTTCTTGCAGCTCCTGACTGCGCTTGGAGGATCGAAGAACGCCCGGACGTCCCTAAGAAATCTCGAGTTCCACCTCGTCGAGTGGGAGCCGCAGAAGGTTACTAGACTCGGCGCTTTGCTCGAGGAAAATGGGAGCATCAGAAGGGTTGTGTTTCAGAAGAACAGATTCAAGGGCGAGTCTTTATCGCATTTATGCGAGACGCTCATCAGGAGGAACAGAGGGATCAAGGAGGTCGTGTTCTCAGAATCGGGGATTGGCTCCAGTGGAGCTGGCCTGGTTGCTTCGGCTCTCAAGGTCAATGATAGCTTGGAAGAGCTGCAGATATGGGAGGACTCGATCGGGTCTAGAGGAGCCGAGGAACTCTCCAAGATGATCGAAGTGAACTCCACCCTGAGGTTGCTGACCATTTTTGACTCGAGTTCTTTGGCCGCAACTCCGCTTATCTCTGCAGTCCTGGGGAGGAATCGGGCAATGGAAGTTCACATCTGGAGTGGTGAGGACGGAGAGAAGAGCTCCAAGGTCGTGGAATTTGTCCCTGAGAACAGCACACTGAGGATTTACCGCCTCCATGTCTCAGGGACTTGCAGGGTCGCCTGTGCTCTGGGGATGAACTCTACAGTTAAGTCTCTCGACCTCACAGGAGTGCGTCTCAAATCAAGGTGGGCTAAGGAGTTCCGATGGGTTCTGGAACAGAATCAGAGCCTCAGAGAGGTCAATTTATCGAAAACATGCCTTAAAGATAAGGGGGTCGTTTACGTTGCAGCTGGACTGTTCAAGAACCAGAGACTCGAGAGGTTGTACCTTGATGGGAATTGGTTCAATGGTGTCGCAATCGAACATCTGCTATGTCCCTTGAGCAGATTCTCAGCTCTCCAAATCCAAGCCAATGTGACCCTAAAGTCGGTGACTTTCGGTGGTCAAAGGACCAAGATTGGAAGAGACGGGTTATCAGCGATACTACAGATGCTGACCACAAACGAGAGCGTTAGCCATCTAGGCATTTGTGAGGATGAGAGCTTGAGGCCTGAGGACTTCGTGAAGATATTCAAGTGCTTAGAGAGAAATGCATCCCTAAGGTACTTATCACTGAAGGGCTGCAAAGGGGTGAAAGGAGAGACGGTGCTGCGGGCAATAATGGAGACCCTCCAAGTGAATCCTTGGATAGAGAACATCGACCTTACAGGAACTCCACTACAAGTCTCCGGGAAGATGGGCAGCGTTTACCAGAGATTAGGACAGAATGAGCTGACCGAACCTGAAGGGGATTTGCTCAAGGACATGCCGCTTGTGATGCCTAAGAGCTGCCGAGTCTTCTTCTGTGGCCAAGAATATGCAGGTAACTAGCATCAGAATAAGTTTTAATAGCAGAGAATATACTTGGGCTGATAAACAGCAGATGAATGCGTAAATCTCCACTTTTTTTTGTTGACAGGTAAGACGACTCTTTGCCACTCGATATCGCAGAATTTTTCTTCTACGAAGCTTCCCTATATCGACCAAGTGAGAACATTGGTCAACCCAGTTGAGCAAGCAATGAGGCCAGTTGGAATGAAGATAAAGACCTTCAAGGATGAGGACACAAAGATATCAATATGGAACCTCGCAGGTCAGCATGAGTTCTACTCCCTCCATGACCTCATGTTCCCTGGTCATGGTAGCGCATCATTTTTCCTCATTATCTCAAGTTTGTTCCAAAAACCGAACAACAGAGAACAGAAAACGCCATCAGAAGTCGAGGAAGACATACAATATTGGCTTAGATTCATAGCCTCAAACTCCCGAAGAGCTGCCCAACAGTGCATCCTTCCCAGTGTGACAGTAGTCCTCACTCATTATGACAAAATCGATCAATCATCACAGAACTTGCAGCAAATTGTGAATTCAATTCAAAGGGTGAGAGACAAGTTCCAAGGATTCGTGGAGTTCTACCAAACTGTCTTTACGGTTGATGCAAGATCTTCTGCATCAGTGAGTAAGCTCTCACACCATATTCAAAAGATGAGCAGAACAACCCTCCAAAGAGTCCCCCGAGTTTATCAACTTTGCAATGACTTGATCCAAATTCTCTCCGACTGGAGAGCAGAAAATGACAACAAGCCGGCAATGAGGTGGAGGGAGTTTGATGAACTATGCCAAATTAAAGTCCCAACTCTAAGGATTCGGAGGCACAATAACAAAGAGAAGGTAGAGATGAGGAGGCGGGCGGTGGCTTCGTGCCTTCACCATATCGGGGAAGTGATCTACTTCGATGAATTGGGGTTCCTAATCCTTGACAGTGAGTGGTTCTGCACCGAAGTTCTTGGGCAACTTACGAGATTAGATAGCCAGAAGCACACCAATGGGTTCATCAGCCGAAAGGAGCTGGAGAAGATCCTGAAGGGTAGCCTGCAGGGACACATTATCCCTGGGATAAGCAGCTCCAAGGTGTTCGAGAACTTGGAGGCCAGCGATCTCATGAGGATGATGCTGAAGCTGGAGCTTGGGTATGAGCAAAACCCATCAGACCCAAACTCTCTGCTGCTCATCCCAGCGATTCTCGAGGAAGGCAGAGGGAGGCCGCAGAGATGGCAGCTGAGCAATCCTGACTGTCTCTACACAGGACGCCATCTAGAGTGCGATGATTCAAGCCACATGTTTCTCACTCCAGGCTTCTTCCCTCGCTTGCAGGTGAGAGTCATGTTATGCATTGTTGTTGCATCATCCTATCATCTAATACGCTCTGGCAGACTTCAGTTTCGAGATTTCATATCATTGGTTTCTGTGTCTCTCTTCTGTATCGCCTCGAGTTATGTCTAAATCATGCTTTAAAGGAATTGTTGGCACCACGACTTAAAAAGCAGGAGTTTTTGCTTTCAATTTGTTACCAAGCGCCCTATCATTTCAAACTCAGGTTCATCTCCACAACAGAATAATGGCCCTGAAGGACCAGCATGGAGCAACCTACAGTCTGGAGAAGTACCTCATCTTGATAAACATCAACGGGGTCCACATCAGGGTCGAGCTCGGGGGACAGTTGGGGTATTACATCGATGTCCTGGCGTGCTCCACCAAGAACCTGACCGAGACCCTCCGGCCAATCCAACAGCTCGTGATACCGTCGATACATAGCCTCTGCCATGGTGTGTCATTGATCGAAAGCATTATGAGGCCTGAATGTGTCCGAAATCTGATCCCTCCAAGGTATCGCAAGAACCAGTTTGTCCCAGTGCCGCTTCTCAAGCAGGCTCTGCTCTCAGTGCCTGCTGATGGAATGTACGATTACCAGCACACGTGGAGCCAGGTCATGGACACAGGAAGGCTGATTGTACCAGCAGGGTTCGACTTTGCTCGAGACCTCTTATCTGATGATGACTTCCGAGAAGTTCTCCACCGAAGGTATCATGACCTGTATAACTTAGCAGCAGAGCTTCAAGTCCCGTCAGATAACAACATAGAAGGTCCTGGAAATCTTGTCAGCGAGGAGGCAGATGGGAGAGTTGAGCCCACCTTTGGTGGAATTGCCAAGGGGGTGGAAGCGGTCCTACAGAGGCTGAAGATTATCGAACAGGAGATACGTGACCTGAAGCAGGAGATCCAAGGGCTCAGATACTATGAGCATCAGCTCCTCATTGAGCTTCACCGCAAGGTCAACTATCTTGTCCACTACAACCTGCAAGTCGAGGAAAGGAAAGTTCCAAGCATGTTCTATTTCGTCAGAGCTGAGAATTACTCGAGGAGGCTTGTGACAAACATTATCTCGGGCATGACAGCACTCAGACTCCACATGCTGTGTGAATATCGAAGGGAAATGCACGTAGTTGAAGACCAGCTGGGATGTGAGATGATGCAGGTTGATAACCGGGCAGTGAAGTCGCTGGCCCCGTACATGACCAAGTTCATGAAGCTTCTGACATTTGCTTTGAAGATTGGGGCCCACCTGGCGGCAGGGTTGGGGGAGATGATCCCTGATCTAAGCCGGGAAGTGGCCCATTTGGCTGATTCATCCCTTATGATGGGGGCGGCTGGAGCCATGGCTGCAGGGGTGGTGGGGGCTGCAGCCACCAGAAGCAGGGACCAATCAAGGGATATTCGGACCAATCAAAGAGCTGCCCAGCAATGGATTGTGGATTTCTTGCGGGACCGAGGGTGTTCAAGTGGAAAAGATATTGCAGAGAAATTTGGGCTCTGGAGGGTGAGGTACAGGGATGATGGGCAGATTGCTTGGATCTGCAGGAGGCATATGAGCATTAAAGCATGCGAAATAATCGAAGTGCCCATTTGAAAAAATATCCATCTAACTGGATTGTGTAGCTGGTCTGCAGGTTACATGGGGGGAAATACAATATCATACTGAGAGTTTCAGTCGGATGATCAGTTCGACAAAATCACAATGTATGATGAACCGATGACAGTGTCCTTAGAACATCATTTCCGTTCCTCATTACCTATTATTCACAGAATCCCGATAATTGTGCATCTGATAATGAAGAGGGTAAAGCAAGATCATTTGGATGCATTATTCCATGACCTTAATCACCGTGCATCTCGTTGCTTACTCATATGACTGCGGGGCCATTTTCTATGAGAATCACTTAGGATCATGGATCCTTGCACGCTATCGGAATATAATTAAGCGAATGTGATATACAGTGATGATTGGGGATTCTGTGCTGCAGCGATAATTGGAAGACAAAAGCAGATCGAAGGGAATCAAAAGTCAAACAAGAAACAAGTCTTATACATGTAGATTGTCTTCACAGCTCGTAAATGAAAACACAAGCATAAACATGTTATAACCTCGGTTGCCTCGAAACATCCTCCACAGACAAAGGATCCAAAAACTCCCAAACCCAACATAGCAAGTTATTACAACTATATTACTGCTACCATTAGTCTTACGTCCATTAAAATTCAGTCACCTGTATGTCTTCTTTTAGTCTTCCATCTCCAGTCTTTTCCTCTGAGGAGAGCAGATGAACGGTGCACAGATATGGATCAGATAAAGGATCAGAAGAAAGCTCTGCTCCCATAGAACACACGGGACCCATTATCCTTTGAGGCTTGCTGCAGCTTCTCTTCGGAGCTCGAGTTCATCCCAGGACTGGTCCTTTCGTTCTCTATGTCCATAGGAAGTTTCATCTTTGCCAAAGACTCGGTAAACTGCTGCATACTCTTCATGTACATGTCCACTATGTCCTGTTGCTGAACTGCATTCTGCTCAAGCTCGAGATTAACTGAGATCATGGGCTTTGCAACTGGACCAGTTGAGACCCCTCCTGAGGATTCACTATGCCCATTCTGATCTTTCTGAGCCACAGTCGGAGGCTTAGACTCATGTTCCTCATTTGGAGTTGGAGATTTTACGGCTGTGGCAGGAGTTTCTGAGGACTGAGAACTAGCAGGAACCGAGGGAGAGGAAAAACCGTTGGTCGAAACACTGCTTGAGGGAGAATCGAGCTTAGCAGGCTGTATTGATTCAAAAGCAGCCTTTGCAAAGTTTCCCTCCGAATGGAGCTGAGTCTCAGCATCACAAGTAACCAAGCTCTCACAGGACTCAGACTCCAAAGTCTCATGTGGGATCCCGAAATACTCTGAGACCATCATCTCATTCTCATTCACAATCTTCGGGTCTGGGAACTCTATCTTGTCAAACTCACTTGGGGTTGGCTCAGTCACCTCAGATTCCTGAACAGACATATTGGCAGGGGGCAATGGGGCAATTTCCATCACTTCAGGAGAAGATCCATGGTACGAGAGGGAGAGCTGAACAAACCCTGCAGGGGAGTGAAAGAGATCGGTCGAAGAGAGAGAGAACTCCTTCTCTAGCTTGCCATTCTTGAGAATGACCTCAGACAGTGGAACTAAAGCAAAGCCAAGCAACTGGTCCTCCAGGTAGTTCCTCACCCGACTCAGCATCCATATCTCACACTTGAGGGAACAGTCCAAATTCCGGACATTGAGCTGAATGTTGTCATCAAAGACAGGGTTCCTCCCTCCGCCATTAATGATTTTGGTCGAGACAGTGTTCTCCGGATCACTAGTTAAGCAGAGCTTAGCATACACATCCTGTTTGTGGTATATGCAGATGTTGTGGATATCCCGAGCTTGGTGAATGTAAACCTCAAGGGTGCCGATGAAGCTCTCCGAGCATCCATTGGCACGCTCGTTGAACTTAACCTCCTTGATCAACGGGGCTGAGCTTTGGGCAAAGAAGTCGGATGGCTCCTTCTGAAGCTCAGGGACAACAGAGCTCTTGAATGATGAAACTACAGACTGCGGAGAATCCATTGAGACAGCACCAAGATTCAACTAAATCTGCAAAATCAGAAGCAATAGTGACAAGCAGCATTAGAAAACTCTTTAAGCTACATCATATCAATTCTAAGATAAGAAAACCGTTGAGCCCAACAATCTGCAACTCCTCACGAGCTAGGGACTCAACAATTCATCAGTCAAGAAGACAAGATTCTACTGACACGTAAAGACAGTATCTACAAAGAAGAGCTTAATGAGCTGAGAACAAGCACTGGGTTATCAGGGAAAAAAAAAAAAACAAAAGAACTTTGAAACATCAGATTAACTTCATAAACCCTAATAAGTATTAGCCAGGAGCACAACAAAAAACCAACCTTCAACTGAAATTCTTTGAACAAGACAAAAAACCTGGTGATGAAGAACAAAGCTGCAGATCTCCGGCTGAGATCAACTGACCCGAAGAAAGGAGAACCCAGAAACCTAAAAACCGAATCTTCACGAGAGGCCCCAAAAGCATCCCCCAATAATTGAGACAACACCCCCAAAAGCCCAAGACCCTCCATTATTAAAATAAGCGAAGACCTCATTATTTGCTATTACGGGCTACAGCTCTGTCGGAAATGAACAGTGTTCAATAAAGCAACGAACTTTACCAACAACAGAAAAAAAAACAAAAAACACAGGAATCCAACAAAATCAAACACAAGTACGGCAAGAGCGAATTGCCAGAAATGTAGCCAAAGGACTTGCGAACGAAATTCTCCACGGGAGAAGCAATATGGAACTCATCCACGCCACTCAAATCAGAGGAATGAAAAAATAAAAAGCATTAGGTATGCCGTATAAAATCTTAAAATTCTTTCTTGTTCTGGGTGTCTTGCCTCTGTAGCTTCGGACAAAAAGTAGCTGTGACCCAAGATCCGTCGGAAACCCAATTCAAGGATCAAGCACTCGTTGCTCAGAGCTCAGAGCACTCTGCCCTGTTCTGCTCTCTGCTGCTTTCTTCTGTGACGTTGGGAGGATAAAGGGGCGCGTGGTGCAGGGTCAGGACCCTTCGTCAGAGGGAAGTATAAATAAATAGCGGAGAGATTTAAACAGTTAATTTACTTTGTTTCCTATCGTGGATAATTAGTGATGAGTCGGTAAATTTAATCCCGTGCCACACGGAGATGCAAAGGTCAATCGGACTCGGACTGCGCGCCACGCGCCCGGGCGGGGGGTGGGCTTGGGAGATGGGAGACGATGAGCAGGAATGAAAACGGGTCGGGTCAGGTCGGATTTTTGAAGGCCCGGGCTTGCAAATCGGAGTTGCAAGGAGTCACGGGCGTCAATCGTTCTTTGAAAATTTTCGACTCGGAAGTACGTATCAAATGCGTGGTGGCTCTTACACCGTCGCCTGGCCGGGCAAGACTCACTGAATATTTACTGGGAGAGAGGGCACGGACACCTCTCATTAAATATGTTAAATTGGCGGTTCGGTCCGTCAAAATGGGTTTTGAATCCATTTGACCTAGTTATAGTCGGGTCATTAAGTATAATATGGCAATCCAATCACATATCATAATTCAGGAAATCATAAACTAACCTAGAACTATTCTTAAACATGCCGATTCATGGTCCGAACTAATTTGAATTACAAATTAGGATCATTTTCCATTTTTATTTTTAAAATTATTTAAAATAAAATATATTTTTTTAATCCATAAATTAAATCGATAAAATTTTACGTTCATTATAATTTCTTTACCGTATAAGTTGGTTTCGCAACGAATCCGAACTAATTACGATTTTAGACTAATTTTCAAAACTGTTTAAAGTTGATTTAATAAAAAAAATTACATTGAACTAACTACAATTCAACGAACATATTTCTTAATCTCTTTTTTGGTAGGAACCGCGGTATTCAATTGAACTTTACCTAGCTGACTAATCCGGATTGCCCCCGGGTCGGCCCATTTAAAGGGTTAAGAGCTCCCCTTAACAGGTGGGACTCGAACTCGAATTCTCCTATTGAGATAATGAATGCCGAACCACTCAACTACGCTCACGGTGGATATCATATTTCTTAATCTCGGTATTGGGGATAGCCCTACCTTATATAAATTCATATTTTGATTCAAAGACGAAACAGTGGGAATTAAATTAGTGAGGGGCAATCAGGGTGGGCCCCATCCCCTGCCTCTCATTCTCTCTCTCTCACTCTCTCTCCCCTTTTTCCCCTCCCAAAAACACTTTAACTCGACGGGATCATAATTTGATTGATTGATATTAGCTCGTTCTTCGGGACATATGCGATATGATTTGTCCTCCACTTTCGTGGATGTGACACGTGTCGGAGACCTTTCCTCTTTCTTCCCTAATCCCCTTTCGAGGGGTATTGTATAAAATAAAATAAAATTAGTCCAATCAACTATCAAATAATTTAAATTCAAAATAAAATTTTTGTTATATTTTTGGTGTCCGTTAAGTTTTTTTAATTAACAGATATGATCCGGAATAAGTAAATCAAAATTTTCAAGTTGAATTTATGCTCTGGAGAATTTGAATTAGTAGATTGTGTCTTTTCATCAGGGTGTACTGTTCTTGCTCTCTTTTTATTTTTTATTTTTTTCGGTGCAATCTGTACGTTATCTAGAAGACCGTTGTGAATTTATTAATTCATAATCTAATAGTTTCTGTATCGACCGAGTGGCCTAGTAAGTGGAGCGGTGAACCAGGCTAGGCGGTCAGATGTGTAGGGACATAGGGCTCACAAGCGCTAATGTGCACCTAGGCCTTGGAGCCATAGGCGACGCATGCTTCGGTGGCAAGCCACCTACCATAAGAAAGGGGTAGGCTGCACGCATATTTATGATAAAAGTTTTATAATATAAATTTTTATTTAAAATTATTAAATTTAAGATATTATTTTTTAAAAAAATTAAATCATACTGATAAATCTTATACCGGTCTATCATCATTTTAAAACAAGGAAAAAGAAGGTAATATTCTTATAATTAGATTTCTTTTATAAGAAAAGGGNGGATTCGTGTAGGTTTGTCAGCAGACCTTGACTCTTCTTTGAAATTAAAGAATATAAAAAAAATAATAGTTTTTTAATGGATAAATGGAGAAAATGTCAATTAATTAATTGAAGTGCACAAATTTCTATATAAGGAAAAAAGAGGAGCCGTTCGTTAATTCTTTTCATAATAAATTATTTTTAAAATATTTTCACCTAAATAATTATTTAAACTGAAAATTTATATTTTTTTAATAAAAGATTTTGAACTAATTCGGAAGGAAAAATTCTACCATGATGCTGTTGAATGTTGTACACCGGGGATACATAATCTAGAAGGATGTCTCTTGCCTTTTCCACCTCGATAAAAACAGCACCGTCAGTATTTATGGATTGGGTCCGGGTGGGTTGACGGTTGACTATTGGGTGCTCAATCAAGCAAAATCCAAATGCCCCGTGATTTACGAATTTATATACACATGCATATACATTATATATATGTGTGTGTGTATATAATAAGGCTTCTGTCAGCCAATTTGCTTGACTTTTTCCATCCACTTCATTAAATTTTCATTTTTCTTTAGGAAGAAGATGGAGAAGAAGAAGAAGAAGACGAAGAAGAATCCGATGACCATTCATGCCTGGCTGAATGGGTCCTTGTCATTTTCGGACTGTAACTCGGAGACCAAATCCAATATCTCCTGAAAGCGACTTCTTTGGACTCATCCTCGGATTGATTCTTATGATCCGAATATACATATACATATATATATATACACACAAATATAGGAAATAAAAAAATCAAATTTATTATGAAGTTATTATCATCTATATCTATAGTGTTAATAGTCATAATAATTTTGTATTCATTTATTCAACATAAACTTGCATATTTTAATAGAAAAAGTATAAGATAAAAGGAATATGCAAGTGGGAAGATAATTTCAACACTTACACGGAATCGATACATGACATATGCATGCATCGCAATATCCTACAACCAAGTGTGGCTCGCTTGCTCCTAAAAAGTGCAAAAGTATGAGTTTTAAGTGGATATAGGACTCAAGTTCTTTGCCTGATTTATTTGAGATTGCTTTAACCATAGGGAGGGCGACCAAGCTCGAGACTTCTTGATATTAAAGTCTGCAGCTGGATCGTACTGAATGCCAATTCCGATTCCGCTTTTCGATATGCCTCCCCCTTTATTTTTTTTCTTTCTCTCTTTTTGACTCCGGCTCAATAATGCGAAGAGTGTGAAACACCAAAAAAAAAAGAAGAGGGAAAAGGGGAAACAGGGCATCCAGTATGTCCCGTCCCCATCGTTGTGACATCCTCCCGAAGTCCAGTCTCATTCCTCCTAGGCAGAAGAAGACAAATTATCTGTGTTTGGTGGGCCGGACTCACGTGGGCCTAGAAAGCCGTCACAGGCCCAAGCCCAGAGAAGCCGAAGGCTATGGCAATCTTCTTCTGTAATTAACAAACTAGGACTTCCTGGCGCCAAATCCCTGAGGATTTTCCTCGGTGGATGATGTCCCTTCTCTATTTCCTCTCCTCCACTGGTTTCACTCCGGCCAGGCACTTGCAGTCTTGTCCATGGTGCATAGTTTAGTTATAGTAGTCTGCTTTACGTAGAGGCTTAGGGGAAGAGATGATAGCGAGTGAGTAATCCGTTCCATAGCATGTTGCATTCTTATCCAGCCCATATGGCCATTACTTACATTCCCTGCACCTGCTGTCTTTTCCGTTGCAAAAAGGAAAAATTACATTTTCTTGTACGTTGTTGGTGTCATAGATTCATCCACTGCATCATCCTCCATCGACGAAGATAGTTGCTGGTAATTTCGGGCGAGTCCCACATAATTGTTGGAGCGTATCTGCATCAGCGGTAGAATTTCCTCGTATGACAACTCCCTTGCTCTGGACTGAGAAGTTTTGGGTTGCCTCATTGAGTTTCGCTTGCTTGGCATCGCAGGATTCTAGTTTTGCAGCAGGGATTCTTGCATTTGAGATCATTGCTGTTCCACCTTATCCATGGTCAGGTTTACGATTGGTTTCAGGTGCACTGCAGGTCCTTCTGCAGGGCTGTGTCGCCTTTCGGGGCATTCTCATTCATAGTCCAAGGGCTGAACAGACAGCAGCCTGGTCTTGCATATCCATTCTCAACGAGAAAGCATCTCGCCATCACCACAGTGGCTTACCTCTTCAACTCTCACTTCCCGATGGGCTGAAAGGCGCAATCTCTTCTTCCTGCAAGCCGTTAACGGAACCCGATGGCGGCAAGTTGTCTGCTTATGGGAGGCGAATTTCCATGTGAATCGGTCGCTTCTTAGTTCCGAATACGACTTTGCTGTAACGTCCGCACTCTAGACAGTAGACACCCGTGACATTCTCGGATCAGAATCTCTTTGAAATCAACGTAGTGTTCTTGCATTCTGATCCAATGCAAGTCCAGTCAGGTGGTCCACATCAATTTCAATTCCCCTTTAATATGTTATAACTAATTCAGATCGAGCTACGTTTCTTTTCCCATGTGAACCGACAAACAGATCCTGAAGGAACTTTCTAGATTTAATCGGAGCTCTTGCTTTCAACTCTCAAGGATTTAGTTTATGGGCCAGGTTGATTGAAATGTGGGCCTAAGATGGGCCTACATAAGCAAGAAATAGTTGCTAGGTCTTTTGGGCCCATAGTGGTAATACTCAGTAGCAGACGGATCGCAACCGTCCATGCCGCTTACATCAAGCAACGACCCTGATCCGTCCTCGTCAGGCTATTTTACCTTCTTGCCCTGCCTCGAGGCGGAAGGTGTGAGCGCTTTTATGTAATTTCGGCTGCTAGGTTTTTAGAGTAAAAAGCTCGCTCTCACACGGCTCAGCTGCCTCCCTTCGACAAACCCTAGCTGCTGAGCAGGCATTTGGTTCTGTGAGACCGCAGGGACGCCCTAGCTGCAACAATGGGTACTTCACTGCGTCATCCATTGTTCTCTGTCAATGGAACTTCGTTGTTCGACACGTTTTGGTCGCGTCCAGAGATTTTGCTGATCCTGAGAATTGCTCGGTTGCCTTTGCAGGTATCTCCCGTGATTCTATGCACAAGAGGCGTGCCACTGGTGGCAAGAAGAAAGCCTGGAGGAAGAAGAGAAAGTAAGACCCAATCTCTTATCTATGTTGTTTCAAGTGCTGCTTATATGCGCGATGCTTAATTGCAATCTGAAGCACATTTAGATGGATTGTTCTTTATCTTTGAGAGTATATTAGATATATAGAAGCTGTTTTATGATGTTTTGATTAGCTTGATCCCTCCTCTGTGTCAGAGGAGTCGTCTTCTCCTTTAATGATGTCTCCTAGGTGTGCTTTGTATCAGTATAAATAGTATCGTTGTGGCAATGAACGCTTTGATCTGGGGACCCGATCCATTGGTTTAATTTTTGTAGTGAACAATGTGTTTTTTTTTTTTGTGTGGGTGATTTGTTAAAAGCTTGTTATGATTAGATTCATTCCTTTCAATCGAAAGAACAATATAGAGATTCTTGATAGTCTTGGATTTGCCTCACCAGTCAAGTCAGTTAAGTTGGTTCAAAGTGGTTCCTGTTTCCTTTTTCGATATTGAAAATTCACGAGTTTTTAGGTCTCGTTAGCATCCAATAATGAATTATCATGTCGTGGAAATTATAGATTTGCAATTTTATCTGAATTTACCTACGTTTGGTCTCTCTGATTGATTTGTATTGTATTGCCTCCTTTGTATAGGTATGAGCTTGGAAGGCAGCCTGCCAACACAAAACTGTCGAGCAACAAGACAGTCAGGAGGGTTAGGGTTCGAGGTGGAAATGTCAAGTGGCGTGCTTTGAGGCTTGACACTGGAAACTACTCATGGGGAAGTGAGGCTGTGACTCGTAAGACAAGGATTCTTGATGTGGTGTACAATGCATCAAACAATGAGCTGGTCCGTACTCAGACTCTGGTGAAGAGTGCCATTGTTCAGGTCGATGCTTCCCCATTCAAGCAGTGGTATCTTCAGCATTATGGAGTTGACATCGGCCGCAAGAAGAAGTCTCAAGCAGCCAAGAAAGAAGGAGAGGCAAGGGATTGCTGCCCAATTACACCTATGCTTTTACTGCAAATAGGAGGGCTTTTCCCTGAGCCTTTGCTATTATTATATTTTGTTATTTATGCTCTGAACTTATTTTGTCAATAGGAGGGTGAGGCTACTGCTGAGGAGGTGAAAAAGAGCAACCACGTGCAGAGGAAGTTGGAGAAGCGCCAGAAGGAGCGTAAGCTGGACCCACATATTGAGGAGCAATTTGGCAGCGGTCGTCTACTAGCATGCATCTCATCCCGGCCCGGGCAATGTGGACGTGCTGATGGGTAAGCATATCCTGTTCTCTTTGTTCTTTATACGCATTTGGAGTCAAAGTCCTAAGGATTCAGCAAAGAATTGAATGTGCCTTTCCATGTCTATTTTGGGTTATTCTCCCATGCTGGTGGGTCATATTTTACATAATTCTACGAGATGAGAGAATCTCGTCAAATTTGATTGCATTGTGGTGGAACTGGATAGTTCACTGTGTTGATCCTAATTGCAGGAATGGATACTTGGCTGTTCACTTATCATTGTGTATTTCACTTTAAATTAATGACGGTGGAGATGATGTCACTGCAGGTACATATTGGAAGGCAAAGAGCTCGAGTTCTACATGAAGAAGATCCAGAGGAAGAAGGGCAAGGGAGCAGCTGCTTAATAAAATCTTGAGGATTAGCTTTTCTCGTGTCTCTGTCCTCTGGACAAAGGAACTTGCTTGGAGATGAGTTAGTTTTGTCTTTTCTACATCTAGTTTTGATACCATTGAACTCGAACTAGAGTATTTGTTTTCAATTCTGTTTCTCCCGCGGCACCCCCCACCCCCCCCTCCGTTTCTTTCCTGTGGTGATCTAAGCTATATTTCTTGCATGTTGCATTTTCAAAATTTGTCCGAGGTTATCCTTGTCGTGGGTTTGGAACTTGTTGAAATTCGAGGTGGCTAGCTTTCATGTGCAAAAAATCCATTCCCAATTCTTTATGGCATTGATGAGCCTTGACATGGCTCCTCTTCGTGCCAAAGATAGTCAGTCTTTATGTGTTTTCGGTTGATGTCTGTCTACCGGGTGTCTGTAATGCTGAAGCAGTGGACTACCACTCATCCGGCTGGCGGTTTTTCTCAGTAATTCAAGAAAACTACAAACTACCTTTCTTGGGGAGAAGTATCAAAAATATACAACCCATTTACCTGAGAAGCTTTACCCCATTGGCAAAGAAACATTGATTATATATCTTTTAGAAATTCATGTACAGTCAAAACTAGGAGAAGAAAATATGTTAGTTTTAATATCATAAATTGGAATTTTATAATCCCATGGTGGGGCTCTAAAGGAAGGAATCTATGCGTTTGAAAATATTATAATATTTTATCAGTTTTTTTTTAATATGATATGGACTTTCAAGTGGGTAGCTTTAACCTCTAGAGAATATGATACACCCTTTTCTTACCATGATAAAATTGATTTTCCCTGGCCATTTTAGCCGTAAGCTTGATGGTCCTGTCATTTTAACTTATCCAGCCACGGACGAATAGGAAAGTAAGAATTCCGCTATTATAGTACTTTGCGCCGGTTACTGGCATGGAAGTGTAGTTGCGGTTTAATTGGGCAGGATTTACATGAGATGGATCTGCATGTATTTTTCGAAGTTGAATTTAGCTAATTTTTTTGGAGAAAGTTTGCATTTTTACTCTTTTTAATTGATAATTTGAATTTGAATTAATTATAGTTTATTGTACTAAAAAATGTTTTCCTAAGATATTTAATTAATATTTCAGTTTTCGGCCCACTGGGGATTATGAGGCCCAATTAAAAGCAGGACCAAATGGGCCTGGGCCTTGTCCTGCCTTATCTTCTCCATGCGGTGGGCTCCCTCGAGAGCAGAACGAATCTGCACTACACTATCCAAGCAATGCGCTTGACACGTGTGAATGTACAGAGGATCGGCTTACGCGTGTCATCTCATGCTGCAGAGCGAACACTCCCGCCCTGTTTCCCGGGCAAAGCCTCTCTCTTCTAACAGCTCCTTCAGCTCAGCGCCCTGCAAGACCTCTTCTCTCTCTCTCTCTCTCTCTCTCTGTGGTGACAGATCACAGATGCCTCGTGCAGGAGACTGAAGCCTTGAACTGAGTGAAAAATGGCGTTTAACGAGTTAGCTCAGAACCTTGGAGGCGACCACGAGCAGGTGATACCGATAACTGTATTCGTGGCGATCTTGTGCCTCTGCTTAGTCATCGGCCACTTGCTCGAGGAGAACCGATGGGTTAATGAGTCCATTACGGCCATTTTGTTCGTGAGTAAACTACTGGTTTCTTGGCTGGCTCTTGGAGGTTTTAGCTTCTTGAGTTTTTGACTCGTGAAACGCGATGTAGTCATGCTTCGTTTAAATTCGTTTAAGCTAATGTGGATGGACGGGTCGATTGAATCGTTTCATCTGTCTGAACTATTTTTGGATCTGCTACATATGCTTAAGCCAATAAGCTGCATGGTTTAGGAATGCAAAGAGTTTCATAGTTCTAAATGATTTTTTCCTCTTAACTATTCAGAAGACTACTGCTCTGTTGTGACCGGCTGAATAACAACTGAGTTGAGAGCATACAAGTAATCTTTAGTTCGTAATGGGATGTATGGAAAACTGAAGTTGTTGTGCCTTCGAAGTTGCCTTTGGTCATAGTTTGGTCTGGGCTTCAGTGTTGAAGGCTTGATATAATACTTCTGTTTTGCATTATTAAGAGGATCTCTTTAACATCTAGAGCGTGTGCATCACAATGCACAAGCAAATGCAATGTATCCTCCATTGCATTACAATGCTCTCACCTAGTAGAGTTGTGATCAAGAGTTCTCTTGATCCTCAAAGCACATAACATCAACAACAAAAACTCTTTGTAGAGAAAGAGTTGTTCCAAACAAGATATCTTGATGATGCCCACTTTTCTAAGCAATCAGTACAAGGCCACCCTACCTTGTGTTGATCCAGCAGTTTGATTTATTTTGCGAATGAGCATCCTAAAACAGTTTGTGGTACTCTTCTTGTGCAGGGGTGCCTTAGTGGGACAGTTATCCTGTTAGGGAGCAGGGGAAAAAGCTCTCACATCCTAAGGTTTAGCGAAGAATTATTCTTCATTTATCTCCTTCCACCTATAATATTTAATGCTGGGTGAGAGCAATCTTTTTACTCTAGCCTGTCTCTGAATCAGCAATAGTAAAACAACTATTCAGCATCATCAGAATTACGTGGTTCACTTTCTTCAGATTTCAGGTTAAGAAGAAGCAGTTCTTCCAGAATTTTTTCACCATAATGCTTTTCGGGGTGGTTGGTGTTTTCATTTCTGTCTTTATTGTGACAGCTGGTAATTTTGATTATTGTCATTTATTTTTGTCAGGAAAGTTTGTTGAATTTCTGGCTTAATCCTGATAGTTTCGTGGGACTGAGTGGTAGATTGTGTTTTGCTCCTTGGTTTAGGGAGCTGGTGGCTTTTCCCAAAATTAAGATTCAACGGTCTTACAGCGCGGGATTATCTGGGTGAGACATAGTCCGTTTTTCCTCCCTTCTGTCAAAGTTTCTCAATATTTATTTCATAATTTAATTAGTGACCTTGAATTGCAATCTCTTTTGCGTGGTCTAGCCATTGGCACAATCTTTTCATCAACTGATACAGTGTGTACGCTGCAGGTTAGTCTTTTAGAGTTCCTTCAGTTTGTGCAGATGATTCTTTTCACTGATGGTTTCTCTAAGGTGTTACATGCACATGTAGGTTCTCCACCAAGATGAGACACCTCGACTGTACAGCTTAGTTTTTGGAGAAGGAGTGGTGAATGATGCAACATCTGTTGTTCTGTTCAACGCTGTTCAAAAGCTTGATGTTACCAGACTTGATAACCGGACAGCCTTTCATATAGTTGGAGACTTTTGCTACTTGTTCTCCATGAGCACTGCTCTAGGAGTTGTAGTGAGTTCCAAGTTTTTTAATGCATAGTGTGATCAAAGGATACAGCAGAATGCAGCAAGTTGGTGGTTTATTTAGAAGCTTTTGGATTTCTTATGGAACCATACTGTTGATTTCCGTTATCTCACTTTCTAGTAATGATGCTGCTTGCATAGAGATATGAAAGTTTTTGGCAGATCTTTTGCTATGCCCAATTAATCTTTCGGGGTTGAAATAGACATTGCATTTCTTTATAAGCTTCTTAAAATAATGTACATGGTTTGAGTAACTTCACTGTCATGTCTAGAACTGCATTGTGAGATAAATGCAGATTTAGAGGGTCCCTATTTTACATCATTGAATTTGTGAGGCCTATGCCTTTAGAGATGATTGCAATGTCTGTTAATTTGATCATTCTATCCCAGTATGTTCTCAAACTTAGGGAACCAATGTTAAAAGATGCTTGTAAGTACCTTATCTGCTAATATCTCAATCAAGTGGAGATTGTCAACCAGGTCTTCTTAGAATTGCCAGTCTTTCAACTAGATTAGAAGAGCATGGTCCTTATGACCACGTCAATGGAGTTTGAAAATTAAGTTGTCACTATAACTGTCACTACTGTTTCATGTTGAACTTCATAATTCATTGGACAAGTATAAACTAGTCAAATTTATAGTCTTTTTTCTGAAATGGTGGCTACAAGATGCATCATGTTAACTGTATATGGGTGTCAAAGCACCTATGAGGAGCCTGTTTTCCGTTGTTAACATCTGATTTATAATTTCAAAGGATATTCTGATGGTTAATGCGTCTTTGCGTTGATGCTTGATTTGTGTGCAGACTGGACTTCTGACATCATATAGCCTAAAAACCTTGTACTTTGGAAGGTAAGGTTCCATGATCTAGGAGAGTAAGAAATTTTGTCTGGATGCAACATTTAAAAGATATAATAAAGTTCAAAGAAATGCGTGGCACACTCATTCTGGACTATTGTATACCTTGTGAGATGATGTGGCAGCTTATCATTCTCATTTCTACTTGGGTACAGACATTCCAGTGTCAGGGAGATTGCGCTGATGGTCCTAATGGCATATTTATCTTACATGTTGGCTGAGGTAACGGCATTGATTGCAGTCCAAAGGATCTTCATTTTCCATTTTTTGGACTTTAAACATTGTAACTTCCATTTTCTTGTTGAGCATGTCTGCTGTAGGATTATCAAATCTTAAGTTTCACTTTTCTTTGCAGTTGCTGGAACTAAGTGGGATTCTCACAGTTTTCTTCTGTGGAATTCTCATGTCACACTACGCATGGCATAATGTGACGGAGAGTTCAAGAGTCACAACCAGGTGGTAGTCATTATTGTTTTATCATATCAATTTTTTGGTATGAGGCGCTTCTTCTGGGTGGTTTGATATCTATGGCTCATCTTGACTTCCGCAGGCATGTCTTTGCAATGATGTCATTTGTTGCAGAGACATTCATATTTCTGTATGTTGGGATGGATGCTCTTGATATCGAGAAGTGGAAAACGTCAAAGTTAAGGTATGATCAGGGAAGGTTGCAATGAACCACTGGGAGCAGATCTTGCCAGTCACAAGATTTTGTACATTGCAGGGCCTTCTGCACTAATATGCACTTTGATGTGCTTTGCATTGTTCCATGCTTGTGGCATACATGATTATGCTTAAAGGCCGAGGATTAATTCATGGTGGGAGGATCTGGCTATTAACTTTTCGGAAAATAGATGGTCTGGTTACATGTTGGTGTCCATGCAAAACATGAGATCTATGCCTTTTCACAATCCTAATTTTTTGGCATGAATTATTCTTAGAAAAAGGCTTATTTGTTATGCCTAAAATCTTGTTTGACAGCTTAGCATTTTCAGAATTTCAGCAATTATTCTTGTAATACAAGAATTCTCAGAGTGTTCATCCTTGTACTTGTTCTGGAACGTGATATAAGTCCAAAAGGGCTTCAAATCATACCTTAGGTCTTCAATATTTGAGATTGATTGAAATAGGAATATGCAGTAGTCTGTTTTTGAGGATAAGCAGAGGGCTTGCCCTTTCTGCACCAAGATGTTAGCTGTACTGTATAATCAAGGTTGACTGGAAATAGAAGCTCCAGAAAATATAGGTTTGTATTTTGGCTTTGCTACAACTCCCCTGCTCTCTCAGGTGCCAGTGGTTTTTGATGCAGTTTTGGAACTTCCATGGGCATTTATGGTGTCCTAATCTTGTTGATACTGCTGGGTCGTGCTGCGTTTGTTTTTCCTCTTTCGATCATTTCCAATTATGTCAATAGACGTGCTGACAGAATATCCTCTCTCACTTTCAGACATCAGGCAAGGAATTTGAAAGAACTAGTTAACATTGCATGAAAGGTTGATCAAGTATGGTTTCTCTCACAATAATAATCTTGTCTAGGTAATCATCTGGTGGGCTGGGCTTATGAGAGGGGCGGTTTCTATTGCATTGGCTTTTAAACAGGTTGGTCATGTGTTTAATAGTGATTTGTTCATTGTCTAAAGCATCTCCTCAGAATAATAACAGAATTTAATGCGCTGTGTGTTTCTATTGGCCTGTGAAGTTTACGCACTTGGGAGTCATGAAGGATGAAGTAAATGCGACAATGATTACGAATACAAACATAGTTGTACTCTTCACGACACTGGTATGCTGGCTAGCTTTCATTGTTTTTTGCATTGAAAGAACATCCAGGAAAGATGGGGAGATTTGTCACTGTAGTGAGCTGCTTACAGGCAATGCCATTTGATCAAAGCAACTATTCATGGAATGTGGCAGGAGACCTTTCATTTGAAAGGAGGCTATATTTTGCAGTGGCTTCTATATGCTATGTGATGGCATAGTAAAGAACCACCGACTGTACAAACGGGCTTCATAAGAGGTTTCAGGTATAATTGTGCATATATCTCTGTTTTTGGTGGTTGCAGGTATTTGGCTTCTTGACAAAGCCACTAATACGCTACATACTTCCACATGGAGGAGCCAGCAATCGGATATCTCGGGAACCAACAATCTCAAAGGATGACCAGATGCTACCTCTGCTGTCTATGGAGGTGTCCGCAGCGACCAACCTCCTACGTGCTAAAGACAGCCTGTCCATGCTTATAGAGAGACCCATCCACACAATACACTCGTACTGGAGGAAATTTGATGACACCTACATGAGGCCCATCTTCGGAGGGCCGATCAGCGGCCGGTAGCTGTAAACCAAGCTACTGGAAGAACAGCAAGACACGCCTGGGATGCAGCAACAGAGAATGAGGTTGTCATAGTTCTTGATGAGGCTATGATAGATGGTTAGTGCAAGCGTACAGTTTGGAGCTGTCTGAGCTGACCCATCGATGACGACACGTAGTATACCAGACCTGTCACATTTTCAATCCGTGGATCCCAAAGGCTATTTGGCCAAAAGACAGGATGCCATGCGGTGGAGCACTCGGCAATAGAAAAATGTACCGCGAGAAGTTTGTTTGTGTGCTGAAGTTTTATAGATCCTTCTCAATGAATATGACATTACGATATTATTACTGAGAATAGCAACCCAAGGGATCGTCTGCACGAATTCACAGAGAGGAATTTATGTACTTTTTTCATGAGGGGGAGTTTCCACCGAGAAATCATACTCAGAACCTCTTTGTTCTGTGATTGGATATCGGCATACCAATTACCAATGCCTCTTGCTATGTATTGTTACTAGGGATCAGGTCCTCATCTAGGAGGGAAGCAGGTGAAGTTGGTCGGAACTCCTGGAATCAAGCCGTCATCCAAGATTTATAATAAAGCCATCTGAACGACTTGAAAGAGATTAGCAACCCCAACCTCCGCAATCGGAAACCTGAGTTTCTGATGTTTATAACTGAATAAGCATCCATTACCAAATGACTTGAAAAGGAAGGGGATATAACATTCCACGTTTCTCCTGACTTGCCTGCACTTTACAAGGATAGAAATTCCCATAGATAGAGATCAATCTAACCTAAGTTGCCATGTTAGAAACAGTACCCTAAGGACAACATTCATCAAACCTCCATCCCTGTACATGGAATGCTTACATAACCTTGAGAACATGAGTCTTCTAAGCAATCAAAAGCTAAGACTTAATATATACTTACTCCGATTGACTTCCACAGAAACCACAGTGTCTGCACGCACGCACGCCCGCCCGCCCGCCTGCAAGGAACCATGGGACACTGCATCAGGAACAAGCATAAGCTAAAAGGTTGCGACATCTCCAATAAGGTAAGACTTAACAGCATCGTGAGTCTGATATGGACATTCTCGTCATCTATACCATTGAGAGGAACAGCTCCCAGAAATACAACATGACATAGGCAACATAGAGCGGTAAACCTAAGCATCACATAGACGAATTCGAATTAACCAGCCAACTCGCAACCTGTCACGTTCTTCCGACTAAGTGCCGCCCCAGCACTCCAGGTATGTCCAAAGCACGGATGCTTTGACATCCAAAAATCTCTTGCAGCTTTGCATCACAAATGATCATCATTGTCTGAGGATCCTGAGATATTAAAAGGCCCAACAGAAACAAGTGAGCATATCAATTGTTATGTCGTTCTCTGAACAATTTAGCAGACTTTTACAATCACCAAAATCAGGAACAGGCATATTTCATCCACTTTCATTTTCTCAGGACTACAGCTCGCAATCTATGCTTGTCGCCAAAACATAAGTTATAGACAATACAGGACCTAGTAAGCTGCTCGAATCCCTCTTCTTGCCAATGGAAGTCCTATTATTACTGTGACTAGTCCATAGTGCATGTACCATCAAACAAATGAAGCTCCCAGCAAAACCAGTAACATATCTATAGATTTGCTCCCCCATTCAAATTCCATGATTGAAAACCAATTTCACCATATGAGTAAGCTAACTGCCTACTGGAAAAAAAAAAAAGAAGGAAGTAAGCTAACTACCTGGAGTTGATTCACATTTATGTATTCCCAAATGCGCTTGGTAATATCTGATTGAGGCATCTCCCTGTTGCTAACACCAAAGAAGTTTGCAAGTGCTTCTGATATTTGAACAGAAGGATCAGCTCCAGAATCCACGTCTACCTTCTGCTTCTTCAGTTGAGACTCTTCTGCAAGCAGAGTACAGTTTTTCTCACAATTATACTGTCAAACAATGCATCAACCATGCGCTGGAATAAATCATTACATCACTGAACACATACTTGTTGGCTCAAGAGGGCTGATATGTTTAGCTAGCAATTTGTTCATCTTGAACATGTCAGTGCAGTCTGTTTCAAATACTATACGCAGTTCATCATTGCAGATGATCTTCCTCTTATTGTTAGGGTCTTGGAGATTATTCTTCCTTATGTATGCCCATAATTGTTTCACAATCTGCATGAAAGCAATGCAAACATGTCATCTGGCAACTGATGTACAAGCCATTTCCAACTGAAACAGATAAAAGAATATCTCAAGAAAATAAAATGGTTAAGGATTATGCAAGACTCGGACCTCAGTTCTTGGCATTGCGGGCTGACCAACAATGACCTGGAGTTCAGGTGAAACACTGCACAATTTGT
This sequence comes from Sonneratia caseolaris, assembly GCA_900006705.1. Taxonomy (NCBI): domain Eukaryota; kingdom Viridiplantae; phylum Streptophyta; class Magnoliopsida; order Myrtales; family Lythraceae; genus Sonneratia; species Sonneratia caseolaris. The sequence goes on from CXYZ01003051.1 coordinate 2,018,985, forward strand.
TCAATCCCCCAGCTCCACCTTTTCTTTTACCTTTCGCTGGAACGCTACACACATAAAAGCCAAAAGTCATCAGCTGCTAAGCATATCTCAATGGAAATTAATAGAAACTCACCAGAAAGATCACCACTAGAAATTGAAGAATTTCGAGATCAAGGAAATTGAGAAAAGTTTCTGGGTCTAAACCAAAACACAACTCGTCCATAGCAGCAAACAGGAGCAGATAGGCTAAAGATGTAATGTAAACATAACTAAAATGCTCCCCGCCACTTCAATTGGCAACAATATGCTTACACAATCAATAACGCGAAATTATTGAAACCACACCGCCAACACCAGCACCCCCCCCCTCCCCCACATTTTCAAAATGCCTTCTAGCTCAGAGACCCGATAACAATTACCAGAAATTGAGAATTGAAATTATAAATACCAATCATATGCAAATTCAAATACGGCGCGGCTACCCAGCTAAGAAAAGAACGGCAATCATGAAAGCTCCAGTCTTTTAAGAGGCATGCAGTAAAACCGACAGAGTAGGGTTTCGAAAATTCGAGAAGAAAATCGCGAACCTCTCCTTGGCGGGCTCCGGGAGCGAGACGTTGACAAAATGGGAGTCGGGCTTGACGGGTTGCGGAGGTGCGGGCTGGTGGTGAGGGACAGACACCGGGACCGGGACAGGGGCAGGGACAGGGTGGGGGACAGGGACATGGGCTGGAAACGAGTGGAAGGCGGAGGAGGATGGTTGGAAATTAGGGTTCTGGGGAAGGGAAAAGTGTTCCTTCTGCGGGGGCTGGAGGAGGAGTTGGATCTGTGAGCGGATGAAGTCGAGCTTGTGGGAGAGGTCGAGGCCACCGAGTTTGGACTGGACCTGCTGGACGACGTCGCTGAAGGTCGTCTTCGGGCCAGCCGACTCCCTCAGCACCGTCTGCAGCGCCTGCAATATCTCTTGGTCCGTTGCCATTTCTTCAGCCTCCTCCCTCTCTCATATATGAAAAACAAACGAAATCAAAAATCAATGACAGCCCTCTCTCTCTCTCTCTCTCTCCCTCTCTCTCTCTCTCCCCCTCTCTCAGAATCGCTGTGTTTCTTTCTTCCTGTCTCTCTCTCTCTCTCTTCCCGTCCCTTTCTCTCTCCTCTCCTGTGTCTTATCTTTAGATGCTAACAGCCCCTCTCTTTATCTCCTCGGTGAAATGACGAAATGCCCTCGTGAGGGAAGCTCTACTACCCGCTGGTCACTTCAATATATCACCGGCCAATTGAATTTTCCTCTCCCTCCCCGTCCGTGCTCGGGCCTTGGGCTTATTGGGCTTTCCGGGTCGGAGTAAGCGTCGGCTCGGACCGTCATAAACTGGGTCGGATGAGTCCGGTTTGGATGTGCTATCCCACCCGATTGATGCTCCACGGTGTCCCTGATAATCGCGTTCTCTCTTTGACTGACGACACGTCAGAATTGCGCCCTGCTCAAAATTTTCACTTATTTTCTTCCAGTTTCAGAATTTAATAAGGGAAATCAATTTAGAAAATATATTTAAAAGAAAAAGAGAGAGAGAGAGAGAAAACAAGAGTACATGAAAATTCTACCGGCAGAAATTTAAAAAAAAAATAATTATATGATGTTGATGCGTCAGCCTTAAACCAACCACTCAGTGACACGGCCCACCACAAATTGACTTTTCAAGCTTTTGGTGTTTACGTCTTCCTCTCTTCCGATTATCGACTGTTGCATTTCCCCGCACCGACATGGACAGCGAAGCTCGAAGCTTCGTCAATGTCTGGCTCACAGCCGTCGCCTGCTTATGCTACTGCTACTTCGTCCCCAACCTCCCAAAGGGGAAGCCGAGGCTGCTGTCCCTCGTCCCGGTCTTTGCCCTCTTCGCCACCCTCCCTCTCCGCCTCTCCACCGTCCTTCCCACCGGCCTCACCGCCTTCTCCCTCACATGGCTCGGCAACTCCAAGCTCCTCCTCCTTGCCTTCGACGCCGGCCCTCTCCTCCCCAGGAAATCCCTTCCCATCTTCGTGATCCTGGCCTCCCTCCCCATCAAGGTCAGGCCGAGAGACCACCGAGCTCCCACCGCTGGAGTCCGGCCAGGACTTCCCCTAGACTGGGCCGCCAAGATCCTCCTGTTCTCTACCATGGTGGCTTCCCACGGTTACCATGACGCCATGAGCCCGAAGCTGCTCATGGCGCTCTACTCCTGCATGCTCTACCTCTTCATCGACGTCGTCCTCGGGTTCTTCATCATTGGGGTCCGATTTCTCGTCGGGGTCGAGCTCGAGCCGTCCTCCGATGAGCCCTACCTGTCCACTTCCCTGCAGGACTTCTGGGGGAGGCGGTGGAATCTCGTCGTCACCGGCACCCTGCGCCAGACTGTGTACAACCCCCTCCGGCGCTCGGCGGAGCCCGTCCTCGGCGTCCGCTGGGCCGCCCCGCCGGCACTCCTCGCGGCCTTCCTCATATCGGGCCTCACGCACGAGCTCCTGTACTACTACGTCACCCGAGCCGCCCCCACGTGGGAGGTCACGTGGTTCTTCGTGTTCCACGGGATGTGCGTCGTGCTGGAGGTCGGGGTCAAGGCGGCTGTGAAGGGCAGGTGGCGGCTCCATCCGGCGGTGTCAGGGCCGATGGCGGTGGCTTTCGTGGTGGTAACGGCCATGTGGTGGTTCTACCCGCCGCTGGTGAGGAGCGGGGCATATTCGAGGGCGATCGAGGAATGCAAGGCGCCGGTCAAACTTCTATATCAATGGCTTTAGATTCCAAGGGGAGGCGGCTACCATGATCCCCTCTAGATCCAACAAAAACTTCGTGACAATAATGTTATAATTTGTAAAGCACGTGCGAAGCACATGAGCATAATATTGTTTTTTTTCCTCTTAATTTTTCTTTTTCTTTTTAACCTTGTGATTATTCATCATTGAAGTGTCTCCTACGCCCACCATACAAGGGAACTTGAACTTACTGTGTAATCAAGCCACTACGCACTCAACCTTCATGGGTGGTGCTTTAAATATCTTTTTTTTTTCCTTATATAGATGATATGATAGGGAGAGATCGTCCTCGCTAATTTAAATTTGATCTGATTAACTCACTTAAGTGATGAAAATTTTCTAATATAAACTATTTAAATGTATAATATTTGAATATGAGATGTCAAATAATTTTAATAAATTTATTAATTTTGTAAATTATCATTTCTTATACTGTCAAACACCATGAATGGAACAAAAATTTTCCTACCATAAGTGTTATATTACATTAGTCTAGAAAATAGAGGATTAATTGCAAATTGAATTGTTCATTAAAGCATTTCTCTCTTTTTTTTCCCGAAAATTTCCTTTTAATGATGTCAGAAATGGATCATTTATCAGCTTGACGGCTTATGATATCTTAGTCAATGGCTGGCCCAATAACTAGAATATTATGGACCCATACTCACCCGTCAGTGGACCCAACACCAATTGGGGCAAAACCGCAATTACCTAAACTCTTGGGCCATCCGCGAATTATCTCACTTCCCTCTTTGGTTTTGACATAAGGCATTATATTTGACATTATTTTCTCTCCCTTGAGCGACGAAGGGGCAAAAGATTTCAGATATACCAAATTGAGCTCAATCTCTCTATCTCTCTCTAACATTGTCTTAAGTTGTTGTTTCTCTCTCTGGAGAAGGCACCTAACGGTGACTGTGTAATTGAGGATTGTCTTGCATTGGTTAAGCACCGGAAGCAGCTCCCTGCAGCTCCGGGGTGGCGTTTCAAACGGAAGCCCTTTTTTTGTTCTCATAAAGCAGGTGGCGACAAAGATTGCTAATATAATCCGCAAGTAGGTGGCGATCATTGATTCTTCGATTAGGGGCTTTCCGCTCGGGTCTGATTTTTGCATGCCCTGCTGTTGATTGCACCCCTTGCTTGGGACAATTGGGAATTTTGAAATTAGGGTTGCCACATGAGGTGGCGGCGACCTCGATCCTTGCCTGCTCTAATTTGTTTCTGGTTCTGATAATTTGATAGACGATGGGGTTCGCTTGCTGCCCAGTAGTGCTTTGTTTTCATCTGCGATTGAATATGTACATTGAATTGACTCCTTAGCAAGCATTCTTACTGAGCAGTGCGTCGCAGGGGAGCTAGAGATGTTGACCAGATTCTAGCATGTAACTGTGCGGAGATACTATTAGATTCTCCTACAGCACTCAGTAGTTGAGGTTGGTTGGATTATCCAACGAAAGTTTTTTGCTGCTGGTGGAACTAAATTTTTGTGTAAATTTGTTCACAACTCCTGCCTGTCAAGTATGTTGTATGTGATCAATAGAGGCAGTGGATCTTTTTGTCGCATGCTACAAAAGAATAGCGATTTCTGCTTATTGAAGCCAGTCAGCTGCTTCATAATCCCTGGGACCAAATCTGTAGTATGCTTGAGGAATATGGCATGGTCTAATTTCTTATTTATCATTTAAGCTTTTGGTTTATGGTCGTTTCAAATGCATTTAAATTAGTGTAGTTGAAGGTTGAGGCCATAGCGCAAGATATGTAAAATTACCTGACAATATAGGTCAGTAATTTCACTGTTTATTATGCATATGCCTTAATAATCAGAATCTGCAATTTCCATTGGGAATTACTATCATGGATCTGACTAGATGGGAGAGAATAACTGTCAGTGAAGTAAGTGAGGGCACTTTCCCCTGCCAGAGCATACATATATGTATCCCTTGAAGTCTTAGCCTCTGTTGATCATAACATGCCTTCCCATAGCTATTGCCATTTGATGCTTACTGGATGAATGGGCCTTTGATGTTTGAGAATCTTTTAGTTTCTTCCACATATTCATTTAATATTTATGTTCCAGGCGTAGACTGTCCTATAATGGCTGTTCAGGCTCCTGTCAAGCTGAATGTGTCTGATGATTTTGAAGAAGAGGAAGGCCCGGTGATTTTCAAAAGGCCCAGCTCATCATCTAAGCCAAATCAATTGAAGGCTGAACTGAAGAAGCCATCTTCTCAGAGGCTTGATGGACAGCCAAGGATAAATAATTTAAATGGTCAAAATTCCAGTCCTCAAAAAAGTAAGGTAGTGCCTTCATCCAAGCCATGCTCCATGAAGTCACCAGCAGGAAACTCTACAAAACCGCCTTTAGCAAATCCAAAGGCATCAACTTCATCAGCAGAGCTGTTGCCAATGAGGCTACCTAAGCCATCAGCATCACTAGATATTCAGTCCAGACAGAGCAAACCTACCAATGTAAAAGAGGAATCTGATAGCGATTCTGAAGATAAAAAACCACTTATTTCTAGGAGGCTTGGTACCTCTGGTAGTGGCAGCAAAGGTCAAAGTCCAGCAAGTTTGTCTCAGCCATCAAAGAAGGCTTCTGTTCAAGATTCTTCTGATAGCTCAGATGATGATAAACCTATTTCATCTAGAATCTTGCAGAAATTCAATGATGGGACATCAGCTTGTAAGCCTTGTGTATCTACTGAAAAGAAGCTCACATCTTCAAAAATAAAGCAAAATGGTCTTGCCTCAGGTGAAGATCTGCGAGAATCAACAGTTATGACCAATAAAAGACCACTTGAGAAGATCCATTCCTCTGACCAGTCATTAGTTAAAAAGCTAAAGGTCTCAGATGCATCTTCTGCATTAAGAGCTAAACAATCTGTTAAAGCAGAGTCTGATGATGATGACCTCATTCCGATTGCTCAGAGAATGAAGAAGCCAGCAGCAGCTGCATTTGGAAATAAGTCATCGTCTGTTAAGGAAAAGATAACAAAAGTTGTTCCGACAAAATTTAAGAAGACAAGCAAAGAGTCCAAGAAAGCAACAAAGAAATCAAAATACTCTACAGCAACCAAGGTACCACCTGGTTCTGGTGATGGGCAGAAAAAGTGGACTACGCTGGAGCACAATGGCGTCATTTTTCCACCTCCATACAAGCCCCATGGTGTGAAGATGCTTTATAAAGGGAAGCCTGTTGACTTGACACCTGAACAAGAGGAAGTTAGTGTCTTCTTTCACTTGCTGTCATCTTCCTATTCCAATCCACTTCCATGTGTATATACTGAATTTCTTGAAGGTTAGTCAGAGTTTTTCATAATAAAAATTTCCTTATGCAGGTAGCAACTATGTTTGCAGTGATGAAAGACACAGACTATATGCAGAAAGATAAATTCAAGGAAAATTTCTGGAATGATTGGAAAAAAATTCTTGGGAGTAAGCATGTCATTCAAAAGTTGGAATACTGTGATTTCACCCCAATGTATGACTGGTATCAACAGGAGAAGGAGAAGAAGAAACAAATGACCAAAGAAGTAAGTTGATTAGTTGGCCATAGAAGAATTGACTTTGTACTTAGGTTTTTGTTGTTATCTATTCACATCACTTGGGTAATGAGTTATTATGCCATGTTTTCTGTGATTTATGAACTTTAGAGTGCCAGTTTTGGACTGAGTGAAATTGTTCAATGATGATGGTTATGTTACTGTTCTGAATTACATTTAACATCAATAAGAAAGGAAACTGTGATGGGAGTTGCATGAAATTAGACTATAAGTGCTTTCTTCTGGCATATAGGATCTGCAGCTGTAATATTCAAAATAATGGCTTCATGTACCCAACATCACATCCGTGAGGGTTCTGAATTGTGGAATTAGACTTTTCATTTAATGAAGCAATGCTGTGATGAGATATAAAACAGTTCTTAATATGGGAGGCTCTAGTAATTATGTATCATAAAGCTAGTTATATTAAAAAAAGGAGGCATCATAAAGTTAGTTGTTCTGGAAGTTATCAGCAATTAATGTTTGACGAATGAATATTTTTACACTCCTCATTTCTTATATCTACCTCTTCTTTCGTATTTGTTTTGGTCCTTCTACCATTATTCTCAAAGGCTGCAAATCACTCACTCAAGCATTATGTTAACTCCCTGTCCTTTATTTGTAGGAAAAGAATGCACTTAAGGAAGAGAAATTGAGGCAAGAGGATAAATACATGTGGGCCGTGGTTGATGGTGTCAAAGAGAAGGTTACCTAAGTTTAATAATCTCCATCAATAAACAGTTTATGATTTTACGATGAACTTTAGTTTGAATATATTATCTTTGTTCATTATCATACAATTGTATATCTGTATCCATCAATTTTGTTTACTTCTCTGATTCTAAATTTCAGGTTGGGAACTTTAGAGTTGAGCCACCTGGATTATTTCGAGGTCGCGGAGAGCATCCAAAGGTTGTATATATCATGTTTCATGCTTGTTACTTTTAAGTTGCATGGCTTTCTAATAACTGTTTTCTGACATGCCACTTTATGCTATTGTCCATAAATGTGTCAATTTATTGATTCTGGACATCTTTAATTTGACATTAGATGGGAAAACTGAAAAAGCGTATCCGCCCAAGTGATATAACAATTAATATTGGGAAAGGTGCTCCAGTTCCTGAATGTCCTATCCCTGGTGAAAGGTAATATTACCTCAGCAGCCTAAAATTTAGTAATAATCTTAAGCCTTTTCCATGTGCTCATTTTTAACAACAATGTGACAGATGGAAAGAAGTAAGACATGACAACACGGTCACTTGGTTGGCTTTTTGGAATGATCCTATAAATCTGAAGGAGTTCAAATACGTGTTTCTCGCTGCAAGCAGCTCTTTGAAGGGCCAAAGTGATAAAGAGAAATATGAGAAAGCAAGGATGTTGAAGGTGGGCCTCCAAGTTCACTGAATATTTGTTTTAATTCCTTATGGATTTTTGGCCTGAATGAGTTTGTGAATTGAACTTTGACAACTTCTTCTTTTACCATAGAGTTACATACATAACATCCGGACAGCCTACACGAAGAATTTCACGAGCAAGGATGCTTCAAAACGGCAAATAGCAGTTGCTACTTATCTGATTGATAAGTTGGCTCTGAGAGCTGGAAATGAGAAGGTACAATAGGTCAAAAACTTTTGGCCTGACTGAGTCTTCCTCCAATTGGCTTTGAAATTCTGGCTCTTTTTTTATTTTGGCAGACATGTAACAGATAATTATTCTGCGGTATTCTAGTAGGTGTCTTAATTTGTTGGATGATAGAAGATTAAGTTGCTGCATGAAACAATCTCCATTAGTGATATATAATTGCAATAAATATATAAAGGAATCAATGGCTGAGACTAGTATGAGTACCTGCCCAACTCCTGTTTTATGTCTGCCCAATTATTATTCATAGATGGCCGTGTATGCTTAAGATGTGCTCAATGAATGCACTTTGTGTTTCTTCTCTACATACTTCTTATTTTGAATGTACCATTTTATTATGCAAATGATTGATCCTTCTGTGCAGTCTTCTTACCCCTCCAGTCTCTTGTACATTTATGGGCATTTTAATTGATCCGCCTGCATATGCAGATAATTAAGTCAATAATGCAAAAGAGGTGTATGTTTGTGAATAAACATGTTTTTTCAGTCAGATGATACAGAAGCTTAGGGTAATATTTATATGGTATTTTGTGAATTTTTTGAAATATGTGATCTTAACAAAGCTTGTTCGATTGAGTGGATGAATCTTGAACACTTAGATCTCTCTTGTGGCCAGATATAACAATGATCCAATAATACATCTGTATGAAGTTTGTACTTTTGTGAGTTTCTTGGTGTAATTTGTTTCCAAATGTAGGATGACGATGAAGCAGATACAGTGGGTTGCTGCACATTGAAAGTGGAAAATGTGAAAGCAATTAGCCCAAACTCCCTGGAGGTAAAGTTTGAGCTTTCAGACATTTTAGATGGCACAAGTGCTTTATCTGACATTTTCCCCTAAACTGTTTAAATTTCAGTTCAACTTCCTTGGTAAAGATTCCATCAGATATGAAAACACAGTTGAGGTTGAGCTCCCTGTATACAAGGCAATTCTGCATTTCCAGGCAGGTCAGGAGACCCCTTTTTTTCTTTCGTAATTTTATGATAGAGGCTGGAACTTCATTTACCATATGAAATTGAAGTTAGGCTCACTCTTTATTTTTTTCCTTTTAGGGAAGAAACCTGGTGACCCTCTTTTTGATGAGCTAGATACCAGTAAACTAAATGCCCATTTAAAGGAATTGATGCCTGGCCTTACAGCAAAAGTTTTCCGTACATATAACGCTTCTATCACATTGGATGAGATGGTAAGCTCATGATTTTAATTGGTTTTGTTAACCTCTCTAAACCCTCCTACATACTATTGTGCTCTTTCTGCTGGCATTACTGAAAGGTCAATTTGTTGAGAGCCAATCCTGCATTTCTGATGAGTAGTCAATTCCTTTGTCTATATACATTTTTAATGATGGCGTTGGTCTTATCATGCATCTGGGAAATATTATCTGTAATTAATCTATTGTTGGGAGAATCATGTGCATGCCCATAATTCTCATTGCATGTGCAGAACCTTTAAACATACTCCTAAAACTCATAGGAAATAAACACTTTCTTTTGAATAATTCAACGACAGTTGAATCGGGACACGAAAGATGGAGATGTTGCTGAGAAAGTTGGAGTTTACAATCGTGCAAACAAAGAGGTACAAGTCCTTTTTGCATTTTTCTTTAGAAGTTTCTATCTGATTAGTGTTGGATCCCTGTGACTGAAGCATTAATCCACCCCCCCTCTTCCACCTTCCCTTTACTCTCCTTTTCCAGGTTGCCATCATTTGCAATCACCAGCGGAGCATTTCAAAATCACATGCTGCGCAAATGGAAAAGTTGACCGAGAAGATAAATGAACTAAAGGTGATGGTGATTGCTTATGTCTTCATCTCAATCCATCATAGTTGGAGTAATAGTTCAAAGTTTGTAACCCTTGCTGACTTTGTCCTTTTGGATGCAGGATAATCTGAAAGAACTGAAAGTAGACTTGGACAGGGCACGCAAAGGGAAACCTCCATTGAAGGATTCAGAAGGAAAGCGAAAGAAGAACTTGAGCCCTGAATCGTAAGTGAAATTAGGACTTACCTCTTCATTAGGGGAAATATCAGTTAATGTGCTCTTCCTAAGCAAGGGATGTTGCTGATATGTTCGGGTATGTGGCCTCAAATTGCAGAATAGAGAGGAAGATAGCTCAAATTGAAGCAAAGATAGAGAAAATGGAGCGGGATAAGAACACCAAGGAGGATTTAAAAACTGTCGCCTTGGGTACTTCAAAGATCAATTATCTGGATCCAAGAATCACGGTGGCGTGGTGTAAGCGCCATGAAGTCCCGATAGAGAAGGTATGTTTTTAGCCGCCCCAGGATCTTGCCATTATTATAGACCCTCCTTGTTATGTTTGAACCTTTCTTACTGTTGCTTGGAATCACTCGATGCAGATGTTCAACAAGTCGTTGTTGGCAAAGTTCACCTGGGCAATGGACGTAGAACCTGACTTCAGATTTTAATACGCATTGGTGGGGTCATTCTTGGACTAGCCTGAGACAAAGGACTTCCTTGTTCTTCGTGTTATTTTTACCGAAAGCGAAAGCTTTTTTAGCCCTAGGACGAGGATTAAAGTTGGATGCTCAGCTAATCTAATCGTGGATGGAGCTTATACTTCGTTACCGCCTTCTTCTTCCCTCTCCCTTTTCAATGCTTTGTTCTTTCATCCTATTTAAGGACTGTGTCATCTGCAGCCAAGGATTCATTTCTAACATGCATCCGATACCTCCGGTTCAAACATTTGTCCTTTCTTCCCCTTTACAAGTTCAATGTTTCTTTTAATCACTGAGGAATGTCATGTTGGAAAATGAGATTATATTTGTGCTTTCGGTCTTGAATCATTGAGCCTCTGCTTTATCCTCGTGCTCTCCTGCCTCGGAGGTGGTGTGACCCCACGAGCCTGAAGGTCGCTCCTGTTGAATTTTTGATGGGACTTTCAAGATATAAAGCCCCGTGCAGTTGCAGCGGTAGACAGTCCCTTCGATTAACCAGACACAGGTTCAGGCAATTCAACATCGGAACTCTCCGATCTAAGTCTGGGTTGACAATCCATCCCCCTATAGAGATCCTTTTTGGCCTACCAAACTCTAGAGAAATGTTGCCTTCTCCGATGGGCATCTTCGGATCGAATTTGTAGCTCTGGAATGCGACTTTCAGATGACTCAGACCTAAGTGCGCTAAAACTTGATCTCGAATTACGGCCTCCTTGGTGAGAATTACAAGGTGCTCTCGGTATACAGGCGATTGAGCACTCTTGAGTCAATCCTATTATGGTGTCGATCATGTCGATTCGGCTTCTTAGCTTCATAGCGAATCTTCGAAATAAGATTAAACTGGAAAGGTAGAATTAGAAGACCATGAAATGCAGTGTGAGAGGCCCAGATGAGAATTCACTTAGTGGACTGTTCCATGCCAATGGCATCGGACATTTTATTTCGCCACACGAAGGCTTTCAAGCAACTACGCATACAGACACACACACACACACACAACAGAGACAGCATGCGATACAACTTCCATCACCCCCCCCCGCCCGTACGACATTCTCACCGACACAGCTGTAAAGATTTTTTGTCTCGTAAGTGCTTAGTTCTGGCCGGCTGCACCGTGCCCAGGGTGTCCGCCGTGTCCAGGCTTCCCATAGTGTCCACCATGGCCTCCACGCTCCTTTCCGTAGCCATCACCGATCTCTACTTCGTGGCCGTGGCCACCGTGGCCTCCATGTCCTCCATGGCCACCATGGCCTCCATGTCCTCCATGGCCGCCGTGGCCGCCGTAGAGGTCTTTCTCGAGGGCCTCATCTACAAAACCGTCTTCCTCTTCTACAAAACCATAAGGAAAACGTGCAAGAAATGTCATCGAGCTTGTTTGACTCATCGATCAAAGCTCAGCCGTGAAGATGCATACAAGTGAACCTCGTCATTCTGGTGCCCAGTATTATTTCACGACTGATTTATACGACCGTATATATTCATGCTCAGTGACGAGTCACATTGCGATGATTATTATATGTTTTCCGAGGAAGGGAATGTTTACCGGACAGGGTGGGTCTGGCGAGCCCCCGAGCAGAGGCCGCCTCAGATGAGATGAGAACGACGGCAGCAAGGGCGAGGCCAAGGAGGAGGAGAACCTTTGAAGGAGCCATTGTTCTCTCTCTCTTTCTCTCTCGATCACACCAGAGAGGAAAATCAAGCGGTGATTGGCAAGGGCTAGTGAGCTAGAGCTGTGGGTGGTAGGATGGTGTATGGTAAGTGAAGTGCAGAGCCTATTTATAGATAGAGAAAGACCACTGGAGGAATGGGACATGTTGAGTTGAAGGTGTCACGGATCGACGACAAGTTTTCCCCGAAAGGATAAATCCTCCCCCACATAGTTTTTAAAACCGGACCGGGCCGGGAACCGGTGTAGGCATGGGTTCATGGGTTCATGGGTCGGACCGGGGGTTCAATGGGTCGGACCGCATGTTTAAAAAATAATATTAATTATATAATATTACTAATAAATTTACATAATATCATAATTTGAATATAATTTATAACAAAAATCATTAATATAACCATTAAAATGTAAATATAAGTTTAGTAAAATAAAATAGGTACATTACAATATGTTTTTGTTTTTGTTTTAATTTTAAGTCGGCCGGTTTTCTCATGGGTTCAATTGGGTTCACCGGTCGGACCGGGAACCGGCCGGTTCAATCGGATTTTTTCTCTTTTAATGTGCAATTGGGTTTTTTGAAGGAACCGGACCGGGTGAGTNAATTATTTAAAAATTATAAATTTTAATACAAGATTTTACCTTTATAAAAAGAAATATTAAAAACATCCCCATCACCATCACGATCACGAGAGTAAATGAGCCATCCTGCTGGTGACGCCGACTACGTCATTCAATTTCATCCCGTAGTTTTCTTGTATTACACTATCTTACGTATATTCGTGTGTTCGCATACACATATACATACCTATATATATCAAAGTTTCCCCCACCAAAAAAAAAAGGAGCATATTGTAATTTGATCGTACTCAGATGGCTTCTCATACCATACGATGTAATTGTATTCTAAGAGTATTTTTATTAAAAAAAAAGGAGAAAAAGAATATGTATATTTGTGTTCATATATTAAACATGTCAAAAACAAGGCAAATCCGATTATGGTAC